>JADLZN010004622.1:0-233004 GCA_018155175.1 Sinocyclocheilus anophthalmus
ATGAGGAGAAGACGAGAGAGAGAGAGAGAAAAAAAAAGAAGAAGAAAGAAAAGAAAGAAAGAAGAGCAAGTCCAGGAACAAAGAGGAAAGAAGGGAGAGGAGAGAAGAGATCTCGAGAGTACGTATAGCAGGTAGTAGACGTAGGGATGATGATGGTCAAACAGGATTATATTTCAAATGTCCAAAAAAAAAAAAAAGGTTTTTCAAGAAGTGACAATATGTGAGGGAGAATGAATGACGTGAGTGAGTGATGCGACGCGAGACCGCGAGGGTGGGAGGTGTGATGGAGTGAAGTGAAAAACACAGAACGAGAAAGGGAAGCGTTTACAGTCCAACTAAGGAGATGATTTGCTGCAACTCAAAAGCACTTCAAAATTAAACGGAATTGAGCGTGATGAGGAAAGAGAGAGAGGGAGAAAGAAAGGAGAGTTGGGAGGAGGATGATGGAGGGAGAGGAGAAATTTTGAATTTGGAATTTGAAATGGACACACGGAGGACATCGCGCATACTGAAATATCTCATTCTCCTCACTCTCTTCTCAGTATCATCTATTCTTCTCTACGCCTCGTCTATCCAGCTCCTTACAGTTTACCGACATACACAGAGTACGCAGTTTGCTTAGGGCACCAACTCCAAGGGGGGCACCATCCCAGTTGCTAAAAAAAATAACTTTCGTTCTATATTAATATTAATATGTACATATACATAAATAAAAATATAAACATGAACATATATACATAATTATGCTAATCACATAACACAACTTTAACCCCCTGGTAGGCTTACATTCATAATCCTGTGAAACTTAATTGATAAAGGCCTGGTGATTGCTGCTGTTACATTTACAGGATGATCAAATCCTTGTTTAAATATTGACCAAACATTTCGGCTTTAACTTCGGGGGAAAAATATCCATTTAATCTTTAATTTTTTGGCCAGGTTTTTTTGTGATAGAAATGCTAGAGTCTCTATAATTTCTTGAACAAAAACATGTGGACATCACAACCTTTACAAAAATTAACCATGGTTTTAATGGAGTAAAAATGCTTTTTTTTTTTGCAGTGATTTCGATGCTTGAGACTATAAATCAATCAACAACTGTATTAATGAAGTCGTAGCCATAGGTAACTGTCCTACAATTGTACTGGGTATACAATTATAATTTCAGTACAATTTATTATTTATTACTTTTAGATTTTATTAAAGTTCTATTTGTATGGAATATAGAACCCGTTTCCGCCCCTGAATAAAAATAAATAAAGGTTATTGAGACTTTTTCATATCACAATTTTGAATTTTTTCAGAATTGCGTGATATAAACTCACAAATCTGACTTTTTTCACAGAATTGCGTGATATAAACTCAAAAAATCTTATTTTTTTTCTACAGAAGTACTTGATATAAACTAGCAATTGTGAGAACACATACAGTACATTATGAGAACTATCAGTTTATCTCACACAATTCTGACTTTATAACTTGTAATTGTGTGTTATAAAGTCAGAATTGCGAGTTTTTATCTCACGATTGTGACTTTATATCTCACAATTCTGGTTTTATAACTCTTTTATATCACGTAATTCTGAGAAAAAAAAGTCAGAATTGGAAGATAAAAAGTCACAAACCTTTTTTATTTTTTATTTAGTGGCGGAAAGGGGCTTCAATATTGTGACCCCTAGTAGGGTTTTTTAAATTACATAATATTTGATGGAGGGGGCAAACCAATACAATTCGCTAGGGCACCCTTTGGCCATCGACTCCCTTAAAGCCTCATTTCCTCCGGCTTTTCGTACTCTGCTCAGGCCTCATACTTTTGTCTTCTTCTCTCGTCTTTACTTATCCTAGTAGGTTTCACAGCAGATGGTTGCTTGATATGAAGAATCTCTGGAGGTAAGCATGTGAGGGACGTCTGCTCGTCAGCCATGTTAAACGCAGATGAGGAGAAATCCAGATGAGAACCACATACGGCTGTGAATGTGTTTAAACATTATCATTGAGGTAGGCTCACAGAGGCCTTTCGCTCCTTCTGTAGCACACACTTTGGTCATGAGGTAAACTTACATTGCTCCTAAAAAGTTTGGGTTGGTAAGAAATTTTCTTATTTTGGAAAGAGTTTCTACCAAGCCAACGTAATGATTGGAAATTTGCCTTTATCTATTTTTAGCTACATATTTACTAATGTTTAAAATGAATTTATTTCTGTGATATCATTTACTGCAGTTCTCAGTGTCACAGATCTTCAGCAACCATTTGATTTGTGATCAGACACATTTTATTATTATCAATGTTGAAAACCGTGATATTTTTCCAAGGATTCTGTTTTGATGATGATGATAATGATGATGATGAGGGGACCGTTCAAAAGACTGTAAAATAAATTAAAAGATATTATGTAAATCTTTGTAAAAAAAAAAAAAAGTTTTTACTGTCACTTTTTTTCTTTACAAATCTTAGGGACCATTGATAACAATGGATAGTATGTTCTAATATTTCAGATATGTCAGAAATACGTTATCAATCTGTCATTTTTAAAAATACTAAATGCAAACTAAAAGTATTATATATATATATAAACTAGAACAAATATAAATCCTCCACATTGAAGTTTGCATCATCGCAGAAATATTTTAATTAGTTGAAATTGTTTTTAATTGTTCATTAAAAACATTTCTGTGATAATGAAAATGTTTGGGATTTAGATTTTTCTAGTTTATATTGTATTTTAATCCAACAAACCTAATTGATTCGGTATGCCATATTCGGACACCATATTAAAAATCTTTCTAAATCGAAACTTTTGAACTGTGGGCTATAATGTTAATCGACATCTTATGCAACATCTTATTTTATGTGATCACTTACACCATCTGTTTGACACTTGCTATTGCTACTGCACCTATAAGACTAGAAGTAAAATGAGGCAAGCTGCTGAACACTAAATAGGCATCGACGTGTAAATGTGGGGGGGGTCATATAATGCACTCATGACTATAGGCCCTTTCGCACCGCTTTAGTTCCAGAACTAAATGTACGGTACTAAAGTACTGGGACGATTTTGCGCGAACTATTTCCCAGCACCATTTAAAGGGTTGCATTCGCACCGAGAGTGTGTACTAAGAAGTGACGTAAGCCGGTCAACAACATCGTCATTTGTGCGCGGCGTTCAACAAAAAAAACAAAGAAGAACAACATTAACAACAAAGGATGGAGGACGCTGTGATCGGAGATGTGTTTTTGTTGTCTCACACGGGTTTCACAATAATGGACATGGAAAGTCGACGTATACGTAAAGCGATTGAAAGAACGGAAAGGAGGACTAAGAATCTCCAACGACAACTGGCAGTGCTACATTTGCTACAAGTGCCTGCACTTCAGCGTCCGTCCATCTATCGCTGTTCTCCATACTTGCGAAATAAGTTGACATGCTTACAGTATGTTTACACTGCGTTTTAAATCATGGCGGGTGAGGGCGTTTTCATATGCGTTTGGCCAATCAGTGTCTACTTACGTCACGATTAGTACCAGTTGTGCTGGTTAGACCCTGCTCCGGAGTAGGAGCTAATTTGGTTCTCGAAAAAGGCAGTCCGGTACTAAAATCGCTCCCAGTTCCGGCGTTGCGAAAACGCAGAAAAGTGGGTAGTTCCACAATTAGTTCTGGTACTATGAAAAGGTTCCTGCGGTGCGAAAGGCCCTAATGAGATCATAACATGATGATTTCTAACTGACCCACTTTTGCACCTTAGTTTCCATGATCTGGTCTGGGTCAGAGCATTGCATCAGATTATTATAATTTTTTTTCCAAAAGAGCAAGGAAAATCCTGAAAATATGTTCCCTTGAAGATATTTTCTCTACATTCGAATGATGTAATGGAGTTTAGACATCTAAAAATACACATCCTCCACTATCCCAGAAGAGACATACAGTATGCATACACTTCGACACACACACACACACACCTCAGCATCACGTCACGTGTCTCCCATCACCAACCTGTAATTATGTGGCCGGCGTGTCATGGACTTTCTGCTTATGGTGGAGCCGCATGTGTAAGAACCATTAAGAGAGGGATGGAAAGTGCCTCTCCATGCATAATACTAATATGCTAATTTAGCGTTGGCAAATCTGAATGTTTTTCTTTAGCAGCCTGCCGCCACACACACACACACACACCAAAACAAGTTACTATCACTGACTAAAAAAAGTGGCAAGGGCAGTGAAACGAGAAACAGAGACAATGATGGACAAATCGAGAGCGTCTGGATCCAGTAACGGAGCGAGAGAGAGGTCAGGAGGAAGTGATGCGCTGGTATCAGCAGAGCCCTTCTCCATTGATTGGCTGATGGAGCAGAAGTCCAACAAAAGAGTTTAAGAGCTGCAAGCTCTGCCACTTACAACTGCAGTGCTTTATAAGTGCTTATACAATTAGATTTCATATAACCCATTGAAATAGAATTGTTACGAATGGGATCATGAATGCAAACTGATATTCTGATGGCAAACACATTAGTAAAATAATGTTTTAAAATGAATTTAATAAAGCAACAAAGAGGTTTGTATGCCACAGTGATTTTCCTAGTGTTTCTAGGCAAACTAATTGTCTTAAACCCAAAACCAGTCGTGGTCCATATAGGTGGTCGCCTTTTGTCACCTAATGCACTGACTGTCACCTTTTATTAAAATGGCGGAGCAATATGATAAATGACTGCATTGTTCAATAAATAGTTTAAATTATTACTAATGACTCGAATTGAATCTTTGTTATCATTGTTATGAAATTTGAGATCATAACAGTAGTCTTATCATAAACTATATGTCAGATTGATGATTTATAACCTGGTTTATGACTGATTTATTGGTATATTTAGCAACTTTTAGCAACAAATTGACCTGCCTTTAGCAACTTCACCTGAAAATTAGTTGGTAACACTAATACAGAAAATTCATTCCTGAGCAACTGTGAAAGTTTGTAAATGTGGTTCCCTATCGATACTTCACTCGTACTGCGTCGCTAAGATGCTATGGGGAAGACTGCTTTTCTCCAATGACTGAAGCCTTTTAATAACGCAGTGTAACTGCACGGCCATTGGTTAGTGCAGTCTATAAAAAATGAACCAATGGCTCGGCAGCGGAGCAGGGTCATCTGGGTATATAAGCGGCACATCGCCACAGGAACTCAGATTATTCTCCTTCAGCGACGACTACTAGATCTTCGCTCTATGAGACTACGAAGCCTTCGCAGTGATCAAGCCTCGCAGCGGATCGAGAGACCCCTTCCCGCTCAACCATCGCGCCGCTTCACCCCCCCCCCCCCCCCCCCCCCCGGACGACCTCGCGCTGCAGCAGCGACGGTCTCCGGTTCCCTGCCGCTATCCGGCGATATAAAAGAGCAAATTTTCGGCGTTGTTTCAAATGCTGCGCCATTACTGTTGCTTGTGCAGGGCCCCTCTGCACATTGCTGACAGTCACGGCGAGTGTGTTTCATGCTTGGGCGCCGCCCACGCTGAAGCAGAACTCATTGAGATGGAATGTCCTCATTGCGAGGATATGAGTCTCGCCTCTCTGCGCTCACGGAAAGCCTTCTTTTCAGTGAGCGACTCCGCCCCTTGCGCCCTCCCACTTTCTTTCTCCCAGGAGCCTGTGAGGAAAAAGCAGCAGGGCAGAGGAACTCGGCGCTCAGTGACGAGTGAGCCCACGCCGGCTGAGCCCCCACGTGCCTCACTCTCTCCGCTCAGAGAGGTTTCTCCAGTCCACTTCTCCCTCTCAGACCAGCGTCCCTCTGTGGACGCCGAGCGAATCTGGTCTCATTTGGAGGGAAAGGCTGAGTGTGACCACCATGGACGACAGCTGCGTTGGCGGGCTTCAGATGAGGAGGTTCATAGCCAGCCTAGTGCGTGTGCTGGAGCGCCATCTATGGCTAAACTTGACAGCGCTCCCAGTCGGCCAGACGCCACCAGTTTCCTAAACGCCAGGGCCCCCAACCCAAGATAGTGTTGGACCCTGCTCCTCAGGCGTCATCCTGATCTGCGGGACAGGAACAGGAGGGGGCCAAGTCTAGCTGCAGCCGAACCACCCCCCAAAACACCGCTGTTATGCCTTCAAGCACCCCGTTCAGTTCCGGGTGCAGATGGCAATGTGTTTGTGACCAAAAATACTGTTGTGAACATGGGGCCTGTTCTAATCGTGTCAACACAACCAACCGCTTATATAGCGGGAAAAATAAAACACATTTTCAATAAGAGAGCAAATTTCCTCTTCCACTCATTGTTAGTGTCAGGTCACCCCTAGGCGGCCAATCGCTCGAGCCAATCCAGACCCTTGCCACGCGGGCCGAGGCCTGGAGGCCATCCCCGAGGTGTCAAGGTGGGTTCTGGGGATAATAGAAATGTTATTCACTGCAATTTGCTCGAAGACCCCCGCGTTTCAGCGGCGTGGTCTCCACCTCGGTTCAGAGTGAGTATGCACATGTCCTGCGCGCCGAGGTGATGAATTTGCTGGCAAAAGGAGCAGTAGAAACGGTTCCCCCAGCCGAGAGCGAGTCAGGCTTCTACAGCCATTACTTCCTCGTCCCCAAGAAGGTTGGCGGCCTAAGGCCCATTCTCGATCTCAGGTGTCTGAATCGCACCCTCATGAGACGGTCGTTCAGGATGATTACATTGAAACGGATCCTCTCGCAAGTGTACCTAGGGGACTGGTTCTTTTTGCTGGATCTGAAAGACGGTTCTTTACATCCAGATAGTCCCCTGTCACAGACGATTCGTGAGATTTCCCGAGTGGAGAGGGTCTTATCAATACACGGTCCTTCCCTTTGGACTGTACCTAGCTCCTCGCACTTTTACAAAGTGACAGGGCTGCGGCCTCTTCCCCGCTGAGACGAGGGCATCAAACATTCTGGCATTACATCGACGATGGATAAGTTGCTCCCAGTCGCGAGGACGACGCTACATCTCACCGATCCCTCCGCCTCAGGCCACTTAGAATGCCAGGGGTCAATTTTGCCAAGAGCGCGCTGTCCCCCATCCAACAGATATCGTTCCTGGGAACAGTTTTAGACTCAGCCCAAATGAGGGCGGTAGCCGCGCCAGAACGTGCGCTGGCCATTCAGCAGCTCGCGGCCTCATTCAGAGTTGGAGCCTCTCGCCCCCTCAAGGTGTTTCAGAGGATGCTAGGCCTCATGGCCTCGGTGTAATACAGTTGGGCCTACTACAGATGCGGCCCCTTCAGTATTGGCTGAAACCACGAATTTCATCCCACGCCTTCGCGTCAAGGTAGACCGGGCCTGTGCATCAGCCCTGGCCCCTTGGAAAGATCCTCGTTGGATGGAACGGGGCGTGCCCCTGGGAATGGTCTGCAGAAGGAAGGTAGTCTTGACAGACACCTCCAACATGGGTTGGGGAGCGCTGTGCGATGGCAAGCCAGCTTTCGGCCACTGGTCGAAAGAGGAAGGCAAGCTTCACATCAACTGCCTAGAAATGCTGGCAGTGTGTCTGGGCCTCCGAACCTTTCTGCCAGACCTAAGGGGACACCACGTCTTAGTCCGCGAGGACAGCATGACGGTAGTGTCCTATATAAATCGCCAGGGTGGTCTCTCCTCGAAGCGCCTCTTCGCACTAATAGAGCGCCTCTTGGAATGGACTCAGCTCAATTTGCGCTCGCTGAGAGCAGCGCATATACCGGGCTGGCTGAACCAAGGAGCAGACATGCTGTCTCGGAGCAACGTCCCCTCGGAGGAGTGGACACTCCACTCTCAAATGGTTCAGAAAATCTGGGAGATCTTCGGCAGGGCAGAGGTCAACCTCTTCACCTCAGAAGACAACTCTCATTGCCCAACTTATTTTTCGAAGGACAGGGACGTGTTGGCCCACGACTGACCCAACCTCCTCCTTTACGCTTTTCCCCCCGATCGCTCTGATCCCACAGGTGATCAGGCGAGTCAGAGAACAGAGACGCAAGGTGCTGCTGGTGGCCCCACTCTGGAGGAGCCAGCACTGATTTTCAGAGCTGTGCCGGCTGCTCTCGGCAGCCCCATGGCCCATTCCCCTGAGACGGGACCTCCTCTCTCAGGCGAACGGAACGATATGGCACCCCCAGCCCGAGCTGTGGGCTCTGCACCTTTGGCCTCTCGATGGGAGCCTGCAAACCTCTCCACGTTGAAAAAACCCGTGATAAACACATATCTCAGGGCTAGAGCCAACGTCTCGCACAACCAGACGCCTCTTACGGCATTACACCCCCATGGCCCTCTGTCTCCCGTTGGTGTACAGCCCACGGCGCAGACCCAATCTCATGCGACATATCTCTGATATTGTCCTTCCTGCAAGAGCTGTTGGATAAAGGCCGTTCCGCTTCCACGCTCAAAGTCTATATAGCAGCCATAGCAGCTTCTCACGCTCCTATAGCTGGCCAATCAGTGGGCAGGAACAACCTAGTTGTTAGATTTTTGAAAGGGTCTTGGAGGCTCAACCAACCTCGCCCTGTCACCGTCCCTACATGGAACCTGCCCACAGTGTTGAGGGCTCTGAAGAGCCCTCCATTTGAGCCACTACAGTCCATTGACCTTCGTCCCCTGACGCTTAAGACTGCTCTGCTTCTAGCATTAGCATCGGTAAAGCATATGGGAGATCTGCAGGCGCTATCAGTGAGCCCCACCTGCCTCGAGTTCGGGCCCAACGACTCTAAGGTCGTCCTGAAACCAAGGCATGGTTATGTACCTAAAGTGCTCTCTACTCCATTTAAAGCACAGGTAATAACTCTATCGGTGCTTCCTCCTTCGGAACAAGACCAAGAGTTGAAGTCTATGCTGAGCGTTCCGCCCCGTTCAGGTGGTCGGATCAGCTGTTCGTATGCTTCGGTGGACGCACCAAGGGTTGTCCAGTTATGAAGCAGAGACTTTCCAAATGGATAATCGACGCTATTATGCTAGTGTAGCGCTCAGTATTAAAAAAAGAAAAGACATAAAAAAAATGCCCTTCAAATTGTAAAGTCTGTAATGACGCTGTCTGAGAACAATGAAAATTATTTTGACATTAACTTGCATTACGGGATTGCACGGTGTTCTGCATAAAATTGTTCTTGTGAAACTCAGGTTCGCCAGCAGGGGGCACCCAAGCTTTACACTACGCATCAGTAGCTGTCTAACAGAACAGAAGTAGCATTCAGTATGTGATGAGTGTCAGTGTACACGCAACGAAAAGCGCTCCTTGTTTAACTTGTGTTTTTCATGTTGTTTTAACAGGTAAGCTGACAATAATCATTACTGTAGTAATGCCCAATAGTACTCTGTTCTTATAGAGTCGTAGTTCGCACCGAAGATATTAAGAAATGTTAACTTTAACCGTGATTAAGAGTGTCGTACATAAAATGGCGGACGAGAGTGTTATCCACTCCAAGAAAGACCAGTAACTTTCAGCACGAGCAAAGTGAGAAGTAAATGTCTAAAAAAATACATAGTTGAGATAAGAATGCAAAACGAGGAATGATGTTGAATTAAATAGATGTGAACGAACATTGATTAGTCGTGTGTAGTGACGTACAGCCTGAGTCAAAAGAAACACACGTGTCTGTGATAACACATTAACATTATAAAGCTTCATTTAGCGTCACTCTGTCAGCCATTACATTTAAAAGCACATTCAGTATGTACTGTTAATAAGAATTCAAGTAAGATTCAGTGGTAGAATGCTTTTATTAATCATTTTGTCAGATTGTTATGAAAAACACAGTAACTGGTGTTTGGTTAAAATCTAGTTCATGAAATAAAGACAGTTCATTTGCATATTTCATAGAAGATTAAAAGCTGTGAATAAAAACAATTAAAACGGTGATTAAAAAGGGTGTTAATACGGCTTCATACCGTTATCAACACTGGAGTAATGGGGAAATATATTAAATAGTTATTTTCATAGTTATGTTTGAGTTTATACATTAATTGTGCTCATTGTAAAGGAGTTTGTGATACTTTAGTGATGTTATTCATATTACCTTTCCTGTATACCTTGTGAGAGTGAGCATTGTTACAATGTTTGTGGATTTAGAGCAGGTATTGCTGAATAATTGTGTGGTATACAGAGTAATGTGTTCACTGCCATGTATCTGCGTAGACGTGCACTATCAGACATGTTATTGTTACAATACTCTGTTAAGGTAGCTGACTAACAGAACAGAAGTAGCATTCAGTATGTGATGAGTGTCAGTGTACACGCAACGAAAAGCGCTCCTTGTTTAACTTGTGTTTTTCATGTTGTTTTAACAGAGAAATAAATGTGTTGCCCCAAGAAAAGACATCGCATCCTTCTTAAAAGTGTAACACTAGCATACTCTTCTTTGGGACTTCAATGCCCAATGGGAGTAAGAGCCCACTCAACTAGAGACATCGCCTCTTCCTGGGCTTGGTCTAGCGGAGTTTCCATTGCAGAAATTTGTGTGGCGGCCGGCTGGGCCTTGCCATCCACATTTGCCAGATTCTATAGTCTGGACATCCCGGCCTTACAGGGGCGAGTCCTTCCTGCATTGCAGGGCACTCTGTCATATGACAACCAGTGCTTGGCGTTTGCCTCCTTCATGTATGCTCTTGGCCCTCAGTGAGTTCCGAGGCTGTACTGGATTATTTTGGGACGATGATACAAGGTTGGGCCGACCTCTCTGAGTTTAGCCCTTCTGCCTTTTGCGGGGCTTCCCTGCAAAATACTTGGTCCTCTGGGCCCCCTTTGGTGCTTAAGGAAAGTTCAAGTATTAGTCATTCCTCTAGCAAAGCACGGCAGGATTGTACTGGTTCCCCAAAGCATCTCAAACAGACGCAGTACGAGTGAAGTATCGATAGGAAACGTACTCGGTTACTAACGTAACCTCGGTTCCCTGAGATACGGAACGAGTACTGCGTACTTTGCAGTGCTATGTAGCTGCACGACTCAGTCGTTGCTTCAGTTGAAGTAACCTGAGGATCCTATGGCGATGTGCCACTTATATATCCAGATGACCCCGCCCATTTACAGCCATAGGCTTGTGCAGCCCCATTTTTTATTCACTGCACGAACCAATGACCTTGCAGTTACACTGCGTTATTGAAAGGCTTCAGGTAATCGGCGAAAAAGCGTTTTCCACAAAGCGTATATTAAACAGACGCAGTACTGGTTCCATATCTCAGGGAACCGAGGTTATGTCAGTAACCGAGTGTGTTTTGTAAATTATGTTTTAATTACTCTATTCATATTAAAATCGCAGTTCCAAAAAGGAGTTTTCACAACAAAGTCATAGAGGAACCATTTTGGTTCCCCAAAGAACGTATTTATTTATTCATTTATTTTACCTGGTGTAAGAAACTAAAAAAAACGAAATAAACACTTTTTTCCACTATAAAGAACATTTTGTGGAATTGAAAGATTCTATGGATGTTAAAGGTTCTCCATGGAACCATTGGTGCCAATAAAGAACCTTTATTTTTAGAAATGTAGTTTTACAGTAGTCATCTTGTTCAGATATCATGCTAATCCTCACATAGGAAAGAGTGTGATGAGCACGGACCCTTTATTCAACATCTGGCTTGACATTAAAACTATAGCATGTATTCAACTATTATAGTCATCTTTTTCAATCTATTGATCAGGCAGTACTGATCTTACAGAAGTGTCCGCATACGCACATACAGATGTTCAATAAACATGTCCAAACATGCCAGCTTTCTTCTGTCCACTGTCAGGAAGACATAATGCTCCAGGAGGATATAGATGGGAAGGCATGCTGTTTCACGAATCAGCATATTAAAATGTTTTCTGAAGGATCGTGTGACACTGAGACTGGAGTAATGTTGCTGAAAATGTAGCTTTGCATCACAGGGATAAATTAAATTTTAAAATATATTAAAAAAGAAAAAAAAAAAAAAGTATTTTACAAGTGTTAATAAGATTTCACAATAATATATTTTTACTTTGCATATATACATATGTATGTATGTATATATATATGCATTCGCCAGCCACTTTATTAGGTACACCTTGCTAGAACCAGGTTGGACCCCCTTTTGCCTTTAGAATGGCCTTAATTTGACTTGACTTGACCATTTAGCGCCCAAAATCTGGAATAACCTACCTAACATTGTTTGGGAGGCAGACACACTCTGTCAGTTTAAATAGATTAAAGACCCATCTCTTTAACCTGGCTTACACATGACACACTAATACGCTTCTAATATTCAAAACCGTTAAAGGATTTTTAGGCTGCATTAAAAAGGACAACCGGGACCGGGAACACTTCTCATAACACCCGAAGTACTTGCTACATCACTAGAAGAATGACATCTACGCTAATATTAGTCTATTTCTCTCATATTCCGAGGTCACCGTAGCCACCAGAACCAGTCTGTATCCAGATCAGATGGTCACTGCAGGTCAACAGTATCAGTACATTATTTCAGACCAGATGGTGCGACTCAGCAACCTAGGACGGACACCAATGGCCAAGCAACTGAAAGACATCGGAAACCAGGGACAAAAACTAGATGAGCCCCAGATACAGATGCCCTGTGAAGACCTTGTCTCAGACGACCACCTGGACAAGACCACAGGAGCCAGTTGAGTGCTCTGCACAATGTGACTTTGATGCAGCCTGGAATTGAGCTGCTGGTTTTTCTGGTCAGAGGAGAACTGGCCCCCCGACTGAGCCTGGTTTCTCCCAAGGTTTTTTCTCCATTCTGTCACCGATGGAGTTTTGGTTCCTTGCCGCTGTCGCCTCTGGCTTGCTTAGTTGGGGACACTTCATTTCCAGCGATATCGTTGACTTGATTGCAAATGATTGCAAAAATACTATTTAAACTAAACTGAGCTGGACGATGACATCACTGAATAAATGATGAACTGACTTTAACTGAAAAAATGAGTGTTACTATTGTCATTTTGCATTATTGACACACTGTTTTCCTGTTTGACTCTGTAAAGCTGCTTTGTCACAATCTGTATTGTTAAAAGCGCTATATAAATAAAGGTGACTTGACTTGACTTAATTCTTCGTGGCATAAAATTTTTCAGAGCTTAAGTACTTTAAAAAACTAAATAGAAAGTCTGATACTCTTTGTGTCACAGTACACTGTTGGAAGGAGCATGAGGGAAATGTGGAGTACAATCAATAGTCTTTGATCCATAGAACACAGGGGAAATCCACACAATAGGCGCAATGCACACAACGAGTAGACCCGACGAAGAACTAAGGAACAGAAAGGAACTAATATACACAGGATAATAAGGAACTCAGGTGCAAGGAATCATAAGGCAATCAAACTAAACAAGAACAGGAAAAAGACAATATAAGGAAACACAGGAAGAACTACGGGGCAAAACGGACACTCTATCTCAAAATAGTTATTATTTTAATGTATGTTAGTACTTTTATTGATTCCTGCTTGTTGTTGTTTTTTCTTTTCCCCCCATTGTTGCTGTTATTGTTGTGTAATAATTAGTAGTAAAATAATTATTATTTATGCTGATTATTTATAGTGGATGTGCCTTATGTTTTTGGATGTTCCCTGTCTTGTCGTGTACAATTTGCATTAAAAAAAAAATCCACATCCTAAAAGTGCTCTATTAGATTGAGATCTGGTGACTGTGGAGGCCATTGGAGGATAGTGAACTCATTGTCAGGTTCAGGAAACAAATTTGAGATGATTTGAGTTTTGTGACACAGCACAGTTTCCTGTTCGTAGCTGACAGGAGTGGCACCCGGTGTGGTCTTCTACTGCTGTAGCCTATCAGATTCAATGTGTTGTGCATTCAGAGATGCTCCTTCTGTATACATCGGTTGTAACCAGTGGTATTTAAGATAATGTTGCCTTTCTATTTGTTTGAACTAGCTTGGCATCAACAAGGCATTTTCGCCCACAGAACTGCCGCTCACTGGATATTTTATCTTTTTGGACCATTCTTTATCAACCTTAGAGATAATGTGCGTGGTGGCATTTGAAAATCCCAGATAGATCAGCAGTAATTCTGACATTCTCAGACCAGCCGGGTCTGTATGGCCACCAAAACAACATGCACTGAGTTTCTGCCATGCGAGTGCTGATTGCCTTAATGAGCAGTTGAACGCGGTGCTGTTGCCTAACAAAGTGGCTGGTGAGTGTCGTGTTGTGTAATATAATATATATATATATTTATATAGATATATATATATATATACTGTATATTGTGTGACCCTAGACCACCAAAACAAGTCTTACGGCGCTGAGGTATATTGTAGCAATAGCCAAAAAATACCATTGTATGGGTCAAAATTGTAGATTTTTCTTTTATGACAAACATCATTAGGATATTAAGTAAAGATCATGTTCCATGAAGATATTTTGTAAATGTCCTACTCTAAATATATTAAACTTAATTTTTGGTAAGTAATTGAAATTGATAGAACCTCATCTTTGGACCACCTTAAAGTGCATTTTCCACCAGTATTTTAAAACACTGTGAGAAGACACTTCAAGACACTGTATGAGAAACATGCTGACATTCAAAAATAATTTTAATAGCCTAAATACCAAACATAAGAAATAATTTAAAATAAACATTAATAATAAATATCTGGGGGGGGGAATTACTCATTCATGAGAGTTCATGACAGAATCCAGGATGTTCAATTGATGAACACATAATTATTTTTGGGGTCAGAACTTTTGAATAAATCAGTTGAACTTTTCACAAAGCCAGTCTCACAACAACCCACTGCATGAGTCATGTGAACTAGCCTACTTTATCAAACTTTTGTGTCTTTTTTTGCTAAAAAGCTTCAGTATCCTTTTATTGTAACTGTATAGCAAAGGGCCAACAAAAGATTTTCAAAATGCGTCGCGTGGGTGAGTAATGACGACAAATTTATTTTGGTTGAATGCATTTGCATTACACAGTAAAGATATTTAAGTCTATCAAATAATACAACAACATTCAGTATAGAAGATTTGTCCTGCTAATTATATCAGTAGCAATTCAAGGGAGTTCAAACAGCACACTCAGAGCCGTATCATGAGATCTAGCGGCGTGAACTTTCTTGATCTGATCTCCTCCACCCCATTAACATGGATCACAGCTTGTCTCACCGAGCCGAAGTACGACACGCTAATCCAATCGGTGGCAACTAAAACCTAAGAGCTGGGTGATACAGATCCCCCTGTTCAGCCTGACCTACAGGACCTGAAAGAAACCACCTAGCATACCGTAAGTGCTGACGGAGTTACTCTCCACATCACAGGACTCACCGGAGAGTCGGCTAATTAACGTCATAATAAAAGTGCCTAGCCTGGCACTTTATGAGCCCTTCCAGGATGCGAGACAGAACAAACAGCATGACTATGTGTGTGCGAACGCTATTCACATGGAGGGAAGTATTGATCTTACAATGTCAGATTCAATAAGAGCTCAATGTATGAGCAGCAGGCTTATACATCAGAAGTGCACCTTGGCCCTCCTGTCATCCATGTCTTCATCCGAACCCCCATCCATCCCCAGGGGAGAACAAACAGGAGACATGGGCATTAGTGCATCAGTCTGGGAAGAGTTTGTCTCCGGCTCTGACTGGAAAAGCCCAAACAGACCTGTTAAGCTATTGGAGTGTATGTACACACAGGGAGGACACAAACCAGCGCATATTCAGAATCATTCACTCGATGGCTAAGGAACATCGTGTGCCACCAATGCATGCGTAAACTTTCTAGCAGCTCCCTGTTTAAATTGCTTAGAGGTATTTTCAACCAAAACTTTACCACGATTTTCAACCACAGTAAGCCCCTAGCAAAAAGAAATATGTTTAAAAAACATTTGTGTTATACTGAGAATAGTTCAAAACCATTAACAGATGTACTGACATATCACTTGAGACTTACTGATATAAACTTGTTAATTGAGAAGTACCTGCTGGTGCACAAGGCAATTATTGAAATATAAGCCACCAAAATGTGTGTTAATGTCACTTACTGCTAAGGCTTGATTATTTAAAATGGTCTTAAATGAAAGATAATTAAAGTGTAGACTTGCAATAGTTCCACTTTATCACAATCAAATATACTTCAGTATATCTTTAGTTGAACTTTAGCACTTACGTCGCACAAAGTGCATTAAGACAAAAGTTAGCAGACTTTAGTATACCAGGTTAGTATACCAAGCCAATTTGCAGGGTATTTGTAAAGTATATAAATATGTAAAGCATTTGTAGTAGACTTAGTATGAAATATTAGTATTAGCATTAAAAACGTCTTGATGGATTTGTTTGTTACAAATGCACAGCTTTTCACTACACACGATGTTAACTGATGGACTGGAGTGGTGTAGATTGCTTGTGGATTATTGTGATGTGTTTATCAGCTGTTTGGACTCTCATTCTGACGGCACCCATTCACTGCAGAGCATCCATTGCTGAGTGTGTAATGCAAAAAAAAATTCTCTAAATCTGCTCTGATGAAGAGACAAACTCATCTACATCTTGGATGGCCTGAGAGTGAGCACATTTTCTGCCTTTATTTATTTGTTTTTATTTATGTATTTTTTACTGTGGCACAAGACATTAAGTAAAGATCATGTTCCATGAAGATATTTTGTAAATTTCCTACCGTAAATATATCAAAACTTATTTTTTGATTAGTAATATGCATTGCTAAGAACTTCATTTGGACAACTTTAAAGGCGATTTTAAAGTTCAGATTCCAGATTTTCAAATAGTTGTATCTCGGCCAAATATTGTCCTCCTATCCTAACAAACCATACATCAATGGAGAGCTTACTTCAGCTTTCAGATGATGCATAAATCTCAATTTCGAAAAATTGACCCTTATGACTTGTTTTGTGGTCCAGGGTCACATATGTGCTAGACAACACTGTAAATACAGTATGTTGTAGCTAGTTCAAAAATTCAGAGGATCACTTATATCAATGTTTATATATCACCCAGCCCTAAAACTTCCTCTATGTTACAGCACTAAGATATTACTGACATAACAGTATGCATTTCTGTAAAACCGCTATGCATTTTGTGAATAGTAGCCTACTATACAAATAAATTCAACTTGACTTGATTTGACCTGAAACATAAAGCCTCAAAGATAGTAGACTGGAGCAGTAAGTGACATTTAGCCAGAAAGTTGTTGTTTTTTTTCTCCCATCTCATTCAGTGTTTTTTCCTTTTTAACTCAAGTGCTTGTGCGACTGAACTTAAACTTGACGCTTTTAAGAGAATAAAAGCAGTGAGTGCTCTCTTAGAGGAACACACTTGCTGTAATTGGGCAGAAGTTGAATTAGACTGAGAGGTTGCTGAGAGGTTGCTACCATCGTTACACTAACTAAACATCACGCGTTCAAGCGGAGGGAAAAAGGGAGCGAGAAAGGGCGAGACGAGGAGACTGAGAGAGAATATTCATGCCATGAAACAGAAAACTTGATCAATGGCTCCCCCCAGTCACCTCGTTAATGAAGAGAGAAGCTTTTATTAGATATGAGTGAAATATTTATAAGATGAATATTTGAAAGGCCCACTCTTAGCCAAGGAGAGAGAAAAAGGCGGAGAGACCGACAGAGAGAGAGAGAAAGAATGATTTCACAAGGGTATGAGCTAAAGCAACCAAACACTTTTATTTCTTTGCTCTTCTTTATATGACTTTTAAGCCTAGTCGTCTTCGGTGACATCAGCCGAAATCTTTTACACCTTCAAAACCCTCAGCGTGGTGCGTTCTCATTCTTCTCCCTCCCCTTTCTCTTCGCTGTAAAACAGCAGCTAACCCTCATCTGCCAGGTTCACTCTGAATAAATTAAATTAAAGCAACTCTACGGCTAGAATACATTACATTAACTCAGTACAGGAGTGAGATGGAGTGCTTTCGCTCGGAGGGAAAGTGCACCGCAAGGCACTTGATCAAGTGGTTCAGAGCGGAGACTGTATCAGTATTGTTCTCCAACAATTTAGCCAAAGCGGTGAGAGACGAATATCTGATTTCGCTTGTCCTCTTTTCTTAGGAGTATAGATTAAGGCCAGAAGCATATGAGAATGCATGGCCAACCCATTTTTGCATAACTTTGATTGAAACAAACCTCAGTGATCAAGGCGTGATCAAGTGATCTTAAACTGAAAAGAGCCAGAGCCGCGGCCCCCATCATGTGCACCTTCTACAGAGGCACCATCGAGAGCATCCTGACCAGCTGCATCACTGTGTGGTATGGCGCCTGCAATGCGTCCTGCCGCAAGACACTTCAACGCATAGTGAGAGCAGCTGAGAAGATCGTTGGTGCCTCTCTCCCCTCCCTTCAGGACATCTACAACACCCGTCTCACCCGCAAAGCCCTCTGCATTGCAGGTGATCCCACCCACCCGACACACAGCTTCTTCAGTCTGCTGCCATCAGGGAGGAGACTGCGGAGTCTCAAGGCCAGGACCAGCAGACTGAAGGACATCTTCATCCATCAGGCTGTCAGGAAGCCGAACTCCCTCCCGACCTTGCCCCCCTCCCCTCTTTTGCCACACGCACACTGAACTCGGACCCTCTAATGGACTCTCCCACTCCCCCCCCCCAAATACACACACACACATTGTCCTTTAATCGGTTGAAATAAGCTATTTTGCAAACAAATAATTTTTTTGCACTACAACACTATATCTACACTGTGTTTACTTTACTGGTTGCACTATATGTCCATATGGCCTTGTGATTTTATAATATATATTTTTACATTGTAACTTATTGATATTTGCTAAGTTGTAGTTTGTAATTTGATACAGTTGTATTTGATTTATGTATTTATGTTATCTGGATGCACCCAAGGGTCTGAGAGTAACGCAAATCAATTCTCTGTGTGTATGTGCTGTACATGTGGAGATTGACAAAGCAGACTTGAACTTGAACTTGAGGCGGCGAGTGAGTTATCGTTGAATGCATACCTGGAAGAATTATTATTGAAGTTGCTTGCTTCCAAACAACGGGTTGAAAATTTAGCACACTGCCAGCAGATTCTCGTGAATCTGCTGGGCTTGACATGACAGTAGTGAAATAAAAGAAAAGCAGTTCATAGAAAAAGATTAGTTTATGTTATTGTACACAGTAGCGCTGCTTGTGGCAACAGTGAGATTGTAAACGTTGTGCTTTTGTGAAATGCAGTCTGACACATTGCGGAAACAATAACACACCTTTGAGAGAAATTAATACTTTTATTCATGAAGGATGCAATACATTGATCAAGAATGATAGAAAATAGATTTCTGAGGTTGCGAACATAAATAAATATATAAATAAGTTCTGTTCTTTTGAACTTCTATTCAAAGAATACTGCAAAAAAATCAGAATCAGAAAGAGCTTTATTGCAAAGTATGTTTGCACATACAAGGAAGTTGTTATAGTGTCACAAGCTTCCAGTACACGGAGACAACAACAACACACATATAATAAAACTAAGATGTGAATAAAATACACATGCATAAATATATCATGGTTTTCACACAAATATTAAGCAACATTGATAAAAATAATAAGAAAACACTGAAGCCACTGACGAGTGACGAATGGAGTATCTATCTAGCTAGCTATCTATTATCATTATCTATATATATATCTAATCTATCTATCTTTAGTCTGTTTCTATCTATCTATTATCTTCCGTCTATAATATCTATCGATCTATATATCTATATATCGCTTCTATCTATCTGATTATCTATATATCTATCTATCTTCATCTATCTATCTTCCGTCTGTCTATCTATCTATCTATTATTATCTATCTATCTATCTATCTATTCATAATCTATCTATCTATCCATCTATCTATAATCTATCTATCTATCAATCTATCTATCTATCTATCTATCTATCGTTCTGTCGTTCTATCTATCGTTCTGTCTGTCTATCTATCTGTAGTCTGTCTGTCTGTCTGTCTGTCTGTCTGTTGTCTGTCTGTCTATCTATCTATCTATCTGTCTTTTTGTCTGTCTGTCTGTCTGTCTTTTTGTTTGTCTGTCTGTCTGTCTGTCTGTATGTATATCTATCTATCTATTATCTATCTATCTATCTATCTTTAGTCGGTCTGTCTGTCTGTCTGTATGGCTATCTTCGTTCTGTCTGTCGGTCTGTCTGTCTGTCTGTCGGTCTGTCGTTCTGTCTTTCTGCTGTCTGGTAATCTATCTATTATCTATATCTATCTATCTGACTGTCTGCTAAATCTATATATCATCACTATCGATCTATCTATCTATCTATCTAGCTACCTATCTATCTATCTATCTATCGATTATCTATCTATCTAATCTATCATCTATCGGTATATCTCTCTATCGATCTATCATCTATCATCTAATCTATCTATCGGTATCTTTCTATCTTTCTATCTTGGTCGTCTGTCGTCTGTCATCTATCTTTCATCTATCGATCCTAAATCTATATATCTATCTATCTATCTATCTATATATCTATCTGTCTGTCTGTCTTCTGTCTGTCTGTCTGTTGTCTGTCTGTCTATAGTCTGTTGTTATCTATCTTTCGTCTGTTTTCGTTAGCTATTATCTATCATCTATTATCATCTATCTATAACTAATTATCTATATATCTATCTATCTATCTATCTATCGTTGTCTGTCTGGCGTCTGTCTGTCTGTTGTCGTCTGTCTGTTCTGGTCTGTCTGCTGTCGTCTCTATCTACATGTCTATCCATCTATCTATCTAATCTATCGTTCTGTCTATCTATATAATCTATCTTTAGTTGTCTATCTTATCTATCGTTCGTCTGTCTGTCTGTCTGTCTGTCTGTTATCTTCATCTACTATCTATCGTCTGTCTATCTATATATCTATCTTTCGTCTGTCTATCTATCTCTCTATCTGTCGGTCGTCTTGCCATCCATCCATCCATCCATCCATCCATCCATCCAATCATCCATCATCCATCCATCCATTGTCTGTCTGTCTGTCTGTCTGTCTGTCTATTATCTATCTATCCATCTGCTCATTCTATCTATCTGTCTATCTATGTATAGTTGTTTTAATTGTTCAGGCTGAATAAAAAACTGTTCTTGTGCCTGGCTGTACTTGTGCTCAGAGCTCTGTAGCGCAGACCAGAAGGCAACAGTTTCAAGAGAGAGTGGGCTGGGTGTGAGGGGTCCAAGGTGATTCTCTTAGCCCTTTTCCTCACTCTGGAGGTGTAAAGATCTTACAGACCTTTCGCAACCTGTTTGCTACCTCGTTTAAAACTCAAGTCTATTTCAGGAAACAAAAGTTACTGCTCCAGCTTTTGTGGAACCACAAATAACCTCAAATTGTGGAACTGTGAAACATTCAACCACATTTAAAATGTATGCATTTTGGACAGTCACACAAATGCTGAAACGCTGTGTTGGGTTTCAGTATCTTGTTGAAACAATTAACTGTCAAACAGTGTCAGCAAATGCATTAAATGTGTGACGATGCAGTATGTTTCAGAATACTTAATGTGCTCATTGCATGCTGTACTTGTCCAAATAATGTTATTACAGTTTTTCTCAATTGATTTGACACATTTCTCCAAACTCAGGTCACTGTTCTCAAAACAGTTAACACAGTGATCTGAATACTTTGTAATTTTCCTAAACAGATTGAACGTTTTCATTCATTTCATACAAATTACAAATCATGCAAATAATTTTCTCCAAACAATGCGCACAAAACTCTGAAATGTTTTCACAATAGTTAATACAACCAACCAATACTTTAACATATCTGAGAAAACATTTTACACAAATCACAAACTTGTATGTACCATTTGTCCAAACGCAACAAACAAAACTCTGTAATTTGTCATTCTATCAAATGAACATGGTATATTTTCGATTGGCTCTAAACTGAAAACTATTCAGTTATTCATACACTCAACACAAGAAATGCAGTTTTCATAATCCTTTACACATTTATCACAATTGCTTCAGAGTAATAATAAAATGGGAGTTTGTTTGCAGTTCTTGCTGCTAAAGGTGGCACAAACAGATTTTAAGTTTTAAAGGGGCAATTAGTTTTTTCTCATGGGTGATAGCAGGTGTTGGTGTTGGAACAATTTTTATTTCATTTAGATATACACAATATGTAAAACAAAACTCCCTGTTGAAGAATTGCAATAAACATGCATTTTCATTAGCATATTTGTGCATCTACAGCTGAATGTGTTTTATAATCAATAGAGAACACACCTATAGATTTGATGTTAATATTTACTTTTAATAAATGCATTACTAGAAAAAAAATTGCAGTGCTTCATTTTGCAGTAAAGTTGAACTGTTTGGTTAAGATAATTTTGTGTTTGGATGGCTGTGCTAATTGTTTTGAGAACAAGTGCATTGCATTGGAGAGAAGTGTCAAATCGATTGAGAAAAACTGTAACCTCATAAATACCCAAATACGATATGTTAGCCAAGGGTTACAAAGTACAGGGTGAAATCTCAAAACCTGACTATTAAAGAAAGAAAGAAAAATACTAAGCAGAGTAAAGCTTAGTAAAGGGTTATCTTGTAACAGGGAACAAGATAACCCAGGCACATGATTACAATTCTGGTTAGCAATTTTAATGTCAAAAAGCCTATTTATGAAGACAGGAAAAAGGAATAAATTGTAAATTGTTCCTTTGGCTATCTCTCTCTCTCACCTCGCATCAATATTCAAGCCTTCTCTCGCTCTAGACCTTCTAACATGTCTTAGACTGCAGCTACTGACCTGGTGTCATCGCTTAAGCTGTTGAACTAACCTTATAAACCGCACTTGAACATCAGCGCACACACAGATGCAAAAGAAAAAAACACTCGCACATTTACATGCACAATCCCACAGACAGCCCACCGTGATGCATGCATAGATGCACAAATCACTCTTGCACACATTAAGATGCAGAGAAACACGCATATATTGACACAAAAAGCCCACCGTTATACACCTACAGACGCAAAAATCGCTCACACACACATTTACAGTCACAAACCCAGAAATGGTGTGATGGCATGTGTAGATACTGTGACACACTGTCTCATGTCACATTTTCCCAAGAGCATTGCTGACATTTTGCCTCTCCCTCAGTGTGTGTGTGTGAGAGTGTGTGTGTGAGAGTGAGTGAGTGTGTGTGTGTGTGTGTGTATGTGTGTCCCTGGCCACTGTTGCTAAACCAGTGCCATAAGCCAGTCTTGGACGTGATGTGTGTTTGTCTGGCTGCTCTCTTCTCAGTCAAGGTCTCACACACACACACACTCACACACACTCACACACACACACACACACACACACACACACACACACACACACACACACACACACACACACACACACACACACACACACACACACACACACAGACTTGTCACCATGGACAAAGGCACAAGTATTCTGGTACTTTCGAAATGACTGCGTTATTTTCTGAGTTGTTTTTATTACCTTAATTTATTCCTGTGCCACAACCAGGGGCTTGTGGGAGATATGGGGGCATAATAAGAAATAAGAAACCTAAAATACGCATGTTTGAAACATCTTGCCTCGGTTGTTTCTCTCTGAGAACGTTCAGGCCGAAAGCACAGGAGATGCCTCGCTAGCAGTTTTATTTCGGAGCGTTCCACTTCACAGAATCTACAAAGACAACAAAAACGAAAGGAGAGCTAGTTAATCTGAGCCGTTACATGGCTGGATTTGACAGGCCGTTTGCTGAACGGGGCCAAGCACAACTCTCTGTAGAAGCGTTCGGCCTCAGCTATGTTCAGAAAGTGTGTCATTGTGAACAGGTGCTCACACAGAGACAACCGAACACAAACAAACACTGTGCTGTTACGCCTGGCCACTTTATCAGACGAATATCCTTCACAAGAGCGCATTGATTCTTTGATTGAGGAAAACAGATGAAGCAATCCTTCTACATAAGGGAACAGCGCTGCAAGAAGCAACAGAACCAGCTCTTAACCCTTTAACAGACACTATAAAGAGGTATTTAGCAGAAAAATATATTTTTCTATTTTATTTCCTGCTTTAGTGACATGGAAGCAGCAGATTTTATACTGATGGGTCAGAAAAAAGCAGATCAGTGTCTGGTCTAATTTGTCACTTTTAATTTACAGCTTGAACACATCAGCATTCATAGGTATTTGTAACGTTACATTTGAATTTCTGTATGTTTTAATGTACTGTACGTTGAAATGTACAATAAGGACATTTGGATGGGATCTAAATAATAAAAGTATTTGTATATAATATACAGTATATATATTACAAACACAGCTTAGACCAATTTGTCTAAATTTATATGTGACTCTGGACTACAAAACCAGTCATAAGTGTCTATTTTTCGAAATTGAGATTTATACATAATCTGAAAGTTGAATAAATAAGCTTTCATTGATGTATGGTTTGCTAGGATAGGAGGACAATATTTGGCCGAGATACAACTATTTGAAAATCTGGAATCTGAGGGTGTCAAAAAATCTAAATATTGAGAAAATCATCTTTAAAGTTGTCCAAATGAAGATCTTAGCAATGCATATTACTAATCAAAAATGAAGTTTTGATATATTTGTGGTAGGCAATTTACAAAATATCTTCATGGAACATGATCTTTACTTAACATCTTAATGATTTTTGGCATAAAAGAAAAAAAAAAATCGATAATTTTGACCCATACAATGTATTTTTTGGTTATTGCTACAAATATACCCATGCAACTTATGACTGCTTTTGTGCTGCAGGCTCACATATTATTAAAATATGTGTACAGAAATAATATTTAGAGTTGATATATTTTAAAGTTTTTAATATGTTTTTGTCTCATATTGTGTATGTGTGTGTATGTATGTATGTATGTATATATATATATATCTGAGCAATATCACGTAGCTGTGTGATATGGCTGTATATCAGCAGGGCTGTGATTCAGCCGTAGGTAATCACAGAGTGCCGATATGTGCCGATATACAGCCATATCGCACAGCTACGAGTGTGATATTGCATTTATACAACAGTTCAATGGCACAAGTGTGTAAATAAAAAAATTGGAGTGTTTGAAAACACCCTCTTGCCGAACTATTTCCTGCTGAAAAGACTGCCCGTTAGATTTACCCAAAACGAAATATATCTCATGTTTAACCACTATAGAGACATCAGAGCCAGCGATAAATTCCAGAAGATCTGGCCGAGGTGAGGCTGCTCTCAGCGGGTTCATGAGTGCTGAACGGCCGCTGACGCCCTGGAGCTCACATCTCCGAATACGCTGAAGCAAATTTTCAAATAGACGTTATCTTTATTAACAAACCGCATATTTGAAGTCTAAACAACTACATTCTCACCTAAAAAACTCTTGAAACTACATTCCATTTCACAAAAACAGTATTATTTATGAAATTATAGTGGATTTGGGCATCCGCAATGACACTCGCTGTGAGAAATATGGCAAGCGGAGGGATACAAACGGTTAGAGTTCTGTTCTCACTAGAATATCACACTCCTCTCAGCCAATCAGATTCGGGAACTATGCTGTTAATACATTGATAATGTACGTTTATCAAATTTAAATGCAAACACACAAAAGTGTAAAATCTAGATAACAAGATAACATTTGTCGCACACCAATCACTAGAGGTAAACGGGCTCAGGATAATACATTTTTGTCTATTATTTAGGGTTGGACAACATTTTTAACTGAAGAACTGGACTTCTTTCAACAGATGAGTGTGAACTGGATCTGTATTGGCCACACCCACAGGAAGTTGAATTGGAATAACAGGTAGAGGAATTCAAAGAAATTTAACACAGGTAATGGTTAAGTGTTCTTTTACTCTGGTCCAGTTCGATTTATTTTAATTTGATCTCCTTAAATTCAAACTTAAACTGCAATTCTATTGCTATCTTAATTGCTGCTGTTATTGGAACAGGCTGGATAAGATGCTTAGTGTTGCAGATTGAGGAGCCTGTCACATGTAGCTATGCTAAAACAGCACAAAAGTGCCCAAAACATACCTTATACGAACCAGAAATATGGTTTTAGCTGCTCGTTTATGATGGGCACCAGCTGGAACAGCTTATCAAGACTAAGCATTTTTTCAGCATAAGTGAGTTTGCAGGCTTGTTTGAGAGATGCTAATGCTAAACAGTGGCACAGTCCTTTCTATAGGCCTGCAACAAAGGTGTACAAATTTGTTCCTCCACATCATAACGATTATAACGAACAAACTAGAGCCTGTTACTTCAAGCAAGCGCAATAAATTCAATACAGCGTTCAACCTTTAGCCTCCACAGCGGCTAATTACGGCGAACAAAACTAGAGACGTTTAACACTTGCGGGCAAAAAAAAAATCAAAAACTGTGCACAGAACAACAAATTGCAGCATAAACGTAGAAAATGACTGCAGAGGTGCTTTAATTGATTTCCTTTGCAATCACAATGGAGGGAATTCAAGCGAGATGATAACCGCCAGTGTGTGTGCTATTGAGCGGAGCCGTTCCAGAAGTGCTTGGGCGATGCTTTATTACTGCTCATAAGCTCAAGGTCAGATGAAGAAGATGAACTGCTCTTGCCTACCATCCAGCAGCAGACTAATTCATCACGCTCTGAACCTGCTCCCTTCGGGATGGTCCTGCAACGCTCGCTCTCTCTCCTGCATGAGCACACATGCACATGATCACGAGGCCCTGTAAATGCACAGAAGAGGTCACTGGAGGACCAGTCCACCGGGAGAAAGGGTTTGTTTGTGCGTGTGTGCATCGCAGGGCAAGCAGATGCATGTGTGTATTGGAGGTGTTCAATCTTTGTGAGATGTAAAACTGAAGAGGCAGGGACAGCGGGACAAATGCCTCTGTTTTGAACAGAAGGAGAGTCAGGTTCACACTCATCGGGAGAGCTTCGGTAATCACGGTGAATACTGAAGAGGTTATTATTGTCTCTTCAACTGCACAGTGTAATGACTCGTTTCTCATGCTCTCCACTCAGTAGTAATTAAGCAAACTAACCTCAGCATTACTGATGCACTCTGATGTTCTCATTTCCTCTCTTCACTGCTGTCTACCACAACCAGGAGGACTAGACCAAATGCGTTTCCTGATGAAAAGACTGGCACACCATGATGCATTTGAATGTGTCCTCACTAACCTGCTTGAACCTGCCTAAAATGGGTCTCAGCTGGTCTAGCCGGTCTCTCAGTCTGGCTAAGCTGGTCTTACCAGCTGACGAGTGCCTAAAACTGCTCTGAAACCATAACAGACAAGCCTAATCAAATATGGGAAGCCTGGTAGATTAGCTCACCACTTTAAAGGGGTCCTATTATGCTCTTTTACAAAGTCTTGATTTTGTTTTGGGGGTGTACTAGAACAGGCTTTCATACTAGATTGTTCGAAAAACACATTATTTTTCAAATACTACATTATTACAACACCTCTTCCCACGTCTGGCTGAAACGGACTGATAGTTCCTGTATCAAATGAAGGCCCGCCTTCTGAAACACGAAATGTGCTGTGATTGGTTAGCTGGGTCGGTGTGTGCTGTGATAGGTTAGCTGGGTCGGTGTGTGCTGTGATTGGTTAGCTGGGCCGGTGTGTGCTGTGATTGGTTAGCTGGGCCAGTGTGCGCTGTGATTGGTTAGCTGGGCCAGTGTGTGCTGTGATCGGTTAGCTGGACCAGTGTGTGCTGTGATCGGTTAGCTGGGCCGGTGTGTGCTGTGATTGGTTAGCTGGACCAGTGTGTGCTGTGATCGGTTAGCTGGGCTGGTGTGTGCTGTGATTGGTCAGCTGGACCAGTGTGTGCTGTGATTGGTTAGCTGGGCTGGTGTGTGCTGTGATCAGTTAAATGGGCCAGTGTGTGTGATTGGTTAAATGGGCCAGTGTGTGTTGTGATTGGTTAGCTGGGTCAGTGTGTGCTGTGATTGACAAGCCCCTTACCATAGCCGCCTGCGAGCTTCAGTGTAAATACTGCGTCAAAATCAAATCAATTTGAGCGCGACTTAAACCCGGATTGCTCTGGCAAGCTGCTTCAAACTCCTGAAACGAACTGCAAACAAACTTAATTTCGGCCTGTTTTTGTTCTAAATTGCATCATACCCATTTGTTTCTCAATTTAGCTTGAAGGGGCTTTTAGGCAGCGGTTACATTTACGAAATTCTGAAGGTGAAAAGAAAATTGCCATATAAATCTGGAGTTATGCATGAGGTAATGCAAAAGACTTGACACTAGATTCAAGTTTGTTACATGTGAACATGCCATGTTTACCAATAAAAAATGTGCTTCTTTTGTGTTACATGTAGACAGGAACTGTGTAATGCAAGTCATTGCTTTGCACTAATTGATGGTTGACTAAGTCTATTGCACTCTGTTAAAGGAATTTGCGCAATCTTGTGTCCTCCTGGTTTTGAGAATGTCTCGCAATTGCAGTTTTTATGTATGGACGAATCCACTCAGAATCAGAATCAGAATCAGAAGAGCTTTATTACCAAGTATGTTTACACACACAAGGAATTTGACTTGACGACAGGAGCTTCCAGTGTAGAAGAAAGTACAAACATAGTGCAGACATACATGATAGTGTAGACATACATAGGAATAACACATAGAATTAACCATCACAAAATAAATACTCTTTCAGAAAATTAGCATTTATGAGCTAGGTTTTGCTGGTGAACAAGAATGCTTCGCTGGTGCACCAGATATACCATTTGAAGTCGCCATGAAACAGAAATTGCGATCATCTTTTCTTCCCTACTGTTACACACATCTGAACAAAATTGCCTCTTGAACAAGAAACATTTTAGGCACTTTATTTTGTGCTTTAGGAATGGATTGAATCATTGTCTTTTACTAGTTTCTGCAGTCTCGTGTTAGTGACAGGTTGCTGGAGAAGATGAATTATTGCCCAGCCCTTCAAAAAAACAGATGTCATTGCGAGAAAGGTGACGTTAATGTTTTTGATTAAAGATTACAAGGACTTTAAAATAATGATGTGCACTAATAAATCATTTATAATACACACTGCACTAAAAATATAAATTGTCCATATTGGATTTGTGGTGGCTTTACAGCACTAACCAGCAAGAAAGTCTCTTCTCTTCTCCTCTTCTCTCCCTCCTCTTTTGTCCATCCCAGGCGACTCCTCCTGCAGGATGTCCTGAGCTGCCATGGGAATCATTACCCCCTCCTTTCTGCTCCATGTGAGCTCATACAGATGAATCGTTTCTAGGGCAGGCTACAGTCTCATCAGTTTTTCTTAATTAGAATTCATACTTACGGCTCTACCAGCCAACAATGCTCAAAAAGACCCACCTATATAGCCGGAGAAGAATGTCTAATTAATCCTCCATTTCTTCCTGAGCCAGATCACAATCCTCTCTTTCATGTTTCTCAATTACGGGGCGTGTGCCCTTTTATGTTGCCCGTGTGTGTGTTGGGATTTCAGAGTCAGAGCGCGCGCGTGTGAGGAGAATCTCAAAAACACTGTTGTGCAGATGAGCAGAGGACGCAGCAGCACTGAGCGTATATTGTGTACAGAGTTCTTTTGTGTATGTGCTTTAATGAGTCTAAATTAAGGCAAGTATAATTATGTTTTTTTGCAGTTTTCTATCACTGTATGTGTGGTTAGTGTTTTGAAGATGTATACACTACCAGTCAAACCGTTTTTAAACAGTAAGATTTTTTATGTTTTTAAAGAATTCTCTTTTGCTCACCAAAAGATTATTACTTTTTTGCTCAATTGATTATTACTTTTATTTAACAAGGATGCTTTAAATTGATCAAAAGTGATGATAAAGTGATCTATCTATCTATCATTGAATGTCATTCTAATTCCTTACATTAAAACTCAAAATGCATTCCAATCAAACTAATTTCGAATACAGGAATTAAAGGCATTCTAAATTCAAGTCTGCCACATAACTAAACCAATGTATTGCTGCTCCCAAAATCTGCTCCTCAAATTACTGCAAAAAATAACTGACCAATCTCAAAACTGTATATTTAGAACATTTACAAAACATTTGAAAAGCTATAAGCGTAATGTACATTAAAATGCTCCTTCAAACAACATATAGAGAAAGAGAAATAAAAACATGAAGGAGATCCTCACTGTACAATAAACTAGCAATACCCTGCAGCAGTGCAGTAATGCAATGTTAATTTATGCACACTATATGTATATATACACTGTGTGTGTGTGTGTGTACAGTAATCATACATTAACATTTCCCTCAGTAAAAATGATCATACTCTTACAAACACCTGCATAACACACAGATAAGTCTCACATTTCAGAATAGGAAACTGTTGGCCGAGGCGAATTAAGGCATCCTTCAAACATTAGACTGTAAACAATATTGGCAAAAGCAGTCACTTTTGTGGCCCCAAATAAAGACAAATGGCATGTTTTAATTTCAACTGAGATACAGAACAAAAGTACTGTAGGGAGTTCAAGAGCAAAGAAGGAAAGTGTTATTTCAACAACTGGCCTCTAAAAGTGCTCAATGTGTAGGTGTATTGGAAGAGAGTCATATGTTCACACCCGGGTCAGTTGCTCTTTCCCACAATACATTATGGTGCAGGATGTGCTAGATATTTCCTTGTATAAAAGATGCATCCAGTCATATTTAGACATTATATATATATATATATATTTCTGCCATATGGACATCAACTTGAGATAGTCACCACTGATAAGCTATTACTAAATATAATGTAGAAACATTAATTTTCTGTAAAGCTGCTTTGCAACCATTTGCATCGTGAAATGTGCTATACAAATAAACTTGAATTTAATTATTTCTTAGGGACGCAAAAGACGCTAAAGGCACCGATTTCATGGAATGACCCATATATATCATACCAGTATATGCTGCATCATTTGCCCTTTGTATACTGCCTCAACACACTGTAGGCTACGATTGCATCATTTCCTTTGGAAGAAGGTCATGTGACAAAGGCACAGAGAAATTATGTCATGTCCACAGGACAAATTAAGACATAGTTTCACTGAAATGCCCCACAGCATCTTAAAAAATATCCATATCCTGTTTCCCTTCCTCCTTATGTACTATGAACTGCATCTGTAGAGTATGTAAATCTGTATGTATTTATACAACAGAACGCAGGTAAACACAGTGGCGCTGAATTTTGATTGTGAAGGTGCTATTCCTTAAATTCAACATTTCAGTAAACAAGTTGTTAATATTGAGCAACTTATATTTTTGACAAAATATTGCCAGATACCTTCTCTGTTTTTGCTCCGCCAAGTAAAACAGATGCAAACATGCAATAGCAAAATGTGCTAGGCTTATCCAAGCAACAAACAATAATAACGTTCACGAATGAATCAGTGTTTTTGAAAGAATTGGTTGAATGAATGACAGATTTTAGACAGTTAATAAAACGTGACAACACTAATGAGACGCACGCTGCGTTCTTTCTGTCACCTTAGCAGGAGATGTTAACATTTCTTCTCACGAGGACGAATTGCAAACAGCGTGTGATAGAGAAATAATGAATTTGAGGGGTCTTCGGGGGCTAATGACTTTCCCGAGGAGCTGAACAGAGTCCTGCCACAGGGGTGCGATAAGAAAAGTCCTTCTCTTTCTCTCTTTCTGCACGCACCTGCCCTATATCCTCTTAGTTAATTTATGCACCATCTTGCAGTATTCCCTAAGTGAGAATCGTGGACATGAATGGAATCAGAATTCAAGCAGGAACCCCCGCCTCACGGTGCATTGCTCGCTCAGATGTGGACTTTGTGCTTGAGTGGAGCTACAGTAAATACTGCGGGAGATTGAATCCCGGTGTCACTGACACGCTTCTTCACCTCGCAGCGCTGTAATTCCTCTGGAGAACGCCGTGTCGCTCAGCTCCACTGTTTTGGCTTCTCAACCTCGTCACCTCCTGCCAAACACCTCCAGGCATCAATCTTATTCTGTTCGGTACACTGCAGAACTACACACGCGTGTGCACACACAACCCATTCCGATGCCATGCCTATATGAACTCTTGACGTGTTTTATTTCTCGCTTTCGCTTCTTCACAGTTCCCCTTTCTTTTTCTGGGGCTCTCTATCTATGGAGGACCAAACCTACATGCATGAATGAATGAATGACTGTAATAAAAGGAAAATAAATACATAATACATTGCTTAATAAAACAGATAATTCATTTTTAATTAAATGTAAACCTAAATTTATTTTTTGTATTTTTGTACATTTATTTTCTCTATCTACCTGCAGAAATTAAAAATTAATATATAAATAAATAAATAAATAAATGTATAAATGCATAAATAGATAGATAAATAAATAAATGTAATAATGGGAAAATAAATAGCCTAATACTGTATATAATTATTAAAACTAATTTTTATTGAAATTTAACCTAAATTATTATTATTTTTCTTAATTTATTAGTTTGTGCATTGACTTTTCATTTATAGCCTATTTTTTATTGATTTATTGATTTATTTATGCGATTTATTTATCACCACATGTATTAATTTGCGTATTTATTTATTTTTACGTCGATTTTATCCATTTATTTATTTTTTTCATTTACTTTCAGTTTGGTCCTCCATATCTATCCCCACTCTCTCCCAATCTGAGCAAAGATGCTTGCTTAAGGGCTACAGCAGCTGAAGTTGCCTTGATTGCATGAGCCGTCAAGACACAAAGAGAAACGAGGGAGAGGAGAGGAGAGGAAAGGTAGAGAGAGATGGAGAGTTAGAGGGTAAAGGGGCTGCACAAAGTGGCATGTTTCCAAGATGCACTAATTAAAGGAGCCATAATTAGAGCTGCATCTGACAAACAGAGAGCAGCTTTCATCTCTATCTGCTCCACTCCGGGCAGAATCCCCACACTCTCCTCACTTCTCCTGCATTCTGCTTTACTGCTCCCCACTCTGCTTCAGATTCTTTCAGCGCTCTCGCATCTCACTTACACTCAGAGATGAGACGAGATAAATGTGCCTGTCATGGAAACTTACATGAATGCAATGGAAATATGTACCCCTTTACCCTCATGCTTTCAGTCTTTCTTGCTTCACCTTGTATCTTGACTTCTTCTCTTGTTGTCTTATCTTATGGCACTTACGGTCCTAATTCCTCATTATTGTCTCATTACCACTTTAACTCTTACTTGCACAGTCTATTTTGTTCAGCAAGGATGCATTACATTGCTCAAAACTGACATTTAATATGTTACAAAAGTGTTCTATGTGTACTATAAATTTATAGTAGACTATAAAAGGTACGAATAAAATGTTTTGACATTTTTCTACAAAGCACTGTGATCTATATGAGTGACTCTATACATAAATGTATAAATGTTTTTTATTATAGATCAGTGACTCCAACTCTGAATCGTTTTCTCTGTCTTTCTTCATTTATAAAGCAATTTCACACAACTCCTGGTTGATCCAAAATGCTGTACAATGCATCTAAAAACAAACAAAATTAGAAACTACAATATGACCAAGTACAATATCACAGCACAGTTGACATGGCTAGATAAAAGCTATTGACAGTAGACTTAATCGACTGTTTACACCACACTAAGCACGTAAATATGAGGCACGCCATTGTTGCTAAGCATCTTGCCATAACGTTGTGACACCGCATCTTTTCACACTGTACAAGCTCTGTACAAGTATAAAGCGGTGCTAACCCTGCTTCTAAATTACAAGTAATCTACCTTTACCCAGAGTTAAAAGCAGGGTTTAGAATGATTAAGCACAGAGTGAAAAGCCCTATATATATCTCACTTAAACTTAACCCATCTGTCTCTATCTCACATCATCTCTTCTCATCACCACATTGTCTCCACCCTATGATTTCTAATTCACACCATCTCATCTCACATACACATTTATTGCAGTCTCAGTTCTTCTCCACATTCGCTCAGCCCTCTTATCTTGTGTCATCTTGTCACCACAGTATCTCAGACTCAAGTTCATTTCTTACTCGTCCTGATCATTTTCATACTTAATCTGTTACTTCACGTCATTCCGTCTTGTCTAGTCTTTCTTTGCAGCCTTATACTGTCAAAACTGCATTATCTCAGCCTGCAAACGTGTTACTTAAACTTACTCGTTTAACTAATTTACTGTAATGTCGGCATTCTCTCTCTGCCTTCTTATATCTATACTCACACTTACTGTGTCAATTCGTCTCAAATAGATTTTCACAGCCTGCAAATATTTTACGCACACTTACTGTCTCATATGATCTCAATTAATTTCCACATTATCTCAGCCTGTTAGTTTCTCACATAAACATTCTCTGTCATCTCACGATCTCCGCATTTTCTTCACTCATGTATCACATACACAATTATTCTGTTTCATCTCATCTTGTCTCATTTAATTTTCCTCCCTCTTTACTACTCTGTCTGTACTGTAGGCTACAATACTATCCACATTATCTCGGTTTGTTAGTTTTTTTTCAATCCTGTCAACTCATGTTGTCAACTCTGCATTCTCTCTGCTCTTTTATATCTCATACTTACAGTATGTTGATCTTTCTTCCTCCTTACTTTGTCTTTATCTCATGTTATCTCGTCTTGTCTCATCTCATCTCCGCATCTCTCTTGTACATCTAACTAAATCAGAAGTAGATGAGAATGTGATGATGGTCGTTCTGCTCAACCTCTACATTATTATATACACAAATTCGGTCCATATCACATCTCATCAATCTCATCTCATCCTCCAAAAACATGTCAGCAAACCAAACCTGGAAAAGGTCAGAGTTTGTTTCAGATAGAATACTGTAGTGTTCAATTTAGGATTCTATTGCTTTTACTGTCACAGAGACAAGTGCATTTTCTCAGCACACCGATTTTGGTGCTATCTGTCGGGGAGTAAAGACATTTTATGTGTGATATTTCAGAAAATAAATCTATTATAGCACCTTTACGTGTAAGTCTACTGAAAACTTTATTTCACGACTGTGCTTATGTCAGCCTGACTTGAGTTCCACACAAAGGTCCCCGGTGCAATTAAGTTAGATGCTGGGTTTGTTTTATAATAGCTCTGTATGAAATGCATGCTATTTTATGGTCCAAAAGCTCACAAGAAGCTTATGTTTTGCTTAACTGTCAGAGAGTGATTTCTTATATGGCTGGTAAAGCGCCGCATAAAGAGGGTGACGTGTGCTGTGGTGTTTTGTTTGTCATGGTCAATCTTTTTGTCACCTTTATATTTTGTTTCACATCATTCATCAACATAACCTGCATTGTCTCGAGGCTGTGCTTCAACGCTGAAGTCTAATAAGTGTAATCCTAAGGTCTCCGAGCAGCCAAACATATCCTGGAGCCAGACTGCTTTTATTACATTTCACAGTGAAATTGGATTTTGTTTCAAAAGTCAGGCTTGTGCTCGCTTGGATTGACGAGAGATGTTTATGTGAAGCAATGTACAGCGGTGTGTGTATTGAGCGCATCATGTGACGCATTCAGACGACTGGCATGTGATATAGATCTGAGTGAATCGCTTTAACGTGGATGTGGGAGACAGCTGAATCTATGAAGGTCTAAGATGTGTGCTCGTGGTGAAGCATGACAAGTAACACACTTTATATAATAAGCAGATGCATTTAGTCATGTTAAGAGTAAAGTAATGTGTTATGTGTTGAATCTACACCATAATATCCTATTTTATTTTTTTACTCTCTCTTCTTCATTTGGGGAGAAACAAGTTGTTGCTATATGTGAGCATGATCAGCCCAAGCAGAGATTTGTGTTTTTAAAAATTCAAAATCTTACAAAACTGACTAACTAACTAACTTCAAAAGGTTTGGTAAGAATTTTTAATGTTTGACGTTCACCAAGGCTGCATTTATTTGGTTATAAATACATACATTTTATATTTAAAAAATAGAATTGCATGTTAAAATAACATTTTTTTATGTTGATACATTTATTTCTGCTATGCAAACTTAATTTTTCAGCAGCCATTACGTAATATGGTGATTTTGCGCTCAATAATAATTTCTTATTATTATGAATGTTGAAAAATGTTATTTTTTTTGGCTGCTTAATATTTTATAATAATTGTTTTCAGGATTCTTTAATGCATAGAAAGTTCAAAAGAGCAACCTTTATTTGAAACAGAAAACAATATAAATGTCTTCACTGTCACATTTGACCAATTTAATGCCTTCATGCTGAATAAAAGTAGCTACACATCATAAATTTGTCTTGGAAAAGGCACCTTTCTAGATTATTGTGCATTTAAAATTAGTGTATCTGCTGTGTGCTCTGATGAAATGATACAACTTGCATATAGCAAATATATCAAATAAACCAATATGTAAGCCAAAAACACAAATTTCTGTAGGTGGTGTTTTGACATGCATTTATATGAATTTTGTTGCATTCAAATTCCAAGTGCATCCTGTTTTCCATCTCAATTCATGTTCAGTGAATGAGCATGTCAACAGATAGCTTCCTCCAAATGTTAAATACATCTCTTTGCTTCACACAGACGCCATCTCAGATACAACTGTTTTGCTAAGCAACAAGACGACGTCAGACACCTGTGACTCACAGACTGATGGTAATGCATCCATAATGGAAAAAGTGCTCTATCTGCACATACCATAATCACGTGAATGATGCTCGATCCATGTTTGTGCGTGTGTTTTTCCATGATAACAACAGAAAGCACTGTCTTCTTATCTATTCTGGCATTTTCAGCCCGAAGCCTGTAAAGCAACAGGGAGGAGAGAGAGAGACAAAGACAAAGAAAAGAGAGGAAGAAACTCCTGCTGTGCCTCAAGTCTTTCTGCGCCGGCTCTTAGTTGTGATTCAATGCCTGTGTGAGGCTTGTGGGCGCCTGCTAATGGGATTTTGCGTACGTTTCTGCGTCACAACAAGGAGCATCGCCGTCAGATGGACGACGACGGGAAAACACAAACCTGGCTTTGTTTGTTTATTCACAGATTTAATGACCGAGGATCTGTTGTTTGATCATGTGAGTGTTTAGGGTTGAAGACAGCATAGGCCGATAAGCAACGTTTACGCTCTGACTTCCTGCAACAGATACGAGAGTAAATGACCCAGAGAGCTTGAGACGAACAGAACAGCGCTCATCATTTTGTGCTCATCTCAGTGCACATCCAAGCCTTAATCACCAGCGAAACCGACTTGGCGAGGCAGCAAAGGACAGCTCACTTTCCCCAGGTGTGGAGCCATTTGGAAGCATCCGAGCAATCAGAATGTAACACTGCCACCATGTGGCCAGGTTGTGAATTGCATGCTTTTTGCAGCAGCTCCATTTACATGCAATGATGCCCTAGTGACAAACTCCAATACCGCAGGGCAACAAGCGCATACAGTAATCCAATACGCCCACAAACCACATCCATTAAAAAAAAGCCCCTCCGTTGCATGATAAATAATAGCTGAATGCATGCCCAGTCAAAAGCATTTTGCTTTTCCTTAAATCAAACTCCACATTTGTTGGCTCAACTCGCCGTGGATCAGATCCAACTACAATCACTCCCTATATATCCAAGCCCTTCGGTCAAACAAGATTGCAGTATTAATGCAGTGGAAATAAATGAACAACCTGTAGATGCTAAAGCAGCTGCTTTTAATGAAACTCAGATCGCACTGAGAGAAATGATCTGAACCGACCTACAATGAAAACGTAGCACAGATGACAGACATTTCCTGCCTCAAACCTGGACATTGTAATAAAAATGATAAATAATGCATGCACTGCCCCTGTCTTACACAAATACAACTCAAGCACGCTCACACCAAACTGTTTGCTAAACACTAATGCTGAAAGGCATGAGAAATGTGCTCTTAAATTATTCTAAAAGCACGTCAGGATCAATATGCACTGTGTGTTGTGCTATATTGCAGCCTACGGTTCTCAAATTATATTTCGACATGTGCCTGGTCTGAGAATGAAGCGTAAAGAAGCAAGTATTAATTAAAGTATTAATAATAAGAAATATGTTTGTTTACTTTACACTTCATAAAAATATAAATAAATAACAAAGATAATAAAAATGATTAATAATAAAATTGTTTCTAAAAAATAAATAAAAATGATTACTTCCACACAGACACACAAATTAAAAATAATATTATTAATATAAACGTATATATAAAGATATTTAACAAACATATTTGTTAGTTTGTTATTTAATGTTTATTTATAATATAAATGTTGTACCGCCATACACACACATAACAAACATATATGTATTGTAAATGTTCCTTTTAATTTAATGTCGTATTTATAGATAATAGAAACTTATATATTATATCTTATTACATATGTACATCTCTAGATAAAATATAAATACATTAATAACGATATATACTGGTAATACAAACTATAATATATTATTTAGTTTTTTAATAATTCAAATACATATAAATGTATGTTTGTTACTTATTTATATAAAAATCTATACACATAATTTTTATGGTACATGAAGCTCTGTAAAAAACGAATGTGTTTATATTAACACCAGTAAATTTCAGTATTACGCCCACTCATCTGCAAAGTCTTTGTCAAAACATCATAAACGTCACCTTGCTGGGAAAAAATGTATGGGTTTTATTTGTTCAGTATATGTGACAAACATGTGTACCACTTATCAGCTCACGCCAGATGGGTGTGTGTTGTGCCTAAGTAGACATCACCCCCCCCAATCACATCCACCCTGTTACCATGGCAACGAATCCACGGCAACAGCTCCAGCTGTACAGTCTCGCTGCAAGAAAGAATCCGTCTCAGCCCACTTTAAAGTCACTTCTCCTCATTATGTGTGCAACTACAAAGACAAGATTCCCCTAAAGATGCTGTTTACTCAGTTAGCTCGCCTCTTATGTCATATTCTCTTATGAACCTGTTGGACAGAGCTGCAGCCCTGAGCCCAGGCGTGTGATTGAGCGAGAAGTATCTCACGTTAAACCCATTTCCAATTTCACGTCAAAACGCGGCATGGCCTAATCGGAAGAAAGATACTGGTTGCAGTCAGAACGGACAGCCGGTCCATAAATCACTGGACTCTGGCTGTAGAAGAAACAGTCTGGTTTCAAATTCTAGACAACGATGCAGTGATTTATGGTTATTCAGAAGATAGTTATTCTGGCCAGTGAGCAGATCTCATTCATTGTGGATGAGTGAGCGAGATCTGTTCGGCTTATTAAACAATCCCAGGTGTAAGATATCAATCCTCTGAATGTGTTATGATGAATTCAAGAATAAGACCGAATAGTGTTGCAATTCAAAATATATCTAATAATATCATATACAATTACATCATTTGACTGCTTTTGGTGCTGCTTTGATTTCAATAAACCATACAGACACAAAATATTACCAATTACCAAACTTAAAATCTACACGACAAGCAAGGATCTTAAAAAAAAATTATATTTCTTTTTAGAAAAATCTTTGGAACTTTCTATTCATCAAACAATCTGAAAATCACAGTTTTCCACAAAAATATTATATAGGCAGATTAACTGTTTGCAACACAGATAACAACAACAACAATAATATATTTTTTTAAGAGTGAAATCAGCATATTATAATGATTTCTGAAGATCATGTTGTATTTACCAACAGATACATGTTACAGTCACCAACATCAAATGTCACATAACTTAAATGAAGGAGGATCAATCACCTTTGAATAGCATACTATATTTCCTTTAGAAGCACACAACAACAACATCCAATATCATATACATCTAAACCATATATTGTGCAACAGCGCTGCTGGTCTGTCCCTATTTAGAGGCAAAACCTTTTAGATGTCCATTCACATTAAAGTTCTGAATAACCACAAATGTCCTTGGTTCGTCACCGTATTGCAGATGTTTAGGATGTTGAAAGGATAAAGTCCAAGATCATCCATAGGGATAATCCAGAGTAGAGTAGAGAGCAACTCAGACGAAATTCCAAGGTTACTGGTTGTGCTTGGTGACAAAAGCAGTTTTCTGGATACTACTCTCGTCCATCGCCACTGAATACCGTAGCTCCGTAAACAGACTCCAAGATATCTTGTATCTGAGGCATTGGAAAGCCATCCATTGGAGTTTTAGCATTCAGTGCACGATAATCCACACAGAAACGCATTCCTCCCTCCTTCTTGGGTACTAACACTACTGGAGCAGCCCATGGGGATGTAGATGGCCGTATTATACCTTAACTCAGCATGGCTTTGACTTCTTCATTAATGAAATTTTGCTTATTGACTGGAACAGGATAGGCTCTTTTACGTACTGGGATAGAGTCACTAGTTATGATCTGGTGCTTAATGATAGATGTTTGGCCCAACAAATCCGTACAGACAGTCGGCAAGTTCAGCAGCAATCCTTCTAAACGCCTCTTCTCTGTTTGGGAAGCATCAGCGAGATCTACCAAATCCTTGATAACACCTACGATATCTGTGGATACTTGCACTATTGGCAGTGCACAGTATATGTTAACTGAGGGTGCCTGATCAAAGCAAGAGAAAGAGTGTAATGCTTCCTTCTGTCCAGGCAATGAATACGTGGAGGTGTCAAAATCCAACTTGACTCTACATGACACAAGGAACTCAAGGCCTAAAATGAGCGGAAAAGCCAAGTCCTCATCTTTCATGATGAACAGTCGCAATGGGTTTGTGCATCCTTGCAGGGTACACTCCCAGGTTACTTCACCTAGTGCCCTCTGGATATGGCCATTGGCCAGGGCAAATGGTTGTCCCCGACTGGACCGCCAGGACTCGGTCTCATCCTTCCATCTTCTCCATAGCGTCTCCTAGATTAATGAGTAAGAGCTGCCTGTATCCACAATTGCTTCACAAGGTTGGTTACGCAAAGTTACAGTCAAGGTGAGAAGTTTGACATTACCTCTTGTCAACAATGCCATGCTGTGGTGTCCGGGCTTACCTTTACTGGACTTATCTAAGCCCCCTTTCCTAAAAGATCTTTCTGCTTGCCGTTGCTTCCAGAAAGCCCTTTCCTCAGACATATCCCACTCCACCAACGTTCCTGTGCGCACCAGATCATCAAAAGTATTTGCTGTTCCTCTTAGAATGCTTGCAAGACGGGGATTAAAAATTCTCAAGGTAGCCTGCAGAATCTCCTTTTCAGTCATTGTTGGTTTAAGTCTAAGACATAAAGCTCGGTATTGGAAAGCAAATGTTCGAATATCCTCATCAATCCCTTGTTTTCTCTCTCGTATCTTCCTTTCCGCTTCAACCTCGTGATCATCGGGTAGGAAGGACCGCAAAAAGACAGCCTTGAACTGACTCCATGTTCTAACATGTGCCTTTTCGGCCACCCACCAATCTTTGGCTGTATGTGTCAGCACAGATGGTAATGTTGCTAGTATCTCAGCATCACTCATTGGACGTACAGCTAAGTACTTTGCACACTTCTCCAGATAAGCTATTGGGTCTTCATCTACTGCACTACAAAACTTAGGGAATTCCATTTTTACAGCCATTTTATAAGGCAACTGCTGTAGCATGGGAGGAATTTGTGCATTGATGTACTAGTAGGTGTAGAAGCAGCTCCAGGCGTAAGACATTAAGGATTTGAGATGGTTGTCCCTTCTTTTCATACAATCCATCACAGCTTTTCCCATCTCTTGCAATTGGTCTTCTAGAGATTTCTTCAGGAGTCTAGTTTGCTTTTTTACAAAGTCAGTAAACTTCTCTTCTAACTCTGTCAGACTTTGGGTGTCAGGGGATGACTGGGTGGACATTTCCTTTGCTAAATCGTGCATCTGTCCCTCTACAGCAGTCAATCGATGGTCATACTGCTGAAAATGATTATGAATATGTCTTTCCACTCCCTGGACACGCTCCACACCCTCTTTCTCCATCTTCTCCATCCTGAGTGCAAGTTGACCCACCTTGGTTGCAATGGTCAGACTGATCAAACTTTCCTCATCTTCATCCAGTGGTAGTGGAGGTGGTAGACAACTTGAGTCATTATCCTCTTCTGGAACAGCCAACCCTCCTTCTGGTTCTATATAAAAACTGCTGAAGGAATGTATTAGCTCTTGAACTGGCTCACGCCAGGTCATGAAATGTTCAGAACTATAATCTGATTCCATTTTGGGGTTAGACTCCGTGTTGTCTCATGCAGGAGTTTCTGCCAAGACTTATACTACAAAAGATAAATCAGCATCAATTACAAAAGCTTTCACATTTTGTAACCTACCACTTGGGCGAACAAATGGGGAAAAGATTGAGGTTACACAAATATATTGGAAAGACATAGCATATGATTGATTCAAAGAACATACATTCATTTCACTCTCTAGGAAATTGCTAAAGTGGTGATCAAGTCCCTGTTCGGGCGCCAAATATGTAACAGTCACCAACATCTGGTGTCACATAACTTAAATGAAGGAGGATCAATCACCTTTGAATAGCATACTATATTTCCTTTAGAAGCACACAACAACAACATCCAATATCATATACATCTAAACCATATATTGTGCAACAGCGCTGCTGGTCTGTCCCTATTTAGAGGCAAAACCTTTTAGATGTCCATTCACATTAAAGTTCTGAATAACCACAAATGTCCTTGGTTCGTCACCGTATTGCAGATGTTTCGGATGTTAAAAGGATAAAGTCCAAGATCATCCATAGGGATAATCCAGAGTAGAGTAGAGAGCAACTCAGACGAAATTCCAAGGTTGAAGTAAATCAGAAGCAGTGACCAGTTGAGTTGAAATGCCCTCAAAATTAAGTGGATACACAAACCCTCTAGACAAACAAAACAAACAATACAACATGAGGTTCAGGATACAAAGTACATTACCAACCAAGAAGAAAAATATTGTTTTAAAAAAACAATAAAGCAACTTACATTGAGATGTAGAACAGCAATGTTCCTCAATAAGGGTTTGAGTAAGCATGGGGAGAGCAAACACTCCCAGCTCACAAGTGTCCTTCCTCAAACTTCCCACTCCTCTTATTCTCTGATCTAGAGAAACTTCACTGATAATGACTCCTTCACGTCCCCTCATGACTGGGAGGAAAATTACCCACTGACTTTAAACACAAAAGTAAGGTAACAGCTTACTAGATCTGTTACAATGTGACACTGAAGACTGGAGTAATGATGCTGAAAATACAGCTGCGCATCACAGGAATAAATTACAGTTAAACATATCAAAATAGAAAACATTTATTTTAAATTACAGTAATATTTCATAATATCACTATTATTACTTTTCATCAAAAATGCAGAGAGACTTAATTTTAAGAATATATTTTAACATTTTTAAAATCTTACTGACCCCAAACTTTTGAACACTAATGTACACAATAAATAAATAAAAATGAAGTCTTGATTGAGGCCACAATCATGACACAATTTCATAGATCACCTCTATAACCTACAACCTCTCAGTGAGCAGACATTTTTAACCACCACATTGACTCAAATTTCTGAAATCATCAAATAAATGAAGTGTAATAAAAACAAAAATACACTGCTGCACTGTAAGGCACACCACTGAAAAATCTATCTATCTAAACACCTAGGAGAAAATAACAGAAGAAACAAAAACAAACAAGGAAATTCTGTCAGGTAGCATAAAAATATGCCTCATGCAGTCTGTAAATACATTATCTAGTTCTACTCAAGTAAAGTTATGTCTCTAAATCCATGTTTTATCTCAGGATATCCGAAAGGTCAACAGTCTCCATGTGTCTCGAAGACATCTCATTTGTGTTTTTTAGCCATAAAAATGAACCATATCATCAAATCTGAAACCAAACTGATGTGGGTGTAATTCTAAGACAGCAGCATTGTTCTGGGGATGAGATTGATAGAGCTGCATTCTTCTCTTCACGCAGCCCCTCATCATGTCAGTCGACAGGTGGATCCTGTTCACCAAAGGGGAAGGTGCTGGTGGGCTTCCCACAGCAGGTGCCCTTGTTCCAGGCTGCGGTGAGTGATGAGAGCCATCCACCAGCAGAAGATGGTCATTTCTTCCCTATTCCTCCACTCTATTCATGAGCAACTTGACCACAAGATCTGTCAATCAAGCTCAGTGTCTGTGTATAAAAATACTGACACGGCAGATAAAAGACTCGGGCTTATTAAAACTGTCAATAGCATTGTACTGAAGAATGCTTTGAGAAATGATATTCATTTGAGGAATTCCACTATCCTGGAGTGATGGCTGATGAACTGTTAACAAGAGCTTGGTGTATGGGTGTTTTCGGACATTTAAGAGAAAAACTATGCCTTTTTATTTTTTATTTTTGCCGGTTTCACTTCATGCAACAATACCTAGAGGGTAGGAGTGATTGGGAAAATAGAGGTGAAGGGTGAGCTGTCTGCATTAGCAACATGAGCCAACAACCCAACAGTTAAAAATAAATGTTTATGTTCTGTTAAAAATAAACAAATAAATAGTTTCCATTAAATTGTGAAAGAGCAAAGTAAGCACAAACAGCACACATACTGCATGGCTATAGTAAATAAAAAAGGGGAAAAATAAATATATTATTGTGATATTATTGTAAGAATTAATTTATGACTGACGTGTGAATAAAGCAAAGGCATTATTAATGGTGATTTCCATGTCTTTTCACAAGTTGGGTGCTGAATTGGAATAAGAGAAATGCACTGAATTGCAATTCAAAGAAATTCAACAAAAGTTGCTCATTTATGTTATGCATATAGGTGGCATACAATTTAATTATTAGGATAACTGAATAAATTTAAAAAAATATTAAATATGTATATAATACTGATTGTCAATAACATGGAATGTTTCTGGAAATACGCCTTATGTTATGTGTGTGATCTTATGCTTATGTGTAATTCACACTATTTATTCACACTTCTGCCTCCTTAACATTTCTGCAACCTCGATTATTCATTTTACTGAAAAAACTGGAACTGAAATCAATCATGTATTTGCAAAATAAAATAAATAATACCTTTTTAAAAATGTATATAAAAAATTACATTTAAATGATTTAAATGTGACCCTGGAGCAGTCATATAGGTCAATTTTTTGAAATTGAGATTATGCATCATCTGAAAGCTGAATAAATACACTTTCCATTGATGTATGGCTTGTTAGGATAGGACGAGATACAACTATTTGGCCAACAAACTATGAGAAACATCTTAAAGTTGTCAAATGAAGTTCTTGAGGGGGGGGGGGGCCCAAATGCATATTACTAATCAAAAATTAAGTTTTAATATATTTACGGTAGGAGATGTACTAAATATCTTCATGGAACATGATCTTTACTTAATATCCTAATGGTTTTTGGCATACAATAAAAATCTATAATTGTGACCCATACAATGTATTGTTGGCTATTGCTACAAATATCCCCCAGCGACTTAACACTGCTTTTGTGCTCCAGGGTCACAAATATTTTCGCCTGACCTACAGTAATCAAAATTCACTTGACAGATATTTATTGAAGCTTTAGTTTGTTTTGCACACAGTATCTGGAATCTATTTAAGTAATTCTGTTCCTATTTGGTCAGTTTGAATCCATCAAAAACCCACTGTAAAACGAAACACACACACACACAATTGAAGTGCATTTTAAAGTTAAAATGTAGTTCTTATAACATTAGGAAAAACTTCACCCTGGCACTTCAGTGCTGAGTATATTTTAAGTTATTAAAATGGCCTGAAGGTTAAACATCACTCTCATTTAAATTCTGAAAGCCGCACAACCCTGGTCAACAGTAACTGGTCTCTTGCAAACCCCAAACATGCCAGCAGATGGAAATCTTTACTCCCCAACATGCCTAATCTCTCCTTCAGACGTCTGGAGTCTGCTCCTCCTTCTGTCCCGACTGGAGACGCACACCCGGCTTGTCATGAGCAGTGTTTGTTTGTTTTTTAAGAGCCAGTGCCAGCATGTAGACTCTGTTCGTCTGCTTGTTTACAAGGACAAACAAGCGAGAATGCAATCGAGCTGACAAAAACAAAACGCTTTTGTCAGCAACGTCTAGACACTGGTGACATAAGGGATCAACGGCGCAATCTGATCTCTTATTTTTCAAATAAGACACAACCTTTATCAAAAGACCGATGCACATCGATTGGCTGAGATTGGGGCTCGCGTTATTTGTTGGAAGGATGCGTGCACTGATTGCACCGCAAACAAATAATAGCAATACGGAAAGCTGAATCAGCACCGAACTCTAAAGAGACCCATTCATTCATATCTGTCTCTAACATGCACTCTCTCTCCGTTTCCCGGCATGAGATATCCATCTCTGCGCTATGATGAAACCCAGACATGCCTTGTGTATTAACAAATTCTTTGCAGAGCAAGAGGTGATGTAGAAGCTTGCTCTACCTGGCCTGGTCCGAACACACAGGCCCATCCAGAGAGGTCTCACTATCTCGGTTTGCTCCGGCACTGAATTTGATGAATGGACCTCTGGATCCAAAGCACCCAGATTGGAGGGAGGTGATGTCTACTCCACGGTGCAGGAGAACACAGGCGCTCTGTCTGAGCCCAACACAAGTTTCTGGTCTTGATTAATTGAGCCGAGACGCCGCGTTCTCCCTGACCTCATATTATCTCTGCTGAAGAAGAGGACAACCGCGAGACAAAGAGTCTCATAAGAGCAGTATTATGCTTTAAAGGGATAGTTCATCCAAAAATGAGTACTTGGTCATCATTAAAATCGGTTACAAAAACTTTATTTTTCTTTTGCTGTTTTTGAAGAACATCCTAGCCACTATTTTCAATATAATGAAACGTAAACAAGGCTGTCAAATTTTTAAAGAGACACAAAAAGCATTCTAGAAACAATCATAAAAGTGATCCATCCACGATTTCAATATATTCTTGATAGTCATATGATGAGCTTTGTATAATTAATAGACCAAAATTCAATTCAATAAGAGCTAGAAGCAACATTTTCATGGCTATACTTGAAATATAGTGTGAAAATCATATGGACCAATTTTATGATACTTTTTTGTCGTCATTTTTTTACCTGACAGCCCCAGTTCCCATTCATTTTCATTATATTAAAAAATATATTCTTTAAATACTCCCCATTTGCACTCTAAGAAAGAAAGTCATGAGTTTGGAAAACACAATGAGAGAGAGAAAATGACGACAATTTAATTTTTTTAAAAACAATTTTTAAATGCCATTAATGTGATAGTTAAATGTACCATGAATCGACAGTGTACATTACTTTTCAGAGCAATTATTAGTGTTGGCTACTGTTAATTTCTGAATAATCTAATACATTTTTTAACATTATTAAAAATTAAATAAAAAATGCATGTATTACTGCTCAAAGGTTTGCGATTAGTACTTTTAATATATCCTATTTATGCATGGATGCATGTAATTGACCAAAAGTGATATAAGACAAATGTAACAAAAGATTTGCACTTCAAAGAAATGCTGTTCTTTTGAATTTTCAAAGAATCCTGAAAAAAGTATCGCCATTTGCACAAAAATATTAAGCAGCACAACTGTTTTCAACATTGATATTAATCAGAAATGTTTCTTGAGCAGCAGATCAGCATATTATACTGATTTCTGAAGATCATGTGGCACTGAAGACTGGAGGATGGAACATTACAGAAATAAATTACAGTTTTAAATGTATTGAAATAGAAATGGTTATTTAAAATTGTAATAATAGTTCACAACATTACTGATTGCAATGTATGTTAATAAATGCAGCCTTGGTGAGACTTCTTGCAAAACATTACAAATCTTACTGACTCCAAACTTTGCAACAGTAGTGAAAATTAATAACAAACAAAAAATTACTCATAAATAAACAAGACGAATAAATGTTGTAAAAATGGTTGTTAATTCTTACTTCATGATATCCAATGCATTAACTAGTGTAAACGTTTTTATTGTAAAGTACTAGGCCTACCTTTAATGCTACAGTGTACTGTATGAAAGGAACACTCTAAAAAATGCTGGGTTGTCTCAACCCAACTTTGGGTCAAATATGGACTAACCCAGCCGTTGGGTTACATTTTTACATTCAATTTTTAACCCAAAAGTTGGGTTAGTCAATTTTGACCCAAAGTTGGATTGAAACAACCCAGCATTTTTTAGAGTGAATCATCTTGCTGCAGCAATGACTATTTTTAAGTTGATTCATTTAAAATGTACTGCAGTTTTGCCTCTGCTGTCAGCTTCACATCGATATTGCAAAACCCAAGAAACCTCCGCATTGGACATCTGCCTTGTTTCCAACGGCAGAGACAGTCCAACAAGCCTGTGAGCCAGAGAGTGGGCAGCTCTCTTACTCAATCTACCGACAAACTGACAGCTGGCTTGATCCAATCAGAAAGCTTGACAGCAATGATATTTATGCTGCACTTTCAGCAGCGCGAGAGACTTTCAAAAACCCTCCAAGAAAACATTACAGAAGTTCGGGAGAAAAGTGATGTCATTACTGGGATAGAGAACACTGAAAGAGTAATTATTTTATATGATTTTAGGCAATGCATTAAGTTTAATTTGCCCCCTGCAGGTTTTAAAAGCAATTCACATCCAATTTAATTAGCTTCATTTCAGTTCATTTAGAGCAGTAGCTACTTCTGCACTGCAATTTTCAATAACTCAGCTCCGCCGGTGAATGAAGATGAAGCTTTTGACTTTTTAATAGAATATTTAATAGCCTTTCAAATGGTTCTCATTATCTTCACAATCAACCTCAGGCTTCTGGATCCAGGCAAGAGGCGTGGTTTAAAAGTGCAGGGATTTTAAAGTAGAATTGATTCGTTTGGAAAAGCCAACAACAGCAGCCTCCTTCAGGCTCGTTCAGGCCTATCAGCGGATGACGGTGTTGTCATCGTGGCCCGCCGCCAGCTAATCAAACCAGAACATTGACATTAGCTTTTGTCTCCTCGCCGTGATGGATGGGATCCAGGCCCTGGTTGGAGCATTGTCCACTCAACCTGAGTGTCCTGACCACTGACCCCATGATCTTTATCAGGCCATCCAGTCAATCAGAAAAGCACTGACTGCTGCTAAAGAATACACTGCTATCTGACACAGCTCCAGCAGAGAAGAGCAAATAATGCATGTTTGCTAGGTCATGGTATATAATCAAATCATATCAAGAACTAAAGTGGCATGGTCATTTACGCCATAATACCTGAAAAATGTTGTTTTCGATAAGTAATATGCATTTTATTTCGATATAGTATTTTTACTGACAGCCTTCAGAAACATCTCCATATTGACAGACCATACTGACACTGCCAGTGAAAAACACACACAAATAAAACAAGTTTCACAATGATTCAAATGATTCAAGCAGCACAACTATTTTCAATATTGCTAATAATAAAAAATGTATCTTGAGCACCGTATAAGCATATTTGTATGATTTCTGAAGGATCATGCGACACTGACGACTGGCTTTGCATTCACAGGGATATATCAAGTTAAAATATATGAAATAGAAAACAGTTATTTTAAATTGTAACCATTTTTCACAGTATTATTGTGTTTTACTGTATTTTTTTAATCAATAAATGCAGCTTGGTGAGCATAAGAGACTTCCAAAGCAAGAAACAACAACACAATTTTATTATTTTATTGACCTCAAAAAAAAGAAAATGTAAAAAAAAACTTGAGAATATACAGTATATATATATATTCTTAGAATGTGTTTTACATCACTTCTACACACACACACACACACACACATATCACACATATATATATACGTCTATATCCTCGAGATTTTGGTTTAATATCACTGAATTAACATTACGTATATATATATCTATATATTATATATATTATAGTGTGTGTGTCTGTGGGGTGTGTGTGTGTGTGTGTTTTGGTTACATTATTATTATATTATTATTACCATTATTGTTTTTCGTTATGGTTTTTAGGTTTTATGGTTTTTACAACAATTTTTAAATGCTGAACTGTGACATAACCTAACTGCAACCGAAGTGCAATATTGTATAAACATTGCAATGTTTACTGCCGGTTATGTCGCTAACTCCCAGCTATCAGCATCCATCTCGTCCAGCTGTTATCTGTCACAGTCCAGGTATTTGTGTTCGAGTCCATCTGACGAAGTGAAGACAGAAGACGTGTAGGTCCAGAGGCCTCTGAGTAATGGATTCAATTATCTTCATGCTCTAGAAATCTCCATTCACAAACTGCCACTCGCTTCCTACTCAGTGTGTGCACAGCGACTTGATTAGGACACGAACACACAGCAAGAGTCTGTGAAACACCGAGCGCTTCATCAAGCTGCTCACACATCCGCTCATTCCTTCACTAGATGTGTCTGAGCGGAGAACGAACGAGCCGTAATGAATCCACGCTCCACTCGGCCGTGATCAATAAATGGCAGGAGGGGAATTAGCGTCACCCTAATGATTCCCATCTTCCTCTCCTCCGTGACACCAGGACAGCTTGGATCTCAGAAAGAGGAAGGAACGAGAACAGCGAACTCATCTTCTGCATGGAGAAAACATCAGCTGTGAAGGGGAACGACGACTTTGCTATAAATTTCCCAAAAGCAACGGTTGAGAGCAAGTCCCTGACAACCGGCACCTCTCTGGTTATTCCACACCGAATGCAGAGCGATAAATCAAAGCGTGTCCCTCTTAATCTCAGAGTGACGCTCGGCCCTCAGATCTGGTTCGCCTTCAAACTACTGGGAATTCACGAGCAACAAAACACCTCCGAATGGACATTTAGCCCTGTTATTACTGCGCTACAGTCGGTTCACGCTGTTATTATTGCTGCTCGAGATACACAAGGGAGCACTAACTTCCCCGGGTTACAACAATCAAGGCCACAATCGCGACTATCCACCAACAAAACTCTGACTGCCGGCTGCCGTCTTCCCTCAGGCCGAACCCATCTGACCCGCAAGGGGGGAAAAGAAACATCACATATGAATTTACAGCTTCCGGGTCAACAAGGTCGCCTACTTAGACAAACAGGCCATCCCAGAGTTGCTGTAAATAACGCTCTCGAGCCGGACCAGCCTGCAGAGCTGGAACCACCGTCATGGTGAAATAAGAACCGTGCTCGGAAGAGCCGCAGACGTTTGCATACGACCGAGCAGGAAAAAAGGCACTAAGAAAGGCCGAATGGATTCCCCATATGTTTTAATATCTGTTCCTACATTACATGATATTTAGCATGGTGTATTAAAACAAAAAGGCTGGCCAAATGGAATATGGTGAGGAGGAATGGGGTCAAATTGTCTCTAAATCTTTTATTTATTATTATTATTATATATATATATTTTTTCAGATAGCTCTAATAACAACCCAAAGAGGTACATAATGGCAAACAGTGACCCAATGGAGCATGATGCATGAAAAAATATATTAATCTGAAATAAGATATTATTTTGGACAGTTACATATTAATTAATATTAATTCAATGAAAAATCAATCATGTTTAACAAAAACATGGTGTATGAACCATTGTTATTTAATGAATAATTATTCATTAATATTCATGCAGATGATAAACACATGGTAATGATGAATTCAATAGTGAGTAATACATCATTAAAATAACTTGACATGATAATTAATATTAATGTATTGATTATAATTCCAATTTTCAACATATGTGAATACTAATATTAATTAATATTTATTAATTAAAATGAGATGCGCATAAATGACCACATGATAACGATCACTCAATTGTAAAACAAACAAATAATTTAAATATGACTAAATGTAATCCATGTGTATTTTCCATTTAATTTGCAACAACATGCATGTGATAGTTACAACGTGCAAATATTAAGTTTACTATTAATGTGTATCGCGCATATCTAATCAGATCTGTTGTCATTTAATGAGAACGTTCTATTTGTACACAGTTTTGTTTGTTGTTTTTGCCACATTTGTACTGACAATGTTTTGCGGCTCCACTTTTCTTTACTTCTATTTACTTTACTATTTTATACACACACTAAAATTGAGTATCATTATCATGTGTTTATCAATATTCATTTATTTGTGTATAAATACACAAGTAAAATAAATACACAAGTAAAATATTATTATAATAGCAATATTTCAATATAAAAATGAATATTTGAATATTTAAATTGTGTGTTTATACACATACTAAAATTAAGTGAACCATTGTCATGTTCATCATTTATTTGTGTACAAATGCACAAGTAAAATTTCAATACTTCAATTAGTATTTATGCACCAACTTAAACTGAGTGAATCATTGTCATGTGTTCATTAATACTTTTCATAAACGAATAATAATAATAAAAAACAACAGAACTTTCTCACTGTTGTAACAGCGAATGGTGCACTTGTCTTCCCCTTTCCTTTAAACACTGCTGTGTTTTTTTTTAATGAGAAAAATAAAGCATAATTAGGTTTTTAAGCATAAATGCAATTATATCACTTTCTAACAAAATAATAAATGTAATAATATGGTTGATTCCAGAATGAGAAATTGCATTAGTGCAATTCCATACTTGACAGAGTTGCAACACTCTTTCCATTCTCAGCATTTCAGCATTGTCCTGAAAAAGACAAAAATATTTCTAATATTTCCGAGGACTTGGGGCCTGGTCACTGACCTCTCTCGGTCAGGTGGGTCTGCTCTATGTCACTGACCTCTTCACCTGTAGAGCTGGTGTCAGCTTGACCAGTGAAGCGTGGGACAGTCAGAACTGCCACTCCATTCATTGAGATGCGTCCATAAATCCAGGAGGAGAAAAGGCAACCAGCAGCCCCTGTTTATCTTGAAGACCTTCTCCCTATTCTCACTTGATTCATGGCCAAAGGAACCAAGGTTAATTGTAGTCCTACTAAAAAGAAAGAAAGAGCACCTGTGTGTGTGTGTGTGTGAGAGAGAGAAGAATAGAGCGAGTGAGTAGCCAAGCGTAAATAACAGCAAGCAATGCGTCTCTTTTAACCGCTCTATAAACAAAACATATAATTTTCATTTATGTGACCCTGCAGCACAAAAGCAGTGTTAAGTCGCTGGGGTATATTTGTAGCAATAGCCAACAATACATTGTATGGGTCAAAACGATTTTTCTTTTTATGCCAAAAATCATTTTAAGTAAAAATCATGTTCCATGAAGATATTTTGTACATTTCCTACCATAAATATATCAAAACTTCATTTTTAATTAGTAATATGCATTGCTTCGAACTTCATTTGAACAACTTTAAAGATGATTTTCTCAATATTTATTTTTTTTGCACCCTCAGATTCCAGATTTTCAAATAGTTGTATCTCGACCAAATATTGTCCTCCTATCCTAACAAACCATACATCAATGGAAAGCTTATTTATTCAGCTTTCAGATGACATATAAATCTCAATTTTTAAAAAATGGTCCGTTACGACTGGTTTTGTGGTCCAGAGTCACATATGAACCCATGCATTTCAAGTTCTCATTCTGAGGCAAAAGTACAGCTATTTATCTTTAAGTACAGCTTCAATAAAATCACTAGAACCTCACAAGGTTGTGCATTCTTCTCATAAATCTGCCTCCGTGTGTGGGAACTTTGTAAAGGTCAGAGGTTAACTTGAGGAAAGGCTCGTTTCAATGCTAACGCAGTACATTAAGGCGTCCTCAGCATTCCCTGTGGCGCGTGAAATTTAGTCATGTATTTAGTCTCCGACTGTCACTGTCATCACCCTCTCTCGTGTCCATCTCTGACCGGCCCAAACGAGCACGGCTTTCAGCACACACCCACACACCTGTGTTTCCCACAACAGCACACGCCATTTCCTTCTGTTTGTGCACACAGCCTGGCAAACAAACTGGAGCAGGCACAATGCTGAGGGTGCTAACAGACGCAGGGACGTAATGTTGCGATCAGGGCTGCTGAAGGCTGAAGTGATGCTCTATCTGTGCGTGTACACACCAAAGTGTCACAAACACTGTAGCACACACACACACACTAACAACGAGATAACAGAAATGTGTCCAAGTCCACAACCTGAAACATACACAGATGTGGCGATAGGGAAATGTTCACTCACTCAATCTGTCGATTTCACTCTATTTTGGAATGCCATTTCTGTCGGAGGACGCTGATTTTAAAAGTGAAGCATGAACATGTTGAGCTACCCCTACTAACTTTATGGTGCAAAATATAAATAAATAAATAGACACAAAAATAGAATTACATCTTATATATAGCAAGGTTCTGAAAGTCTGAGACCACTAGTGAAAATGTTTGTTGTATTTTTCTAATTTAATAAAATCACAACTTTTCTAATTTAAACATTCTAATTTAATACAACATTTTATATATATACAAATTAAATGATCAGCATAAAAACGGTCTGAAAGGTTTTAATTAAATTAAATTAAATTAAATGTATTATTTATTTAATAAATGTATGTAAAATAAATTTGTGTAAAACCTGATGATCATGTTATCCAGTTATATATTTGGAATTTATTTCAATTTGATTTTATTTCAGTTTCGATGTAAGAAATTAAATTTGAACTTCACGTGATTAAATTATTAAATTGTTTGACCTATAAATAGTGCAGTCTTAAATACTTTTTCATTTCATTTTCTGTCAGAACTTTTCTTAGTTTTAAATTCTTCAAATCCTAAAACAATTTCTAGGTCCAAGAATTAAAGCATATAATCTCAAATACTTCTTTTTTTTTTGTCATACAGTTCTAGTTTTTCTATAGGTTAAGAGAGAGAGAGAGAGAGAGCATAATTGTACATTTGGAGCCTGCTTTGTCTGATAATTCAATCTTAAAGATAGTTATAAGTAAATAAATAAAGAAGTGTTGCTTCCGAGAAAACTGAATTTTGGATGAAAACACTCATTACAGGCAAAACAATTTCTAGAACAAGAATTTAGCCTCATTCTGTCTCGCTCTTCTTTCTTCTATTCCTTCTCTTTTCTTTACTTTTCCTCCATCCAGGATCCTTACATATATATCATTATGTCTCCAGAAGCACTGGGGCAATAAACAACTCCGCAGGACAGATTTGGGTGAAAACACACACATACGCAGCACACACACAATTAATGGTAAAAAAATTGAACAGGAAAGTTAAATGAATTACACCTTTCCCGAGGGATGTCATTATTTCTGAGAATTTCCTTTTTGTTTAAATTGGTTACAAACGAGAGTTGTCTGAATATCAGATTACAGACAAGGGACCGGGTCCGAAGATAGATGTTACAGCATCGCTTAAGTATCACGAGACAAACTTCAGCACGAGAAAGAGAGAGAACGAGAGGAAACTGAGAATAAATAAAGAGGACCTTGGCAGCGCAGGAATAATTATGTGCCACTCTATCCAATCTACATAAATAAACATTGCACCGAGGGGAAGCTTACAGTTTTGGTTAAAATCATTTTTCAGGTCTGACTGCCCCGTGTTTCAAAACACAGCCTGTTTATGGCAGCAAGCATGTTTTACATTTTACATGAAATATTTAGTTTAGCTTGGCCTGCCTGGGCTGCAAGACTGAGAGGAGATTGATTCCAAGTGTGTATCCCAGCGCGACATTCCCAATCCATCACGGCCCCGGCGTTAACAGGAAATCAAGAGGCTTCCTTATCAAATTACTCTTCCAAAACCAAAAGCTCTTTCAAAATTAGATTCAGGGTAATCAGTGAAGACCTTGTTCTCTCGGCTCTATCTTCCGGCTCAATCACAACGCAAACACAAATACCTGTTTTCACCTTTTCTGTTCCTTCTGACAACCTATCCGCCCCTAACTGGCCCTTGGCCCTTGATCAGAGAGTGGCCGTGCCCTGGGCAAACAGTGGCTCAGGCCTGGGACCCCCTCGTCCGCTCACCGCATGAAACACACACACACATGCCACACGACACACACACACACACACACACACACACACCACGCACACACACACACACACACACAGCACACACACCCACTCACCACACTCACTCTCTCACACACAAGCGCACACTCACTCACTCACTCACACACACACACACACACACACGGTGCACATTCATAAAGGACTAAATGGCTCATTAGGTAACGCCAGCAGAGAAGAATTAGTGTAATAGAAATGTGATGAGGATGAACTCTACTGAACTGAGGGTTAAAACCTGTGCACAATTAAAAAGAAAAATCCCGAAAGTCCGCAGTGTTTCTCTCATAAAGCTATTTTTTAATGTTTGTGTAGTTTTTATTCATTTTTATTTCAGTATTAGTTTTAGTACATTACGTTAAACTAAATTAAAATGAGAAATGTTAGCTTTTTTAAAAATATTTTATTTCAGGTAACGTTTATTTTATTTCAAGTAACACATTTTTTTTTTATGTTTTTAATTTTAGTTTACTATAACGACCTTGGCCCAACAGCATAAAAGCAATCCAAGTCAAATAAATGTGCATGATAGCACTACATCACAGAAAATGACTTGATGCGCTGCTAAAGCTCCAACAAATTAAAACACTATTCAGTGCGTCCAAAAGGGGGCGCTAGTGCACTTGCTCAATGCTTCCATTCCCAGCCTCCAGTTTCTTAATGATCCTTTTTTTTGTTCCTCTGCACCACATCGAGTGACTCCTGACATTTGATGAGTGCAGTATCCTAACAGTGAGTATCTATATTAAGAAGAGAGACTGGCTTAATAGCAGGTAAACGTCTGGCCTGCAGATGAACCTGGGTTTGAGTGACACAGGCAGCTACACTCATTGGGATTCCACGACTGCTCAGTGTGTTTAAATGCGCCTTATTACCGGAGCAAACAGACAGATATTTGTTAATGAATCCACATGCTTGAGTAACTCAAGACCCAGGAGTCTCTCCTTCTGCCCTGGGGACCAGCCACTCGCTGGCTGCAGGTCAGAGGTCAAGGTAAAAGGTCACAGGGCTTTCAGGTCCCTCTCTAACGGGTGGTTATCGGGCCCTAATGGGTTTGTAAAAAAAGCAGGATAGAATAACGCAGAGTTAAACTGTTGCCGGTTTAGACCGTGCATACCATAGAGCATTTTAAATAGATACAAAGAGAGTGGGATTTGAAATTAAAATACAGAGTACTAGCCAACAATTATGATGCATTTTCAGATATTTTAATGCACACTTATACTAGTACACCAGGTGAGACGTCATGCAAAAACTAACGTGAAGCAGTGTTTCACAACAGGTGGGTTGTGACCCAAAAATAAAGCAATGCCATCCTGGGGTGGGCAGCTAAAGCGAGCATGCGATCACAAACAATGCTAAAATGCTTACAAAAACAAGGCTCGTCAATGTTTTAATGCAATAAGCGAGAAAATATTCAGATTCCAATCACAACTGTTGCTTGGTAGAAGCTAATCAGATTAGACAAATGTCAACAAAGGCACGATGCATGGAGAAAAATATGAACAAAATTATCCAAAGTAAAAGAAAATATATTCTAAACTAAAGTTTGTGGAGTGAATTATTGGCTACTAAGAATATGCAATCATCAAAAGAGACATTTGGAAACCAAACATGTTAATAAATTATGCAATATATGTAAATACAGTTGTGCTCATAAGATTACACACCCCTTGCAGAATATGCAAATATGTTAATAATTTTAACTAAATAAGAGGGATCAATGAAAATTGCATGTTATTTTTATTTAGTACCCTCCTGAATAAGCTAGTTCACATAACAGATGTTTATATATATACTGCACAAAACATAACAATAACTGAATTTATAAAAATGACCCTGTTCAAAAGTGAATCTTAATACTGTGTGTCGTTTCCTGGATGATCCACGACTGTTTTTATGTTTTGTGATAGTTGTTCACGAGTCCCTTGTTGGTCCTGAGCACTTCAACTGCCTGCTGTTCTTCAGAAAAACCCCCCAGCTCCTGCACATTCTTTGGTTTTCCAGCATCTTCTGCATATTTGAACCCTTTCCAACAGTGACTGTATGATTTTGAGATCCATATTTTCACACTGAGGACAACTGAGGGGCTCATACACAGCTATTACAAAAGGAGAAAACATTTACTGATGCTCCAAAAGTCAGCACGATGCCTTAAGAGACGGGGGTGTAAACTTTTGAACAGGATGATGATGTGTACATTTTAAATTATATATATATTTTTTTCATTGCCTTTGAAGAAAGCGACATAATACTTTAAAGGTTTCCCAGCAGACAAAATAAGTACAATTTACTTTTTAGTATTTGTTTTATGTGTGGCGGAAACAATAAAGCAAACAAACAAACCAAAAAATGTATATCTTGAGATAAAAAAAGTCACAATTATTTTTTTTTTTTTTATTCTGTAACAGAAACAAGCTTCAATATGCAAGTTATACATAAAGTCATGCATGCACTGAACAACACATTTGTTTTGAACTTTCTCTATGAAACTATGAACTATCTTTGAAAAAATATATATAATTTTTGTTTAATACAGTTTCAATACTGTGCTGAGTCTCCATTTGTTGTCCAACGTAATGGTTCTGAAACAAAATTAGTTCAACTTACAGTAGGTAAACACCTTTAGTGCATATGAATGAGCTTATGCTGAATATCAGATCATTCTGAACACATCTCTTTAAGGTGGCCAACAGATGTGGTGTGTAGCTGGCGTGTAATGAATGAGTCAAAACTATACAATGCTGTAGGAAGTGCTACAAAAGATGTCGGGTAACTAGCGTAGTAAAAAAAAACATCATCCATATCTCTGGATCTACCAGAGCTGAGATTCTGTGATTAAACACGCTTTCATGTGTAATTAATCCACTTTAATCAACTGGAAAAGCAGGATGAGGGGACAACATATCTGACAAAAACATACAAAAACAAGTCCGGGTCAGCATTCAGACCGGCTCTGAGCAAGAAAGGACCCTTGATTGAGAATAACATATTAAATCTCCACTGCCACTGATCTGAACCGATATCAGACAGATTTTTCCTTCAGCCTTCGTTCCTTTGACACGGAACCAAAACATTCAGCGGCATCGGCACTTTAATCTCCTTGAGCAACAAGCCAAATAAATATGCTATCGTAGCGAGACACGTAGGATATGAAACACTGTAAAGCCCCGCGAGCCAAGTGTTAGCTCATATCTCACACCGCCACGCATGTGGAATAACGATTTGGATCCTGGTCTCACATTCACGTCATTAACATATCACCATCCAGAACTGTACGCTTGAATTAGCTAAAGCCAGAGTGAATAAAACTAAAGGTGTTTATAAAAAATAATAATAAATTAGATGCATATAAAACATACTGCAACCAATACTGTATGTGTTCAAACAGGCATCAAGAACAACATTTTAATGTGATTTTAATTAGTTTTCTTAACATTTTTGTTTATTATTATTATTATTATACATGTGTTGCTTCATAAACAAATAATAAAACCAATTAAATCCCATTATGTCATTTGAAATTAGACTTAAAAAAATGTTTCAGTTTTTGCAGTCAAACAAACGCTATAATAAAATAAAATAATAAAAATGAATTCAATCCAACACATTCATAGATCTTTTGAATAGACTATTTTTTTAAATGTTTCAGTTTTTTTTTTCTTTTTTGCAGTCAAAAATTAAATTAATTGGAATTAATTAATTAAATTAAATTAAATTAAATTAAATTTAAATTTAATTTAATTTAATTTTTTATTATCCAAAACACATTCATGGATTGTTAGAAATTAGTTAAAAATGTATTTAAAATAATTGGAAATGCACCTCAGGCTGAACTAGATTTCAAGTAGTTGCTGTCATTTAGATGCAAAGCATACTGTATGTAACACTCTTTCCCTATAGCTTATTATTACGTCTCGGAAGCTGCTGTAAGTGTGAAAGCCGCTTTAGTCCTGCAGATCAGCTATGAAAAACATATCAGATTAGTATCTTTGTGTTTGAACAAAGCCAAAGAACATTTATTTTTATTATTGTGTCGTTGATAATGATGATGAAGTGTAGCTCTGGGCTGCACTGTTTTTGCTCTGATACTGTGCATCGCATGTAGTATCTGGGTGCACATTATAAACATCTGATCCACACTGAACAGAACAAGCAGGCGCACTGACGATCGGCTCATTTATCCAGGTGCCTAAAGACCAGAAGATAAACATCTCACCCCAAGCACGAATAACACAGCGTCCCATTGAGGCTGAGTAATTACCTGCCCTCCTTTCCAGTGTCACTGATGAATCACCTGCGATAGCAATCTCACACCACCAACCAGGCACTGAGCCCTAACACTGCTTGTCACAAAAAGGAAACAAATATACTATTTACCGCAAATAAATGGGCATCAGAGGGCGATTATGAAACTATTGACATATGCAACACAGAAAAACGCTATTTCAGTGGAGATAGCATTCGTATAGCATGTGTGCAGCCGGTGAAAGATGCTGTCACTTGCCTTTGTCGCATTGCTATTTGTTGTGCTAAGACACACAATCAGAACGTTACGCACATGTTGAGTAAAGCAGGAATCTTGTTGCTACAAAAGCGCTAATGGTTAGTTTGGCACTTTGGCTGCGTTAACCTTGTGCTCACCTCACCTGCGCAGTATACAAGATAGCTGCTGCTTGTGTGAAGGTGATATGAATCAATTTATCACCAGCAAAAGCCAAAATGATATATTTGTGCCCTGTAGGGACAAGCTAATCTGATACACTGACCAGAGGCTAGTTTACAGAGAGAGAGCTAATGCTCAACATGTAGAACACTGTGATTTCCCCAACAAAGCATAAATCTGTCTACCGGTGTGCTTTGTAAGGAGAAAATGAGTCACTTCTTAAGATCTGGCACAGGCAGTGAACAGGCAAGTTGTGTTTCTTTGGAAGATGTTGCCAGGATAATGACTAGCAATTTTAGAAATAGATTTGTGCTACTATTTAATTGCAGTTCCAGGTAAATAACTGTGCTGAACGTCAACATATACTCGCATGAACTTGAAAGACAGGAATCATCGTCTCATTCTAGATATATCTCAGATTTAGCTACCATAATAGCCAGATGAGATAATGTTAAGATCTAGTATAACCTATAGGAGGCTGTTGCTCCTTTAGAGGCGGCCTCATTAATCTTAACAGTGAGTGTCAGCAGTCATTGTGCAGTAATAAATAGTCTAGAGCTCCACCTGATACTGTTAAGTGTCATTGAACATAAATAATTTTCACAGAAACAGAATGAAGAGATAGCGTTCCTTTTACACTCTTTATGTCGAAGCATGTTCCGTACAAAAGAGAGATGTTCGTGACTTCTTGCCCCGAACACGATCTGAGAGAGTAGTGTTTCAGGACATATGTAACAAGGGTTAGGATTCGGACAAGACCCTTTAGGGTTTGATCTGAAAAATCATCATGCATAAGTGTGTTCTTTAGGGTCGTGTGCTTAAATTCTGATTCAGACAAGAATTGCAATTTGATCACAAGGAATCTGCGTTAAAATAAATTTGAATTTCAAAGAAAATGCAATTTTTAACTATAAAAGCACAATTGGACAAAACCTTGCTTGAATGCGTTGAAAAACCTATTATGCTTTTTCACTTTTTCAACTTTAGTTAGTCTGTAATGTTGCTGTTTGAGCATAAAAAAGATCTGCAAAGTTACAAAGTTCAAAGTCCACTTCAAAAGGAGATATTTTATTTAACAGAAATCACTTTTCAAAAACTACAACAAACAACTCTTTTGGACTACAACGCATATTTTCCAGTATTTGTGATATCACAAATATCGACGAATGGGACGAGACCTGGTTGAGCTGCACTAGAGAAGGCAACGAGTGTTATCACTATGTCGGAGACACGCTAGCTTTCCCAAGGCAGACGACCTTAGAGTGATTACAATCATCCGGGTTTAAATCGCTCTCGAATTGATTTGATTGCAATATTTACACTGAAGCTCGTAGGCGGCTATGGTAAGGGCGTGACATTTCCCGACCAGCCGCCGAGTGCTGCCAATCACAACACACACCGGCACAACTAACCGATCACAGCACACACTGGCCCAGCTAACCAATCACGCCACACACTGTCATCTAACCTATCAAGCACCACTGTCCCCGCTAACCGATCAAGCCCACACTGCCCATCCACACCGTCACAGCACACACTGGCCCAGCTAACCTATCACAACACACACTGGTCCAGCTAACCGATCGCAACACACACTGGTCCAGTTAACCGATCGCAACACACACTGGTCCAGTTAACCGATCACAGCACACACTGGCCCCAGCTAACCGATCACAGCACACACTGTCCCAGCTAACCGATCACAACACACACTGCCCAGCTAACCGATCACAGCACACACTGTCCCAGCTAACCAATCACAACACACACCGCCCCAGCTAACCAATCACAACACACATTTCGTATTCATAATGCGGCCTTCTTTGATACAGTAACTATTCCGAGCCGTTCATCAGACGGGAGAGAGGTGTTGGTAATAATGTAAAATATTGAAAAATATACTGTTTTTTTCGCACACCTATATGAGCCTGTTCTACTAGTTACACCCCCCAAACAAAATCAATACTTTGTAAAAGAGAATAATAGCACCCCTTTAAAAAGCTTTGAAGGTCCATGGGCCTTATAGACAAATTGGTAGATAGATAGAACAATATATCTACAGATCATAGAGAGCAAAATAACGAGAACGATCATAGACCTATAGAAAGACAGAATGACAAATAGAACGATAGAACAATTATAGATAGAATGAGCCAATAGATAGATAGATAAGATAGTTAGATAGATAGATAGATAGATAGATAGATAGATAGATAATGAAGTACTCAGAACTTTATGCTAAACTTCAGCATTCCTGCAGTTCATCACTTCTAGTTTCCGCTTGTTTTGTGTTTGTTCTGTCTGGCTGCATACTTTGCTCTGGCTCAGTCTTCCTGGCACTGTGTGTTTATATGGACATGGATAGGGACATCAGACCCCCAGCAACTACTAGCTCTGACCAGCTGACAGGAGAAAATAAGCACAGAGAGCAAATCTGAGAAGCTCGTACCGCGCTGCTTCCTGGTCTCTGTGACTTAAGCAGAAAGGCTTCCCACCATCAAAATGCAGAATCCAACCTCAAGGGACACACCACACTGAACGTACACAAAACTTTATGGCGTCCGTCTCCGTTGACTGAGAAGTCACAGGAGGCCTTTAATTTCCTATGTAAACCATCAGGGTTTTTCTGGGTAAAATGATTGAATCACAATATGCAAACTCGCATGGCTCTACTCATGAACCACAACCAGCTCAATATGAAGCTTAAAGCTAACTTTTTATAGACATTTTATGGAGTATGTGGTGCAACAGTGATTTCTACTTCCTTCTCAAAGCATTTTGTACCACTCTGGGTTTTGCATTTGCTTAGTGCTTGCTACTAAAAATCACTGCTCCAAGTTTGATGCATAGTAAAGTTTGCACCCCTTTTTTGTATGTTTATTATTATCATCACTATTTAGGGCCCGAGCACCGATGGTGTGAGGACCCTATTGGAATTGCTCCGTTTCTTCTTCTTCTTCTTCTTCTTCTCCAAAATGAATCGCATTTTTGAGGGCCTAAACATGCTCAAAAACTCCCGAAACTTTGCACACGCGTCAAGAGGTGGCGAAAATGGTGTGGCAAAATGGCTCGATAGCGCCACCTATAAAATTTCAACGGAGTGCGCCTCGAGTTACATTTCACGTAAATGTACCAAACTCGGTTGACACATGTAACACACCAATACCTACAAAAAAGTATCTTGTACAACATCCGAAACTCAACAGGAAGTCCATTATTTTGAATTTCCTGTACGAATTTTTGCCATTTTCAGGCCTCATACTTAACGCACTCCTCCTACAGTTTTAATCGGATTATCTTCAAATTTTCTGATGTTTTATCATAAGTCTTTGCATGCTAAGTGCTAAGATCTTGAGTTTTCATTGAAGGGTGTATCCCTGGCGGCCTGACAAAATTCTATGTTGCTGTAAGTCAGGCAAACAATGTCTGATCTGCCTCAAACTTCATATGTTTGATAAGAGTCCCGGCCTGAGCACATGTCCATGCCCATATTCAGTTAGAAATATGCTCAAACATGCTACAACACTTAGCTAAGTTCTAAAGCACGCTATTAACTCACACTTTTTATAATAGTCCTGGCCTGACACATCCTACCTTTACATTTAGTCATTTTCATAGGCTTTTATACAAAACGACTTACAATGAGTACAATGAACATCAAAACCACAAAAGACATGGATGCAAGTGCTTCTGACATCTCGGTTACCTAACACAGTACACGTAGCAGTTTTAAAAAAAAGTTTATTTTTTTATAAGAACTAAAAGACAAAATTGAATAGAAAACTAAATAATAAAAAATAGTAGAGAAGCTTTTAAAAAAGTGGTTTTTTAGTTTTTTTTTTAAAGAAACAAGCAGTTAGTAAATTAATAGAGTGCAAGTCTAAAAGGGTCAAGTTTTTTTTAAAGAATAGAATTAGAATAGAGCGTGCTAGAGTTAGAGGGTCAAATAAAGATGGAAGAGATGTGTTTTTTAGCCAATTCTTGAAGATGGCTGAGGACACAGCTGCTTGGATTGAGTTGGGCAAATGCATATTGTTCTTTTAAAGTTTCTATTCATTAAAGAGTACCACAATTTCCCTAAAAATATTAAGCTCCACAACTGTTTTAAAAATAACAAATCAGCACATTACAATGATTTATGAAGGATCATGTTACACCGAAGTTTGAAGTAATGGCTACTGAAAATGTAGCTTTGCCATCACATTAATAAATTACATTTCAAAATATATTAAAATAGTAAGTAACAGTGATAATATTTTACAATATTATGGTTTGCACTGTATTTTTGATCAAATAAATGTAGGCTTTGTGAGCATGAGGCCTATATCTTTCAATTAATAAAATCTGCATTCATAATAACTATAAAAGAGTTAAAATAGAACTACAGTATGTCACACCAAATCACATCACTACCCAAAAGCATGTCATGTCAACAACCCTTCATCAAACAGCTCTTTAATAGCACACATAAGTGCATATATACAGGGCGGTTCTTTCAAAGCATTTAACTATTGTACTACATCACTACTGATGGTCCAAATTCCCTTATCCCACAACACCTACTACGACTACACCTGGGTTAAGCAAAGTGCACAGTACATCGAAAGGCCAGTATTAAGTTATAATCATAGCGCCACCTGTTGGCATGGCAGGATATTTCATGTTTTGCTCTAAAGGCTGATTTATACTTCTGTGTCGGACCTACGCCGTAGGCTATGCGTCAGTTTTCATTTATACTTCTGCGTCGTTGTCCGCGTCAACGTGCAGTACACATGCAAACTGCTAGGCCATGTTGCAAAAGCCGAAGAAGAAGCGACTCGTCTGAGAAGCATTATAGCCGTGACGGCGGCAAATAGCAAAAAGGAGAAAACAAAGGAACAGGAGATGATGGCATTCTTTCAGTCTGCACAAGGACTTGTACCACGGCAGATCAACATTGTTTGTTGCGGACAACTACTGATGTATTTTGCTATGTAGTATAATAAATGATAAGACACTTGTTCTTTGCTTTGTTTTATTTTATTTAAGAAGGTTTAACATTAAAATATATTAAAGTGCACATAAACATACACAAAACTCAAGTACATATGGAGGGGTTCTTGCAGACCAATCACGGCGGTTGCGGTCTGCGTAGAATTGACGCGCTGTTAGATTTTTGGAGAGGTGCACGTCAGGCTACGGCGTATGCGTGTGTGTCTATGCGTAAGCTACGGCGTAGGTCCGACGCAGAAGTATAAATCAGCCTTAACTCAAACATACCATGTTCAATCTGCACCAAATTTCATTTGTTTGATAAAAGTGCTGGACTGAAGACATCTACATGCCAATATTCAGTTATAGTAATAGCGCCACAGCTGGCCCAGGATGTTTGGCCATATAAATGACTTTGACATTTTCCTCCTATATTTACCACTTTTAAATCATATTGCCCCTGTTTTCTGTTTTCCAACTAAAGCCATCGATGGTGGTGAGCCCGGGTGCGGGGCCCTTTCATCCTAGCTGTGCAGTTTAATTCATTTAATTAAGGTAAATTATTTAGTTTTATTTTATTTTTACATTCCGCAAGTACTCACACACTGATTTATTGTCCACTTCGAAATCCTCATATTTAAAATAATTTCATTTTATAGCAAGTCACGTCACAAACTCATACTTACTTTGAGACATTTCTGAGGTTAAATACAGATTTAAAATAATAAGAAGCCGTTTAATATCTATGATACTGTTTCTGAAATCAAATATTTGCATAGCATGACAGGAAACACTGGCATCTAACAATCCTTTGGAAAAAAATAAAGCTTATACATAAAAAATAAAGCATGTACACAAACCCAAATAGGAAATAAAACAGTTATTGAATAAGCATGTGTCATATTCTGTGTCCTAAACTTCTGAAACATTGGTGTCTCACATTTTAGAGCAGTCAATGTAATTTATGAAAGAAATCAATTAAATCTGTACGTGGGTGTGTGAAAAATAATCAAAAATTTTCATAAGTGACTGTAATTTAATTACACATTTTTTCTCAGTAACTGTAAATTACGTACAAGTACATTTAATTTTGTAGTAATTTACATAATTTAGTTACATGCATTAGACTAGCTACGTCCCAAAACTGGTTAAAACCTGCCTGACTTCTGTTGGTAATGACCAAGGATGCATTATTTGACCAAAAAATATAGGACTTTTAACAATTAAAATAATTGTTTTTCTATTTGAAATAGGTAAAATTAATGTTTTTTAGGTGATTCAAATCTGAATTTTTAAGCACTTACTCCCAGTGGGAGTGCCACATGATAATTTAGAAACCATTCAAATATCGGATTTTATATTTAAAGATATTATCAATGTTGAAAACAGTTGTGCTGCTTAATATTTTCACGGAAACCCTGAAACATTTTTTTCCAGAATTTTTTGACGAATAAAATGCTCAAATATCAGCATATACTCTATTTAATATAGATTTTTTTTTAGAACAGCGTAAAAGTCTTTATTGTCACTTTTGACTAATTTAAATGCATCCTTGCTGAATAAATATGAATTTCTTTAAAAAAAAAAGAAAGAAAAAAAAGATCTTATTGACCCCAAATTTTTAAGAGTGCATATTTTCTCAAAACACCTAACACTACTTTCCAATAATATTTGAGAAATTCATAACATTAGTATTTTACATTACTACTGTAATAGTCTATTAAAACTGTTAACATAAAAAAAAAACACTGCTGACATTAAATTTCAATATAGGCCATTAAGTATACAGTATATGCAATGTATTGTACAGTATATGCAATGTATTGGAGTGTTTTTGAAGCAAAAAAACCCCTGATGCTTCAAAAAAACGTCCAAATCACGCCACTTCTGAGCATAACAACTGCGTGTTTGACCTTGTGTTTCCTCTTTTCTGGATCTCATCCCCTCAAACATGTTTCTCACAGCATGAGATACTGTACAGGCACCGCCGTGTTGCACTGATCCTTGACACCTGGATGGACCCAAGAGAGAGCATTGTACAGTCTAGTCAGTGAACAACCCAGATTTTACAGTGCAGCCCCAGCTCCTGTAGGTCGCTCTGCCTGTCAGTCGCACAGCTGGTGCTAATTTCCCTTCAATGCCACGTTATGAACCGAGACGGCTGCGTTGCGAACCCCAGAGCGAGGAACCGACAGCCAAGGAAGCTTCCTCGAGCCACATGGCCTTACAGAACGCTGCTGCCAGGATTCTGACTAGAACCAGAAAATCTGAGCATATTACACCAGTCCTCGGGTCCTTACACTGGCTTCCAGTTACATTTAGGATTGATTTTAAAGTACTTTTACTCGTTTATAAATCACTCAATCGCCTAGGTTCTAAATACATAGCAGATATGCTCTCTGAATATAAACCTAACAGACCACTCAGATCATTAGGATCGAGTCCGTTAGAAATACCAAGGGTTCACACAAAACAAGGGGAATTCGCTTTTAGCTTTTGTGCCGCCCGCAGTTGCAATCAGGGCCTGTTTCATAAAACAAGTTTATCAAATAAGCCAGGTTTATTTCAGTTAGTCTGACTTATTGTCAGTTGATTTGCTTCAAAATAAGTCAGACTAACTGAAATAAGCCTGGGTTATTTGGTAAACTTTTTTTATGACACAAGCCCCAGATGAGCTAAAACATTAGCCAGAAAAAAAAAAAAAGAAAAGAAAAAAAACACATTTAAATCTAGACTCAAAACTCTTCTGTTTAGCTGTGCATTTTCTGAATGAGCACTGTGCTGCGTCCCAACTGATTGCACTGTATTTTATGTATTCATCCAACTTTTCAAAGACTTAGTGACATCATGCATCTTGCTTCACGTGTACCAGCGTCCTTCAGCTCTTTGTTTGAACTGCCACTCATCTGACTCACTGACAGGAGGGCTTGACAAACTTGTTTTGCAGCTGATGAGATGCCAGTGTGGGAACGCGGCCTAGGCATGAGAGAAAGAGGGATCTCGGACCACCTGCTGTCCACTCGAAAGCCTCTCCACTTTCATAACACAGGGCCAGGGGAAAGGGCAGTTAAACTATACGCCATTTGGCACCGACTAACTAAAGTGCACAGGCAGCTGAAGCATAATTGGATGTAATGAAGGCTAACGGAGGAAAAGCCAAGCTGGATTTCATGACCTTGGAATTAGCGCCACCCAAGATATGCATGTGGGGGACGAACCACGAATCCATCCCTCATTAAATCTATAATAAACACGGCAGAACGGAAACATGTTATCGGTATGTACAAGACGACTGTTCGGCGGAATATTGATGTTCAAGATTACAGGAGGCGAATTCTGTGCATCTCCATAGCCATTTGCAGTGAAACTGGATACACTTGTGGCCTCACTACACCGGAGGAAAAGAGTGAAGACGATCTTTCATTAGTCATGACAATAAGAATACTTGTTGTAGCGGTGTTGGTGGTCTTTGGTTGTTAAGTTTTAAACATCAAAATGGCTTCTTGTTCATTGTTACTTGCAGTGTTGGGGGCAATGCATTACAAGTAACGCGAGTTACGTAATCAGATTACTTTTTTCAAGTAACTAGTAAAGTAACGCATTACTTTTTAATTTACAAGAGAATATCGGAGTTACTTTTTCAAATAAGTAACGCAAGTTTTTTTTTCAATTTATTGATTGACAGCTCTCCTGTCCTCATGTTGAGAGAAATTATCCTTTATGTATTTAATCCCATTCTATTAGCTTCTGAGCTTCGATGATCCAGTTCAGCCGTACTAATAAACACAAATTACTCTAGACAAACATTTGTGTCTTTGTTTATTGGCTGAAGTGTGTTGAAATGTCTTCTTCTGTGTTCTACTGTACGGACGTAAATGTACTTTCCCTTCAGCCTGAGGCTTATTCATTTCACTTTTGGTGTGAAAAGGCTTTTATATTTGCCAAAAACAGAACTTATTTATATTAAAAACAAACAAGCAAGCCCTGTCCAGATTTAAAAAGTCTTTACAGTCAAAATGCAATCAAAGAAAACAAGTCTATTTTTTGTGTTATTGCTTAAGATAAATATATCTTCTTTATCTTTTATTTTTCATTTTTAGGTAGTGTATGTAAATAGTTAGAAACGCACACCATGACACATGACACGTGCTTGTGTTTGTGTTTGCCGCTACTTTGTGTCACAAAAGAATTGGCTCAAGCGCATTTGGGTGTGATGCAAGATTGAGGTGGAGTAAAAAAAAAAAATGCTAGCGAGATATGTTAGCTATGCAGTTGAGACTCATAGAATATGCAGTGAATTTTTCATTTATCCATCCTCAACCGCTCCAATCTTCACCTCAATGGAAACACAACAAATCAAAAGTTGCTCTGCATTCCGACAGAAATGGACATTAAACATTAAAAGGCCCCGTTTTCTTATCTTACTCAAAAACGACCAACATTTAGTTTCAATATTTACAAATCATGCTGGGAACTACAAATCCCCTGCCCAATTTCAGACAGTGCCAACAAAATGATTCAAGTGATCCCAATACTAATGGGTTTAGGTGGATTAAACACAATGAAATAAAAGGGTGAGAAAAAAGATCACAGAATTGCATATGATACATTACGTTTATTTCAAAATCAAAAATGGAAAAAATGTGCACACATGCCACAAACCCAAAATAGGGATCAGGTGCAGGACAAAAAAGTCAAACTAAAGCAAAAAACAAATGTAAAGTCCGCACACTGATATAGCTGCTGCATAAAATAATTTCATTGCCATTGCAATGTTTCGACCATCAGGTCTTCGTCAGGCACATCTTGTTTCTCATCACGGGATCTTGGAGCGCTGGTGTCCCACCAGGTTTCATACAGAAGTTAACCAACAAAGATTTGGTCAAGCTTTAAAGTAAGGTTTGCTAGTGAAGAGAAGCTATGATGATCCACAGCACCAAACCAACACTAACCAGCATAAACCAACCATAGAACGTGGTCTTTTTAACAGCGTGACAGTCCGTCTTTCAGCAAATACATCTAGATTTGACACTACAGACGTTTGCTTGTTTATAATGAGAGCGGTTGGACACTAGAGGAGGTGGCCTGTGGCATTTCTTTAGATTATTTTTTGGGCAAGCTGAAACTGCATGACTTTCTGAGTCTCCTGGGGGACCTCTGGAGAAGATGGAGGGTGGAGGGTTAAGGGAAAAGGCCACCCATATGGGCGGGCGCTGGGTAAAGGAGCACTGAGTTTCCTAGTTGTTAATCCAACATACACATACAAGCCATTCATACGCAACACACCCTCATAAATACACTTATACAAACATGCATACATCTCTAGATCCTAAAGACTGCAACATGCAATCACACTGTATTATAATATATAAGCTATATATTATATATATATATATGAGCCATAACTCCCTGTCTAATATATCAAATGGTAGTCTATGCCATATATTTTTTTCATATTGTATGTATATGCAGGTTTTCCATATATTGTATAATATATGCAATATAGATTTGATAAAACCTACATTATACCCTAAAAAAAATTCACTTACAAAACTGAAAATCCAGTACTATTTAAACATATATTGATAAACACACCAAGACTGGATGACATATAAGACTTACCAAATTTCTGAAAGTATTTTCTCTTGTTTGAATTGTTTTCACAAAATCTCTGTCCATCAATAAATACACAAAATTATGAATTGAATGAATGAATGAATGAATGCATGTTTCTTAACCCTTGTGCTGTGTTGGAAATCCTTTACCTAATTTGATGTTCCTAGTCAAAAATGACTGGCCTTTTAAATTTCTTAAAATCTCTCATTGTGCTATAAATCATGAAATATTGGATTGGATAATATTGGAACTTGTTTTGTATTTCTTTTCGGAATTAAGCTTATTCTCCTCAAATAAAAATGATGTGTCAGATCCATAAGGCATACAAGGAAACTGTTCCAAAAATAAATATAAACCCTTACCTAAACAAGTTAATAAAACGATTGAATCCAATATGTTTTATTAATATAGCATAACAAGAGATTTATAAGCAAGTTTTTGTTGGCTGGTTATTTTAGACTGGGAACACCACAAATAACATAACATTTAAGTAAATTCACATTCAAGGACGTTAACAGGAAAACAATAGCAAAAAGACTAAAAACTTTTTAAGAAGTCTTTTTTTTTTTGCAGTGCTGGAGTCCAACATATCGATGTAGCCGTCAAGGAGATGCTTTTTATTGAACGGCCAAAGCAAGCAATTCACAGGCCATAACTCCATGTCTCAACGGTTCCTGTCTGACCATAAATCACTGGGATAAAGTGCCCCAGGGATCTCATTTATTTAGTTACAAAAATCGCAAAGGCCCTGTGTATACTTGCGCGTGTATTTGTAAGTGAGAAGACGGCAAATCCACGTATCACAGAAACAGCATGTGTTGTGTTGTATATGTGTGTGACGAGCAGTGCTGGTGGGTTCATTGGTTGTGCAGTATAAACATATTGTGTCATGCTTCAGCTGAGCGCTGGGAACTATTAGCATCGGGTTTGATGTCAATCACACCTCCGTGCTCTGTTAAAGAGGGCAGAACAAATCCACTCTCGCTTACACTGTAGAAGATGTTTTAATAATTATAACTGCAAAGGCATCCATGTCATATCCAGGCAAAAGACAGACAGACCGCTTAAGGCATGCTGCTCTGAGAGTGATTCCATCTGATTCCAGTGGTTTGATGCTTTGTCCCCATTAATCAAAGACCTTTTTAAAATACAATGAACCATTGTATTTTATTAACCAACATTAAAAAGGTTAATACATCTTTAAAAACGCTAGGTCAATCTTGCATTAAAATGTACTCATATTTATTTTCAAAAAAATATGACTATATATAATAAAATATTAATATAAGTATAACAATGTTTATATTTTTTATAAATAAAAAGTGTAACAAGCTGACAATCAACAGTTATAATGTAACTCCAAACCTACTTTGCCTAGCAAATAATGTAAAACATCAAAATAAAATGAAATAAATAAATAAATACAAACTCTTAGTAACAAGTCTTTTTTTTTTTTATTTATTTATTTTATTTATTTTATTTTTTCCCTTAAAACACACAATCACATGAGAATAACATTATTGCTTTTGGTCATACAAGGGAGGAAACAAAGCAAAATTTGTAACAAAAATGTAGAACACGTTGCAGAAAACCACATTTTTACATTTGCAAGTCATAAAAAAATGGATATATCAGATAGATCAATTTGTAAAACTTTCAGTGTCAATGCAGCACTAAACTGAAACAACAATTATCCATATTATTATTTTTTTTACTATGAGGTAGAAACAGGTTTCTACGTGCATCTAAACATTTTCAGAGAATGCCACAAAGTTAGCAACAGACTTGCAGTAACTGGGCAAAAAGATATCTTTAATTAATATACTTTTATGTCATTTAGCCATAACAGGCCTTCTATGTACTTCTCACTATAAAGCAATACTATATTGCCTCCAGAAAGCATTGTGCCATGTGTCCAAATGACTAATGAGAGAAACTCTGACAGATTCGACACATTGTTCTAGATTGTGTGGTTAAATGAAGTGTAATGTACTTCCAGTGTGCTCTCGCTCATTTCTACTATCCTCGGTCTAGATCGCAACGCAAAAATGTCTTCGAAAGAGGACACCAAAGGCCCGGGTGATAATCTTACCACGGTTAGCACTTCTCCAGGAGTCTACATAGAAACCTCTCAGTTAACTCCCTGAAGGAAGTGCCATATACAGTCAGTTAAGCAGGCTGCTTCAGGCGAGTCTCAGAGGCGTCGTATATGTTTCTCTTTGGTTGTGTAACACCACCCAGCGCGCTCTGCCCGTAACAAAAGATGCCTCAGGTTTAATGTTTCGGAAATCTTTATGGACACGACCCTTATGCACAGGCCTCTGGTAATTAATATTGTTGACAAAAGACCTCATAATTTTTTTTTCCCTCGCCGAGATGTGTCTAATGGCCGCAGAACCCTATTGGCTCCTGGAAGCCATGTGTGGACACAAGAAGAGGGGATGACAGGGAGTCTCGGCTGAGCAGGGTGCTGCGTGATTGGTCCCCGCAGCATTTATGATTAATGAGCCTGGGAAAAGAAGCAGGGGCTGCTGGGAAATCCTCGATTCTGTTTCACTCTACAGAGAGCGTGCTGAACTTTATGTCAACATTGGACGGAGAACAGCTCTCCCGGTCTGTGCATGCTTTAAGGCCAAAAACAAAACAAATCTATCTTTGCTGCACAACACAAACCCGCAGAACTAAACTCGCACAAGACAAATGGAGAAAATACAGCAACAGAATGTCCTGCTGAAGAAGTAGCCAATAACTAACACACGTTTAAAAAAAATAAAGATCCCAAAGCGGGGCTTCACAGCGATGCTGTAAAATGTTTGGTTCCCCAAAGAACCTTTCAGTGAACAGCTCCTAAAATAAACATTTTTCTTAGTGTGAAGAATACTTTTCCACTGTAAAGAAACTTTTATGGAATAGAACATTTCCGTTGATCCTGAATGTTCTTTATGGAACATTCATGGTTCCCTTTCATGGGAACTTCGAACTGCGTCCTCTAGGGGTCGCTATGGGGGGGGAACACCTCGTCGTGACCCGTGTCTGAAGCGTACATTGAAAAAACACCAACTCGTTGGCCGGCAACAGCCATGACGTCACTACCGGTGCGACTATAATATAAATAGGCGCCGGGAGCTACACATCATCCTCTTCTTCGTCTTCACTGACTGTTTAGTTTGAAGCGTGCAAGTTTCTGTGGTAAATGATCTCTATTTACTCATTAATGGAGAGCATCTAAGCAAAGCATTTAAGGATGTGGATCCGGCTGAACGTTGTTTAACATCTGATTAAACACACGATCTATGCGTTGTTTGGTTTGGGTCAAGAGCACGCACGTCGATGTCTCCGAGGGGGGCAAGTCGCGTGCCTACGAGTGTTTTCCAAGAAAAGCCTCTCGGCTCCTCGTTTGTCCTCTCTGTTCGAGGAAAGAGGGTGTCAGCCACTGCTTCCCGCGCTTCGGCAGACCCGCTACTCTGAGGCACGAATGAATGAGCTGGTGGGAGATCGCAGTGGATCGGGCCGCATGATTTTGAAGGGGGGGTTTCCCTTTTCGATCATCCCGGCTTGCATCGAGAGTGAGCCCGCTGGAGGATGATCTATTTCATTAACATTGTCCTGATTCGGGGCCTTGCTCTGCTGGATCATCCCAGAAAAAGCAGGAATGGTCTGAATGATGTCAAGAAGTGAGGCTGCACTTCCCATCCTCCTTCCCTGTATGATGATTTTCGGAAATTATAAAAAAAAGGGATCACGCCACGGCAAGGGCTTTACTTGCCATGAAGCCGGTGAAGAAAGTGTACGCGCGACTATCTCGATGCACGGTATTTGCTCTGGCCATAACCCGTCAGCTTCACGGTTAGTGCCTTCCTTTCTTCCTGTTTTTCCATGTAAAGATTTAGAAGGAATGGAAGAGGCCGTTTTTCTCACTCATCCATCGGTTTCAGCATACCAGTTATACCGAATATCGTGGAGATGCGCGAAAACGGCTATGAGAAGATGCCCCTATAGAGAGACACTAGCCACTATCTCGCTATGGGTGAGACGTCCTCTAAGACTCCCTCCTTTACATCTCGCTTGGATGCCAGGGCATATGCAGCAGCAGCTGGTCGGGCTGTCACTTCATTGCACACGATAGTGATGCTCCAAGCATATCAGGCTGACCGTCTGAAAGACCGGGATAGAAGTCCAGGTCTGAGTTTGAACAACCCAGGGGTCCTAGGCCGTCTCAGTTTGAGGATCAGAGACTGACTCAGAAGGCTAGTGTCGAGGCTCGCACTCCTCCCCCGCCCACAGGTAGGGGTAGGAAGAATCACGGGCCAAAGGAAGGTAAGTAAAAGACCTAAGAGATGTGATCCAGACAAGGTGTCAGTGCTTTTGTCCGGATCAGAGTGATACCTCAGCATCTACTAATTTCCTTCGGGGGTCTTACATCTGCTCTTATCTTCACCTTCCTAATTCCCCTTTTAACCACCATCTCTCCACCTGACCGAGTTTAGGTGGGAAATTTCCTGCATTATAGGCTCCTATACTGGACCTATTAGGTTTGTTTGGTTCTATGGCTTCATAATGACCATTTTCTACCTGGTCCGGGCTAGAGGCTTCTTCGGACAGAGCTCCGAGCGGGAACCATGGTGGTGAGTACGATCCATTTCCTGATTTATTTGTATCTAATGAGACTGGTGTTGTGTGGAAAAATAACCATGTCTGCTATTTTCTTTGCAGTGTTTCCCGGGACCTGTGTGTTTCTGTTCCTTTTTTAGGGTAGGTCCTCGATGAGCACCCCCATCTGCTGGGTTCAGAAACCGGGTGCTCGATTTGCAGTGTTTATTTCACTCGTCGATATGTGTCCAGACGGTACGATAAGCCGGGTTTAGGCTTCATACTTTCTGGATTATGCGGCCATAACACAGGCTTCTGCGGGCGCCTTCGTGATCATCAGTCCTGTCGCCTCCACTCTGACTGCAAAAATTTCCTGGATATCCGGGCTGGGGTTGCGCTTTCATGCTACCCTTACTGGTCTACTGTATCTGGGTCGCCCTAAGGGGTTTCCCCGATCACCCGGATATCCCCTCTTGCTGAGGCATCGAAAGGGAAGTATAGGTGGCATTTGCGAGAAACTTCTTGTGTAATGCTGTCTCAGGCAATGCTCCCCTCACCTTAGAGGGTTGTACTTGAGCTTGCCTCTCCCATTTGGCCCAGTACTTCTGGGTATCGTAAAAGATGCTTGACAACTCTAATAATTCGTATCACGTTAAGCTTTGGCACCCTTTTTACCCTCAATCCACATGAGTGGTAGTGGTGCAACATTATGCTTGCCCACTTCTCTAAAATCCCATAGTTCGTAAGTGTGCACGTTATGCTTGCCACACTTGTCTAAAATCCCATAAAGTGGTGAAGTGTGCACGTTATGCTTTGGCCCCACTTTGCCTAAAATCCTGTATGGTAGTGTTCCTCGTTATTGACCTGCTCGTTCCTTTCGTCTGGAAGTTGGTTAGACCCCGGTTCCTTGTGCTCCACTCAACTAGTGTGTCTCTATAGACACACTCTGGAAGCATCGCTCCCCACACCATTGAGGGTTATTGTGAGCATGATGTTTCTTTCGAGCGTTAATCCCCTCTGAGGAGTTAGATTCCTCGCTCCAGGGGCTGTCCTCGTGGTAGTATTGAGCAGTGCTCCCCTTTTATCAAAGGGTTACCTGGAATGAGCACACTACTCCTCTGAATTTGGAGTTCTCATCTTACATGAGATGTTGAGTTCTCTGTTTTTCCAGAGCATTTGGAACCAGCAGCATCAGGTGGATTATGCCCTTCCTCTGCCTCCCTGATGCGCCAAGTGTTTGGCTAGCTTGCAGTATGCTAACCCTTCTGATTTTACAATCATGCTGAAGGTCGAGCCCCCTCTCATTGAGAGCTGGGTTTGTTCTCCCTCAGCTAGGTAACTTACTGCTAGCTGTTCCAGCATTGAACATGCTGCAGGTCGAGCCCCCTCTGGTTGAGAGCTGGGTTTGTGCTCCCTCAGCTAAGGTAATTACTGCTAGCCGTTCCAGCATTGGAATATGCTGTAGGTAGAGCTCCCTTCTCGACTGAGGACTGGGTGTGTTGCTCCCTCAGCTAATTAACTGCTAGCTGTTCCACCATTGGAACATGCTGTAGGTTGAGCTCCCTCTCGTTTGAGAGCTGGATGTTGCTCCCTCAGCTACAGATTTACTGCTAGCCACTCTAGCATTATAGCCGTAGATATAGTGTCTGGGGATATGCTATTTTTATCTATAGGCTGCCTTTTCAGGGTGCCATGAGAACCCCTAGAACAGTATTCAAGTGTAGTGCACGTTATGCTTTGCACACTTTCAAAAATCCACATAGCTGGTAAGCGTGCACGTTATGCTTTGCCCACTTTTCTAAAATCCACATAAGTGGTAAGTGAACACGTTATGCTTTGCCCACTTTTCTAAAAATCCTGTATGGTAAGAGCTACGCGCAAGACTTTGTGCTCTTTTTGAGTGGTTTAAAACCCCGGTTCCGCCTTGGTCACCACTCCTCCTATGTATCCTCTGGATACCTACGTAACAGGTTGTTGCTACTAGGGTCTGTTGAGACAGTTCCTTCAGCACAGACAAAGAGAAAAGTGCGGTAGCCCCTGTGTGACAGGCCAAAAATGATTCTTGGTCGTATTCCCTTAAAGGAATATATTCCTGATTCCAAGCCTTGAGCTCTCCCCCGGGCCCAGGAGTCTGGCCCTAACAGGTAAGTTTTTGGGTATGTAGCCTAGGCCTTTGGCTGTAGGGAATATCGTCACTGACAGCCGTTTAACGTCCCAGGGGCGTCTCCCATAGCAATATGTTAGAGTTGGTACTTAGTGCTCGCCATGGTTCTGGCTTGCACTCCCCTCAGCATTGTGGCGTGGGTATACCGTCACCCATAGCGACCCCTAGAGTACGCAGTTTGAAGTTCCCTTGAAAGGAACGTCTCAGGTTACGTATGTAAACATGGTTCCCTGAGTAGGGAACGAGACACTGCGTACTCTAGGTTTTCTTGCCATGCTGTGGATGCAAGCTTCAGACGAAGAAGTGAATGTTGTGTAGCTCCCGGCGCCTATTTATATTATAGTCGTACCGGTAGTGACGTCATGGCTGTCGCCAGCCAACGTGTTGTTGTTTTTTCAATGTATGTTTCAGACACGGGTCACAACGAGGCGTTCCCCCCCATAGCGACCCCTAGAGGACGCAGTGTCTCGTTCCCTACTCAGAGAACCATGGTTACACAAGTAACCTGAGACGTTTTCAAAGCATAAAAGTGAAAGTCGAAATAAAAGGCTTTGCTATTTTATTCGCATTAGCATATGCACACTGTGCACTGCGTGTTTATCTCACTACATCAAAGTGTTAAAGGGGTTCTGGTTCATCAGCAGGGTCTTTGGCCCGGTCTAAAGGGTTTCGTTCGGTCTTATATGGGAGGCATGCATCTGTCTGCCCTCGAAGCCATTCACAACATCATGCTCCACTAGATGCTCAACAAAAATATTGCTTGTGCTTTCAAAAGGCCAGACGGCCTCAAAATACATCCTACATCACAGAACGACATGCTGGATTGCAGAATCTTTCCCCGTCTGACCCTCATGCCATCTGAAAGCTGTTTTAAGGTTGAACTACAGTTTGGAATTAATGTTTAGTAACACTCGAGGTTAGGAAGCACTATTAACTTGATTATTAGCATGCATATTATTAGCACACTGGCTGTTCATTAGTACTTATAAAGTTTTATTCTGCATGACCATATTTTAAATCCCTTAACCCTACCCCATACCTAAACATAACTACTACTACAACACCTTCAATAAGCAGCAAATTGGAAGTTTATTGAAGGAAAAGCTTTGGAACAGGTTTGGGTAAGAAAACGATGACAGCATTTTCATTTGCAGTTGGGTTAGGCCATAAAGTGCAATAATACACTGTGATCATATTAATATTTAAAAGAATCAAAACATGCATTTAAACAAAAAGGCATTTTTTCCCTACGAAGATTAAACAATTTTGCATTTCTATATTTACTGGATGTTTGAAAATGTATGATCTTATAAAATGCCAGGAGTACTTATATTCTTTTAAATTAAAATTCAACTTAGCATAAAAATTATATCATCATGTCGTCCCAAACCTGTATAACTTTCTTTCTTCTTTGAATAACGAAGGAAGATATTTGAAGAACAGACATTTTCCGAAATATCATCTTTCGGGTTCTACAGAAGAAAAAAATGCACACAAATGTGAAATGAAATGAGAGTAAATGATCACAAAACTTTCAATTCTGTCCCTTTAAAGGTGCACTTGGTTATTTTTCCTTCGTTAATATTATTTACACATGAAAAAATGAATTTTATTTTGGGTGAAATTAAAAACAGAATTAAACGTAAGCATAATAACGCATTGTGACGACATTAACATTTCAAAGCATGGAAATGCGCACTAAAAATGATTCAATTGACGGAATCTTAGGGTCTAACCTTTTTTTACTGCGACCGCTTAGTGTAATTTCGAGCAGCAAAACTACAGAAGCATTAATTCCGCCCATTATTGTCTGGAGTCAGATTGTGTATGCACACTGAATGGATCGCGATGACACATTTAAAGCAGGATATTGTCTCACCCATTACCCTCTATTCATATTCACAGATGCAATGCTGGGCAATATTTATATCATCGACAGCACTAAAAGCAACAACAATGGCTCAATGGCATCAATGTACGTCAGAAACACAGAGGTCAAAACAAGACAAAATCCCTTGTCAATTTGCCTCCACTGAATCAGTAACAGGTCACATGGAGGGAGGGAGGGAAGAAAGAACAAGCGATTGTGTTTTGTTTTTCATCTCAGCTTCACAAACAGAGCTACTAACAAAGTGACCCATCTGAGCTACTTCCTTCCATTCTGATTGGCCTAATTTGGACCTGTTGACAGGTCGGCCAATCAGCTGCCAGCATCTGTCATCCCCAGCACACCGGACTTCCACCGAGAATAAATGTGCTTTCTGTCTCTGTGACCTTAATGACCTTCTGATTTTATGAACGTTTTAATTGTCTCCAAAATCCCTTATATTGGGAGCTCAATGTGAAGGCTGTTTGGCACCATATAGATTTTGAATTTCAGACGGTCGAAAAGTCATTTATTTATTGAAAGGAAAATAATAAATAGGCTGTTGGTTCAAAACAAATGTGATTCAGGAAATATTAACAACGTGTAATGATAGTTATCAGCTACGTGTCTATGTGTCACATTTCTATATTTGGAAAATTAAGATGTTTGATAGAAGCATAGGAGTGCTAGACTAAGGAGTATGATACACTTTAGTAATACTTCTGTCATTACTAACATTGAAAACAATGTTTTAAATGATCCACACTTTATGGGATTAAATCTTTTATCCTAATATGTGGTTTAATTTTTTTAGTAATTTTTCTTTCCAACAAATAAATCACTTCTTATGCTATCAGGAAAAAAAATATTTTTGTGTGTGTTTTTTTTTTTGGTCATCATATTTTCTTATAATATTTTCATCAACATCGTGTTTTCATTAAAATGGTTTAATTATAATTATGATGATTAATGATAGGTTTTTATCCTAATATGTTGCTTCATTTTATTTTCAATAAATAAATGGCTTCTTAGCCTATCTGAAAAAATGTTTTTGTTGTTGTTGTTTTTTGTCACCAATTTTATTTACATCAACAGTATGCTTTGATTAAAAGGGTTTAACTATCATTATGGTGCTTCTTTTTTCATCTAGTTTTTTCTTATCATTAACAAGACACAAAGACTTATCATACAAATAATTGAAATACAACTGGATTATAAAAAAAAAAATGAAATAATAATAAATTATGCTGAGCATTCAAAAAATATAAAAATGTTAACAATGCATTAACAATGTTTTTAGAATAAGAAAAATGGGTGTACAAATAGCCAAAAATATCACTCTAAAAAATGCTGGGTTGTTTCAACCCAACTTTGAGTCAAATATAGACCAACTCAACTTTTGGGTTAAAAATGTAATGTAAAAATTTTAACCCAACAGTTGGGTTAGTCCATATTTGACCCAAAGTTGGGTTGAAACAACCCAACATTTTTTTTTTAGAGTGTATGTTTTGAGAATTATATTGAACTGAAATTGGTAAAACGGACTAAAATGATTATGGCATGGCAAAATATTAACCACATCTAAAATTACATATTTGTCAAAAGTCAAAACCAATGACTAAAACAAATAACTGTGCAATAATTAAATAACACTTATGACTGCAAGTAGTGCACTTTCATTCACTGATCTAAATCAGTTTCAGAAAGCCTCAGTGAGGTTAAAGGCGGTTATCTGTTCTCTTTGATTCCCGCTGACCGAAGCAGAGCAGTGCTGTTAAAAGCAGGGACGATGTTGACCAGCTGCAGGCTGCCCCTGTTTGGCTCTTTGTATGCATTACTGAGCCCTCCTGTCTTCAGTGTCCATGTCCACACAAAAGACCCTTAACAGGAGCTGTCAGCAGGCAACACCGCAGCGAGGATGCTAAGCACGGCCTCTACAGATCCCTTCAGCTTGTGTTTGTACAGACCCGAGAGCTCGATACAGTTAAAATGAGTCTTCTCTTTTAAGCCCACAACTGCAGCTTTCACAGGCTGTTTGCTCTCTTGTGAATCACAGATGCTGCAGCAGCGGTGTCCTCCTGGGCCAAAACCCAAGACAAAAAAAGAGGCAAGGTGTCCAGCGGGCTGCCACACTTTGCGCCTGAGGTTTGGATCAATACAGTCAAGCGATGACATGTCAATTTGCAGGGAGAAAAGACTCGCGGTTCGTTCAATGGCGGCGGTGAGAGACGCGGGCAGGTGAATTGTTCACGAGCGGATACAGTGTATCAACACCTTCCTTTTAACTGTTGCCTGCTTTATAGTCTCTTTCCGCCATGGGCACGATCCGCGTACGTGATGTTTGACCACTGCTTATGAAAAGTGATACTCTTTTTTGTCCCTTTGGCCTTAAGGTTATTGTTTTTAAAATAATGCAATGTTATTGCATGACACACAATGCCAAAGGCCAGCTGCTGCTCTGCTATTATTTGATGTTTGATGCATTCAATCATGTTACTAAGAAACAGAAACACATCGTCTGCAGGGACAAAAGCATCTGCCTTGCACGTTAATTCACTTGTGAAGACCATTTGAAGTCATGCTAGACAGGTGTTGGTTTGGTTATGAGTGAACAATGTAACATCTGGACCTCTGTGACTCAACACCAACCACCCATATGTGCATTTTGTGTGACTCGCATCCGCATTTCACGTGCAATATGGCATTGGTTTGAAAGTGAACCGCATGGTTCATTATTATGAATGATTTGCATGCAGTTTAGAAGTGAAGCCCCTGAGGGGAATGCTAGAAAGTGGTTTGCACACACAGACTGACTGCAGCTCGACTGGCCAACAGATGGCACTAATGACTAAAGCGGTGCACTGTCTTTGAAAGGTGAGATGCACGTGGGCTGGAAATGTTTTTGGGATGCAAAAGAAGAATTTCTGGATGTGTACAGTATATGCTCTCACACTCAGAAACTGACTCAGCATCCTGTTTAGTAATTTGATAGGATCAGCTGTCGGGACCGTGGTGCGCTCATACGGCTCATGTGAGTTCAAATCCAGTATGCCTCATGTCATGATTCCTGTAATGGGACGAACGAGACGTGAGACGTGCGGATCCATCTGCAGGCTTTTATTAGACAGACGTGGTCATAACAGGCATGGGTCAAACAATCGCAAACGGGTATATTGTGGCCAGGCAAGAGGGATAATCAGGTACCAGTCAAAGGTCCGGCAGGGGCAAACAGTATCCAATCGGCAATCCTTATAATCCGGTAAACAGGCAGTGATCAGAACACGGGGAAACAGACAAGACAAAGAAAACAAGACACAGGCTCGTAATGCCCTACACAGGTGAGTGGAAATGCCTAACAATACTCTGCAGTTAGAGAGAGAAGTCAATGCTTAGGTACGCCTGTCCTGATGGATTCAGCTGTGTGTGTGTGTTTGTGAACAGTCATTCATCTGTGTGCGTATAATCAGTGCAATGGTTGATGGGAAATGCAATCCAGGGTGATGTGCAACAGTCTGTGTGGTGCGAGAGTCAATGTAATGGAAATACCTCTAGTGCAATCCGGCCTGATCCCACGGACCCCGATTCTGATCAACTCCTATAAATATATAGCAGCGTTGGCGAACTACGGTCCTGGAGAGCCGCAGTCCTGCAGAGTTTAGCTCCAACCTTGATCAAACTCACCTTCCTGTAACTTTCTAGTGATCCTGAAGCCCTTAATTAGCTTTTTCAGGTGTGTTTGATTAGGGTTGGAGCAAAACTCTGCAGGGCTGCGGCTCTCCAGGACCGACGTTCGCCACCCCTGATATAGAGCCATACAACTCAAGTCAGTTCATTGTTGATTCAGTTCAGTTCAATACCAGTGTCGAAGTTGCAAGATGCAACTCAGCTGTAAAGCAGCTCTACAGAAGACAGTAGTGCCAATAGTGCCTTCATTTCTGGCAACGTTGTCGACTTGATTGCACAGATACTATTTGAACTGAACTGAGCTGGATGATCACTGAATCAACGATGAACTGACTTTAACTGGAAAATTGAGTGTTTGCTATCGTCCTCTTGTATTATCGACACACAATTTTACCATTTAATACTTTAAAGCTGCTTTGACACATTCTGTATTGTATAAAGCGCTATCTAAATAAAGGTGACTTGACTTGACATTATCCAGCTTAAGCGTAAGCTTTTCAGTTCATCTAATTGTATCAGTGCAGTCATATCAATCAGTTTCTGAAAGTTACGTGGCATTCAAAACTGTAGTGGTGAATGGAGCACCGCTCACACAGTGTGACCAGCTTGATTTCTGTTGCAAAATATGTATGGGAAAAATTTTGGCCCTCACGTAAAATTACAGATCACTTGCATTCTAACAAAAACGACAGAATTTAGTCTGTGAAAGTTTGTCCAACAATGATAAATGTGACCACATGAAATGGAAATTCACATATTTTGTTATCACCCACCTTCCTTCTAACTGTTGCCTGCTTTATATTCTCTATATGCATCATCTTCTTTGAGTGAACAATGTAAAATCTAAATTTCAGTGGCTCTGTGACTCAATACTAACCACCCATATGTGCATTTTATATGACTTGCATGTGCATTTCACATTCAGTATGGCTCTGGAAACGTTATGCAATGTAAGCATCATGAAATATTTTAATGCATTAATATGATACTATATGCATCTAATTATAAGGGGTCATTTCACCTACCAAGGACTAAAAAAGGTTGCAATCCCCCGAGAAGAGCAACGTTGACAGCGCCACAGATTCTGCACTTTCTTTAGGAAGTCATCAATAAATGGCTTATTTATATCTGTCTCTGCATATTACAGCGGGATCCAAGAAAGTATTTCAATATAAAATAATTACACACCTTTAGGAATTAAAAAAAAACTACAGGTTCACTCTTGAAAGGCATCAAGATTCCAATGTGTTTTGTCACCTTCAGCAGCGTGACGGGCCACGGTAAAACCTGGATGAGTGTGCTTCTTTCAGATATTATCTGTCTGCCATTAATATAAGAGAAAGGGAGAGAGACAAAAAGAGAGTTAAGCCACTGTTACACAATTAGTGTGACTCATTTTAAAGGTGTCTCAGGTTTACCTTCCCTCCTTCAACGTTTGACAGTGCAGACAATGACTGCTAAACCCTACGAGCATTAGGAGACCTCATAAGATCATCTTGTCAGACAGTCATTTCATAAAGATTTCCCCAGACCCGGTAGGGTTTATCGAAAAATTAGCATTCGGTTAGCACAGGCTTGTGGGAAAAAGGCAAGCAGAACTTGCTTAACTCCCTTCCCCCAAACGCCCACGTTAACACAGTAACAGTTGCAAGAAAACTGACAGGAGATAGACAGGCCAGAGGGATGTCAGACTGCTCTTGATCTCCATCTCAAGCTCTTTGAGACATGCCAGAAACAATCCTCTCACAGAAGAACGTAGACAGGGCCACTCTGTCCGTGCCTGGCTTGAACGGAGCTGCTGAACCCAAACCTGGCCAAGTTTAAGAGAGGTATTAGGCCATGTCAAAACAAATTACCCCGTCTACTGTGCTCTAAATGGCTTTTGGTTTTCATGGAGTCATTCAAAGTGACAGGCAAAGAGCCAGTGTCTATGCTCTGGTGCTCCAGAGCCAAGAGAGCAGAGCTGGCCTGTGGATCTCCAAAAACTCAGTTCTATTTTAAATGGTGTTTATAAAACGGATAATTATGGCTCGAAAACCTAATTGGATAAGCCAAGTCAATATATACGTGCAATTGTGAATATGGCACATTGCCTGGCAACAGTAAAGACGTAAAGTACAGTTAGCTGTGTCATATATGTAAAATTAAAATGTGTGTGTATACAATGTTTTACAGTTTTTCTCAATTGCTTTGGCACATTTTTCGAAACAATCTTAACATTCTCTAAACTGTGAGTGCAAATGTTACAACTGTTTGCTGGAACTTCAGAACTTTATTGCATGTCTGCAAAATGTAGTTACTCACCCAAAACATTTAATTCATGCTTCAAAACCTAGTTATCGTGTCAGTAATTTGGCCAAGGCCACCAAAATATAAAGTATTGTTGTCATCGTGTGAGCCACACTGGTCAAAATGTTTAGTTGTTTTTTCACCATGACAGTCAACCATGGAAATGAAGGTTTTATAAAAAATCAGATATTTGTTGAGAAGAGTCAATAGTACATAGAAAAAGGGGGAAAAAAAGTATATGAACATTTGTATTTAGGCAGTACATTTATTTTTGTTCGACTGCATTACATATAAGTGAAATCTTGCTTGTCCAATTATTGTACATTTCATATGTTACCACAAATACTTCTTTAGAATACTTCAAAAATTATTCTTGGTGGACATCCTGTCGCTCTTGTTGGTCAGGCCAAAGGTTTATCAACATCACATCTGATGTTTTCCATTGCCATGCAGCGGTGGGAAAAAATCTCCTTGAATGCCGCACCCCTCCCCATCAATGATCAGCTGTGATGTCCTCATATGCAGCATTCATGGCATCCAACAGAGACATCTGATCTTGTGGTCTATGATCATATACTTTCCACCTCCATGCTGAAAAAAACTCTTCTATTGGATTTAAGAATGGAGAGTATGGTGGAAGGAACTCCACTGTTATCCTTTCATGTGCAGCAAACCAGTCCCTAACAACGTTGGTTCGGTGGAAGCTGACATTATCCCAGACAACAACATAATTAGGCAAATGTGGTCTAACTAAACCTCTTTCTTGTTCTGGAATCAGGTCTCTGTAAAGTGTGTTTAGGAAGGCCAGGAGAAGTTGTGTATTATAGGGCCCAATGTGTGGAATATGTGTGCTCACACCATTCTCTGAAATGGTAGCACACATTGTAATATTGGCCCCACGTTGGCCTGGTGTGTCAGTTGTGGCTCGGTGTCCAATGAGATTGTGACCACGTCTCCGGCCTTTGGACAGATTCAACACCCGGCCTCGTCCACAAAAACGAGAATGTGGGTTGTTTCGTGTCCTTTTAACTCCATGATTCTCTACGAAGAAACACAGAAACAAAATAAAGTTAATTTTTATTCTAGAGTTCAGTAAATGTTTTCTCTTCTTATGGGTTTCTAAAACTTCAAGTAATACAGGCATCTTAGAAGTACAGTAAAACTCACTAAGTGCACACCAATAGTTTACCTGGACATACTGGTACCGCAGCTCCTTCACTCTTCCTCTCAAATGGCACCTTGTAGAGTTGTTTCATAGTCATTTGATGTCTTTTCAAAACTCTGTCTATGGTGGAAATGCTGACAGAGTTTATATTTGCGAAGACATTATTGTCATTTATGATTGCACTTTGGATCTCTCTTAGCCTGATGGAATTGTTGGCTATGACCATTGTTGGCTATAATTTCTTGTTCTTGCTGATGGTTAAATACTGCTGCTCTGCCACCAGCGCGAGGTTGTTGTGCGGTTCTATAGAATGTACAAATAGACTTGCATTTACCTTTACAATATTGTTGTTTATAAAAATGCTTTACGTACATACTGTAAAACAAAATAAATAAATACATATTTACCTGTTTTCCCTACGAAAGGTTTGCACAATTGATGACACTGTGGACCGGTTAACATTAGGCTGTACTCTTCGACCAGCCTCTTCCGTTGTAAAACCACGATTTATGACATGATCCACGAGTGTGGCTCTTTCTATTTCCACCTCTTCCTCTATTATGTCTTCCTCTAACACCACCACCACGTATTCTTACACGTCTTCCAATTGCTCTTCCACGAGCATGTTGCTGCAGTTCAGGGTTGTGGAAGTCCTCCATTCTCAAAAAATATTAGTGATTGTGCTGTGGGCAATCTACATATATATGCTCCCAAACTTGATTGGTTAAATGGTTGAATGGTTAATTCAAATTGTATTGCTATTAGAGGTCATTTTCCAATTTAGCAGACATTACAAACAATGTCAATGTCAGATATTTATGGAATATACATGCGTGTATACCAATTTTTCATAATTGAATGGATCGTTTTGAATGTGATGGCTTACACGATGAAAAATGTTTGAGAAGATGTGAAGAGTTTGACAGTTTAAGTGAGAATCGGCTCATCAGTTTTGATCAACAAGCCATATGCAATTATTTGTGTTGCAAACTGCAGACAATTGTACTTACTGTTTGCACACATGTGCCAAAGCATTTGCAATTTGCTCAAATCAATAAGAAATTCCAATCTGATGTGAACAAGAAGCTAATTGTTCAGAGATCTGAACTTATTGTTTCGGGAAAAAAAATTTCATTCGAGAATTGAGCCAAAGCAATTGAGAAAAACTGTAATCAAATGTTTTTATATTTAAAAAAAAATATGATTATATGTAATACACATTTACAAACATTTATGAATATACACAATTTTTCAGAAGTTTTGGGTCAGAAGATGTGCTAATGTTTTGAAAGAAGAATCTTGTGACATAAAAATATGCATCTTGCAATACCATGCAAACATATTTTCTGTATTAGTGAAAACATACTGTACACAGACACTACATTAGTTTACATAACTAGAGGCAAACTGCTCTGATCTGGGGTTTTATATCATAAACCTCTAATTTCTTTAAACTGCAGCACTCAACACAAAATGCCTTTGGAAACGATGCAATCAGACACGCTCTTCCTCTTGTATACATTTCTCTCACTTTCTTCAAGTCGAAGCGTAAGGTAACCAGTATATGTAGCCCTCATAATTCACCCCAGATCAAAGTCATTTCTGTTCTAAACTTTTTAAGGCTCATTTAGTTATTGCAAGAAAGCACTGTGTATATGTTAAGCTGCTCCGTATGTTCGAACGCCATCCAAATGTTCAAGTACGCTGCCCTCACACCTGGTCAGCTATGCATACCGTAATCAAGCATGCATTTCGGCTCTGCAAAACCACTTATTTGGTCCTCCGTCAGAAGTAATAATTTCGAACTCACTGAAACAGCATCCCAACATCCCTACATAACACATTACACCCTGCCCTAACCAGATGGCTTCTGGATTGCATGACTACACAGCCAAGAGACAGAAAATCTACAGCATGCACGGGAACTATCAACAACAACAGGCTGTCGGCAAACAATTAAACAGCCATTGTGTCTTTTGTCTTCTAATGGTGGTGTGAACAGAGAAGAGACATTAAGTAGAGCAGCAGGGATCGAGGGCATAGCTGTCATTACAGAAGGCTTCACTATGCAGCACTGAGACAATGTCAGACAAACTGCGGTAAATCAGCATGCTGACAGATAAAGATGAGTGATCTGGCTATGACATAAAAGTGTAAAACCGGAAGTGCACACTCTCGGCTTCACATAAACCAAAGAGTCAACCCTTAAAAATGTCACATTTGCATTTCCAGAGGATATGGAAATATAATTATATGGGTGATTGCTGTTCAACAGTGCCTTCTGAACTAATGTTTTAAAAAAAAATGAACATGCTTGTACTGTAATTTTACCAGACGCTCTATTCACTTTATTCATTACACTCGATTATTTATATAATGGCATACAAATTGACATGATGGAAATAAGGAGCTAAAATGAATAATTGCTCAGTCAGGGACTGACATTTAGCTTACTCTTCAAAACTTGAAGTGAAGATTTATTTATATGTGAGCCTGGAGCACAAAAGCAGTGTTAAGTCGCTGGGGGATATTTGTAGCAATAGCCAACAATACATTGTACGGGTCAAAATGATTGATTTTTCTTTTATGCCAAAAATCACTAGGATATTAAGTAAAGATAATGTCCAATGAAGATATTTTGTAAATTTCCTACCCTAAATACTACATGCTGTTCTTCAGAAAAATCCCCCAGCTCCTGCACATTCTTTGGTTTTCCAGAATCTTCTGCATATCTGAACCCTTTCCAACAGTGACTGTATGATTTTGAGATCCATATTTTCACATGGAGGACAATTGGGGGACTCGTAAATAACTATTATATAAGCTTAACATATTTACTGATGCTCAAGAAGGCAACACAATGCATTAAGAGCTGGGGGATGTAAACGTTTTTATTTTTGAATTGAATAATCAGGGTAAATTGCACTTGTTTTGTCTTCTGGGAAACATTTAAGTATTTATGTAGCTTCTTAAGTGCAGTACCAAATGAAAAAAAATTATCTTTAAACAAAATAAGGCAAATTCACACATCACCATCCTATTCAAAGTTTATTAGTATATCTGTAGCTAATAAATAAAGACACAGCGAGGCGGATAAGACCCAGACTCAGCGGGTCTCCTCTGGGAAACATGGACAACAGGCTGCATCGCTCCTGTTTGTGACAGGTGCCTTTCATATGTGCTGTTGATGGCACAAGTCAGCCAGTTCAGTCTCCCGAGTATTCACATTAGGGTCTTATTACATGGATCCCCTCTCTAAACCATATTACCCACGAACTACACAAGCTATTGGCTTTAGAGAGGGCTCACAAATGTGCTGTTTCTGTCCATTAGCAGAGGTGGAGGCTTAGTTCAGAGTGGGTCATGGTGTCACTATGACCCTAAAGCTAAAAGCCTAATGTAAAGAACTATGCAATAAAATGGTCCACATTTATTTCTAGACTGATTGCTGTGTTTGTGCATATATTGAAAAAACAAATATCAATGATCCTCAAAGTAGAGCATTAGATCTGAATCACATTTGAAGTTGTTGTGCTCAAAAAAAAAAATTACATTCACACAGTGAAAAAAATAATAATTCAGACAGCAGATATAATTTTTTTTTTGTTTTTGTTTTTTTACTGGTGGTTGCAGGACACTATAGTTCATTTATGTAAGTGAGGATAACAAAATAAAGTAAACTGTGACATATTATACCCAAAAACTTTCAACGTGGACACCAGTAAATTTTAAAGATTTGTGACCAAAAATTTGATTTGACACTTTGACCTGACCATTAGTTAAATGCCTTTCTATCGAAGTTATCTGACATTATCAAGATGTTATGATATTATATTACCATTTTCTAAACTATAGCGAATTAACTGTGATAATGTGAGTTATGTTGACGGTGTCTGAATACATTTTGGTTTGACTGTATCTAAAATGAACCATTTAAAAAAGATTATAATTTTTGGACAGTTACTGTATTTTATATGTCAGACTTTAGAGGGTTAAAACATTATAGCTTGTTTGTTTCTGATATGATAATCAAAAACACATATGCAAACATTTTTAATTGATTTTTCTTTTTAGATTTTGTCTACGGGTTCAATAAAGTTTAATAAAGTGTTACATTTCATTTCAAGGTTTCCGTCAAATTTTTTTTTTTCTTTCAGAATATTATTTCATGTGTCAGGCTTTATGGGGTTAAAACACCATAACTAGTTTGTTTTTTATATGATACTCAAAAAAAGGCAAACATTTATTTATTTTTTTATTTATAAGTGATGAAATATATTATTATTATTAATTTTTTTTAAGGAAATCATACTTTTTTATGTACGACACATATTGATCAAAATTGGCAGACGTATATTGTCATATTGTTTCGAAAGAGATCTATTGAAAATAATTGCTTTTAAATTATTCTGGAAAAATTAGCAGGCACAACGCTGTTTCCAACATTGATAATAAAAATAAATGTTACTTGAGCACCAACTCAACATATTAGAATGATTTCTGAAAGATGTGACACTGAAGACTGAAGTTATTAAGCTGAAAATTCAGCTTTGAACACAGGAATAAATTCCATCTTACTGTATTTCTGATCAAATAAATGCAGCCTTGATAAGACTTCTTTCAAAAATAGTGCTAGTATAAATGTTTATATATATATATAGACACACACATATACACATACATACATATACACATATATACATATCATTCAGCTAAATCTGGATAAGGGGCGAGATGTTTTGAGTGCATTAGCAATGGTTTATGGGAGTTAATGGGCTATAAACATACCTTCTGTTCAATTCCGCTGTGCTCTGTCTGTGTTAACATAAGAACACAGATTCACACAATCTGTCCTGTAGGCACAAATAGTCCTTGTAGGATCCTAGAATCCCTGTCTCGTTCCCAATGATGAACATTTGACATTTTAGGACAGATGTGTCCCAGTCCTTCCTCTCATTCTGTTGTCCTCTGAGACCCTGAAACCAAATCTATGCAGTCATGTGCCACTGTGCCATGCAGCTCTGTTCTAGCACTGTGCTGTTGCTCAGAGACCAAATGTTTTGTAGTCATGTTTTTATTTTCAGCCGGGGTCAGTCTGGACCTGCATCAGTGAAAAGTATTCATATTCATCTGCCATACCACACCGGGAGGCCCTGCTTTTACCCGCAGTACTTAAAACACAACGCCAGTCTGTGTGCTGGAGTGTTATTCTTCCTGAAAAGACAAACTGCATCTCCTGCATGCTGGAAATCAAAATCTAACAAGCTCGCCGGCTAGCTGCTTTAGGAAGTGCACCATCTTGGTCAATATTGTTGAAACTGGTAGACTGCCATGGACCAGAAACAAACTAGCTTAACCCCATAAAGCCTGCACATGAAATAATATAAAAACAAGTAATTTGAACGAAAAAACTTGAAATGAAATGGAACGCTTTATTGAACCCGTAGACAAAATCTAAAAAGAAAAATCAATAAAAAATTGTTTGCATATGTGTTTTTGATTATCATATCAGAAACAAACAAGCTATAATGTACAATTTAATAATTTAAATTTTAAATATTTTAACCCTCTAAAGTCTGACATATGAAAATAAACAGTCCAGCATACTATTTTTTTAAATGGATTACTTTACTGAACAACATCATAAATAAACAAATAAATAAGTAAATGAATGAATGAATAAATAAATAAAAAACAAAACTAAAGGTTTGCTTTTTTGAGTATCATATCAAAACAAACTAGCAATGGTGTTTTAACCCCGCAAAACATATGCAATAATGGTCAGAAGAGAAAAGAAAAATCACTATATTTGTATAGTGTATATGTATGTGTGTATATATTTAAATAGATCACTTTATTGAAACTTTAGACTAAATAAAAAAACAAACAACCAATAATACATTTTCCAAATTTTACAAATAAAACTGGAATAGAAATAAATTTACCTATATATATATATATACAAATATATATATTAAGATAATGTGGGAACTCTCTTGATAAGGGAATGAAAAACTAAATTTTTCGGCAACGTTTTAATCATGTTGATAAATTAGAAGCCTTAGACGTTTTCTTATCAAACATGATACAACAGGCTTTATAGGGTTAAACACTTTTCCCCCAAAAGGGTTTTCTCTTTCATCCTCGATTTCTTTCTTTCTTTTTTCCCCCTCATTTTTCCCCTTTTTCTCCTCCCCTCGCTCTTTCTACTTCTGTCTTTCTACTCATCAATACAATATCTGTTGCTGTCAGGCTTTTTTAATTTCTTTTGCCAGACGAAAGCAACAGGGCTCCGCGGCGAAGCAGAGAAATGACTGACCGCAGCTTCAGAGAAACTGAGCATGTTAACCGCTGCGCTGTGAGATGGCCAGAGCTGTCCACGTTAGCAATGAGCTTACTGAAAGACTCAGTGAAGCCCTGCTGTGCCCAAAAATAGCTACAGCAGCGCTTCAAAAGGCCCATGCTGACAATTTATGATGATGAATCATAGGGGGTCAACCCAAACACTATCGATTCTATTCATCTTTTCGAGGAAGTAGGTCTGTGTAAGTTGCTGCGGAAGAGGAAAATGGCAATTCAGTCTCAGAAAAACTGCTAGGACGCAGATTTTTGTATAGATTTGTATCAGTACTGTTGCTGTGCAAGAACTAAAACTATTAAAACATTTGTTGTAAATTGAAATAAAGCTAAATTAAAATATAAAGATTAAAGTAATCAAAAATTACAAATTTTTGAAGCACTAAAATTACTAACTGGAAATAAATAAAACTAAAACAGGAATAAATCTTCTAAGATCTTTCAGAAATCATTATAATATTCTGATTTATCATCAGTGTTGGAAACAGTTGTGCTGCTTAATATTTTTGTGGAAACTGTGATACATTTGTTTCTGGATTATTTGATGAATAGAAAATTCAAAAGAGCAGTATTTATTTCAGACAGATTTTTTTAACAATATAAGTCTTTGCTGTAACTTTCAATTAAATTAATGTGTCCTCGCTGAATAAAAATTATATTAATTTCTTCAAAAAAATTAAAAAATAAACCTTACTGACCCCAAACTTTTGAACAGTAATGTATTATTTCTAATTAATCTGAAATAGCAATATTACCACAACAGACTGTCGTATTTGAACGACCAACCACAAAACACAAGGACAATAAATATACAGGAGCTCAGAATTAAAAAGAGTGAGAAGAAAGAGAAAAGAGAATGAAAACAGTCTGACGGGATGCCCTGCATGATGAAACAGAGCTCTGGAGCCGAGAGAATGATGAGGAGGTCAGAATGAAATTAATCTCTCCATTAGGAGAGATTGAGAGAGAGCACTTCTCTAGCCGTGCCCCCGACACCACACACACACACACACACACACCACACAACACCCACACACACCCTCACCTCACACACACACACACACACCCCCACACCCCCTCACACACACACACACACTCACACAACACACCCACCACACACCCACCACGACACACCCACACACACTCACCACACACACTCACACTCACACAGAACACACACACACCACACACACACAAGCACAAACTCTCTCTCACACACACACAAACAAACACACACTCAAACACACACACACACACACACACTCACACGACACCACACACTCCACACACACACACACACACACTCACACTCACTACCACACACACACACCCACCCACCAACACACCACACGCCACACGCACACGCACACCACACACACACACACACTCACACACACTCTTACACACACACACTCACAGACACACACCCACACACACACACACCCACACTCTCTCTCACACACACACACTCTCGCTGTCTTTCTCACACACACACACACTCTCACACCCAAACACACACACACACACACACACACACACTCGCACTCACACACACTCTCACACACACACACACACTCACTCAGACACACACACACCTCACACACACTCACACACACACACCCACACATACCACACACTCGCACACACACACACCCACAACACACACACACACGACACACACACGCACAACAAACACACTCACACGCACACTCACACACACACACACTCACACACACACTACACTCACAACACACACACACACACTCACCACACACACTCACTCACACCCACTCACACACACTCACACACACACTCTCTTTCTCTCACACACACTCTCACACACACGCAAACACACACACACTCACACACACAAAAAAACACACACACACACACACACACCTCACACACACGCACACACACACACACACACAAACACAAACACACACTCTCTCTCTCTCCCACACTCACACACACACACACCCACACACACCCCACACACACACACACACTCACTCACTAACAACACTCACACACACACACTCACAACACACACACACAACCCCACACCGCACACACACACACACACACACACACACACACACACTCCCCACACACAAACACACACAAACCTCAGGCCTCTCGGTTAGCATGAGCTCATAGCCACTGCTATGGACACATAGAGCTCTCTTTGACCCAGAACTCCAACCTGACTGCCCTTCTGCCAAACCATCAGCGCTCTAGAAGAAAGAGCCTTTATTCCCCTCTTAGGCGAAAAAAGGAGTTGAAATTCTTTATAACTTTAGCATTTACCGAGCGCGTACAAGAGGAGTCGAGGTGGGCGGCTTGGCTGACCAAGCAGTGACCCGCTAATGAGTGGCACTGGGTGCCAAACTCCACTCATTCCTGCACAACGATGCAAAATCAGACATTCTCATGGGTCATTATGGCTCAGATACCTTTCATACTGTAAAACGCTGTTATATTTTATCCTGGGTGTCTGCACACATAATATGGCGAGGTGACTATTTGTCTTGTGCGTGTTTACCATCAGGATACTCTAGTGAAAAATAAATATACTATAATGTATTTGAAATACATTTACGTCATGCTAAGTATACTACAAATACATTTATATATTTATGTGCTTAATAAAAATACCCTGTAGTTGTACTTTTGGTATACTAAACTTTAAAGGCTGCTAAATTGGAACAACTAATTTTGTGCTTAATGCACTTTAATTGTGCTGAAGTAAAACTAAACATATACTGAAGTATATCTAATTGTGCTAAAGTGGAAATATTCCAAGTATACTTCAAGTGCACTTTAAACATCTTTCATTTAAAGACTGATTATTATTCAAAGATCATACAGTCCTCATCAATAGTGACATTAAAACATATTTTAGGCTTAATATTAAGAAATGAGCATTGTGTACAAGTAGTAATCAAAATAAAGTTTAATTATAATTTTTATATCAGTAAGTTTCGATCGATATGTCAGTAAATATGTCAATTGATTTGAACTATACTTAGTATGAAATACATTTATTTTAGGGTACACTCTTAAAAATAAAGGTTTCTATTGCTTCCTGATCAGCGTACAGACAAAATGTGTTGCTTGGCTGAATTAACATTACAGCATCCTTAGCCTCTCTGGCAGATAATTATTATTATTTTTTTAACATACATTACAAGATCAAGGCAATGATGACAAGCTAGGATAGACACCATGAATGTAACTCATTAGCCCTCGAGCATGCTTTATTCACCAATCACTTTACACCTCATTTAATCGATTTAGATCACACATTCAACTCTGAATGCAACACAACATGCTTGATGACATATGGCAAGCATTGTTAGCAGAGCTACTTAAAAAATGTAGCTTGCCAAACTGTAAGCATCTCATATAAAAGCTATTGAACATAAAATAATTTATGCTTCCCTACTAACAAAAAGCAGCAAACTACAGTGAAGTTCCTTAACTTGGCAGTAAATATATATTGTAACTATACTATAATTTATGATTTAATCAGAGTGGTACTTTGCTAGTGCTAAAAGAATATAGTTTTTGGGAATAATTAATACATACAATAAAAATTAGTTTAGTATAAAAATTATAAAAATATAAATAATACTGCATTAAAATAAAACCATCTATGTACATGAAAATATACAACTGCATTGAATATAAATAATTAAATAAAATAATAAATACATTTAAAATAATAAATGTCAAATAAATACAAAAAAAGCAAAGAACACCCCAATTTATAAAATGAAAACTACGTATTAATTGTACTAAATATTGTTCATTTACATGATTTATCAATCAAGTGAATTCACCAAAATTACACTTCCCATCTATTTTTTTTTTGCTAAGCAGTAGAGATGTGCACAATACTAGACAACAGCAACAGCAGCATTAGTAGCATGTCTACTTTTAGTTAGTCATTCCTCAACATAAATGGCAATGATCACATCAAGTTTGCAACAAGCCAGTGACTGACCTTAGTCACAAAAAACAAAATGCTAATAAAACAGCTAGAGAAAACCAAAAAAGTAAAAAAGAGCAAAACAAAACAAAGCTGTGTTAAAATCAGCAGTGAACTTGAATCCTATGCGGAATGTCAAAGAATCTTCCAACACTGTTCTTTTTTTCTACACATCAAACATGACCGTGCTGGCAGACTGTCAGTCACTTTAACTCAGGCGTTCTATTTTTCCTCTCTCTCCTTTTCTGTCTAGAACATGTGGGAAGAAAAAAAAGGCAAGACTGCCACATGCTAAATTACCTAAAATAAGACAACTTTTAATTTCAGCTTCTAATTTTAGAGCTACTACACAAAAAGCATCACACTTTCTAATTACAGAATCCCACACACGCACATATGATGGCATATCCTTACAATATCTAAACACCATAATTGCTTTTACCCTTTACAATGCAAGCCACTATTAAGGCTAATTTGAGTCCTTTTACAACAACACAGAGAGCGTGCTCCGCCATGTAACAGCATGACACCTCATATTCTTCTTAGTGTCTTGGGCTGAGGTGTTGAAACACAGGAGCGTTTGATATTATTACTAACCTGACAATCACAGGAACAACCGTGCCGAAGTCAAGGGCTACGCCTTGTGTTTTTACAAGTCCTGGAATCTCTCTCAGATGATGATAACTAGCTTAGACAGTCAAGTGGCCCGCTTTGGGACGTGCTCCGTTTTATAGCTTTCAGGCCTAGGGAGTAATGCTGAGTCAGGAGATTTTAAATACTAGATTTCAACATTTTAGGAATATGTGACTGGTGCTTCCAATGCAAAAAACACTACAACATTATCCTAAGCAATCAGAATTGCAAGCGATCATAAAACAGGCAAAAACAGTCAGGAAGATGTACATCTAGAGGCAATGATATTGTAGAGGCTGGGAGCTTTGGAAGGCTCTTTTAACTTACACTACTGTTCAAAATTTGGGGTATTATTTTTTTTTTTTAAGAAATTGGTCATTTATTTAACAAAGATGCATTAAAACTGTTATTTTAAATTGTAATATTATTTCACAATTTTACTCAAACGCCCCTCCTGTATTTTTTATATATACAAGGCCGTCTTGTGATCTACGAGACTTGCATAAACACTTTTCTTAAAACCTTTATGTATAATGCATTATAAAAGTTGTTTTCATGCATTAATTTTGCCTTGTAATGCACATTATAATGCATTGTACAATCTCATTAATAATTGTAACCACAGTTAATACATTATAACACTTATCAATTAATTGTTACACTGTGCATTTTAAATTCGGTTATAATTATTTAAAAAAATATATAATGTATTACAATGCACACTATAAATAATCATAATCCATCATAGAAATACCCTTTAATTACTAAATAATCCCTTTTATAATGCATTATACATAAAGGCTTTAAGTAAAGTGTTATTTATTAGACTTTCAAAAACATAAAAAAGTCTTACCGACCCCAGACTTTTGAATTGTAGTGCTGGTCAGTAAAAAGCACCAAGGAGCCACCCAGAAAACCAAAAAATAAATAAATAAAATGACACTAAAGTTTAAGGGTTTGTTCCAATACTTTACTCTAAATGAGAATTAGTAATAGTGATGTTGGGCTAGGTCACAAAAACTAGTAAACTACAAAAGTCACAAAACTGTTTGAAAACGCAAAAGTCTGGCCAAAATAGGTAATTGCTAATAAAAGTACAATGGAAAGTAATAATGAGATTTTCCATATAAATATCCAATAGCGAATAATTATGTAGAATGAATTTTTTTTTGGGGGGGGAGATTTTACTAAAGTGACCATAGTTCAACTATAGTATTTGTTGATTTCCATGGTTACCACTACAGTAAACGTATTTTAACCATGTGTAAACAAAAATAGAACCCAGCAGCAATTACGGCATATTAAATGTTAAAATGCGTTTAAAATATAAATGGGTATCATTACCCGTTTTACTCCTAGTAATTTAATAATTTCATAAATTTCATAATTTAAAAGTTCAGTTCCTCTTCAGGAACTCGAGCTGCGTCGGAAAACGGCTAGGGGAAAACCTGCCCTTACAGCGTTGAGGCGGGTGCTTTCTGAACACTCGTGTGTAATCAACCTAATATAGGGCGAGACGTCACTGCGGGTAACGTAATGACATGGAATCTATAAAAGCAACAGCACGTGCGTTGAGACCATCGTCAGCTTTTGTCATTCAGTTGCAAGCGCATTCTGTGATGTGTTTCAGTCTGATATCTTTTGTGAGACTTATGTAGTGTTGTCTGGCACGAAATCTAAAGCACAGACAAAACCAGACACTAAGCAGAGGGCAGAGGCAAGCGATTCAGGCTGTGTGTTTCTTTCCCTGCCTGGCGTTACTTTACGGATGGGGATGACACACAGTTTTTTGTTGGCGCTTTGAGAACAGCAGGCAGATTCCTCTCGGGGCAAAAATTAAAAATAGGGAGTGTCTGGACAGGCCGTTTTGGTATGCATTTTGTTACTGCCTTGCTTCGCTCTCAGTGGGCTCTCTTTGAGGAGAGAGCTTTCACTATTAAGTAGCATTATTTTTTTTTTTTTTCTTGTTTTTTTTTTTTTTTTTTATATTATTGTTTTTTTTTATTTTTTTTGTCTTTTTTTCGTTTCTCGCGGCGCCGGCTCCGCTTTCGCCGAGGCGGAGCGGCAGCTGAGCTCGTGGGGTTCGCATATGGATCCGGTGGAAGGAATGTAGACGGGCGCGTCCCTATCTACTTCCTTAACCGCCAGATCCGGCGTCGCCCGCTTCCGTTTCGTGTTTGTCTAAGCCCGCGCTGCGGTACTTCCCCCCCTGGGAGAGGGCGCGACGCTCCGCCTGTTTTTCTCCGAGGAGATTGATACGGAGGGCATCAGAGAGCTCGCCAGTTGCAGCTCCGCTCTCGCCGGGCACGCTCTGAGGAGTGTGTCCGTACCTGTGATCTTGCGAGGCAGGTCCTGCTGCTGCTGAGGCACGGCGGCGACTGAGTTTGTGGGAATCGCATATGATCTGGTGGACGGGCTGGAGACGGCTCGTCCTATCTCCACCAGTGTTCCCTAGATCTAGAGCTCGTTCTAGAGGCTGGAAGCCCGCGCTGCGGTTCTTCCCCTGTGAGTGAGAGCTTGCTGATGCGGCCATCTTTTTTTGAGGAGATTGATGTTGTTGGTGTGATTGAGTGGCTCGCGTGCTGCCGAGGCAACGTGTATATTAAATCATTCGATGTAAATCTTATTCACCAGACCGTATTTATTGTACTACCTCAAGGGGGGGGGTGGTTGTTTGGCTGCATTTAATTCTGAGGAATAAAATGAAGTATTTTTCTGACTATGAGAAGTTAGATACACAGAGGCACTTGGAAAAAATAAATAAATAAATTTTCTCGAGTGAGAATGTGTTTACCTCTCTTCCTCTGAGGAGATTGAGGCGGTCAGCCGCGCTCTAGTCAGGGGCCTCGAAGTCTAAGCCGGATTAGAGCAGCAGGTTCGGTTGTTCCCTGCCGGTTCGCCGTTACAGGGCACTGAGCTGGCTGCTCGCAATACACCAGAGATTTGTCTCGAGAGACTGATTCCCTTAGTATACTTTTTGGCAGCGTGGAAACTACTGCCAAATGTGTCTCAGTGGTTTCTGCACACTGTAGAGAGGTCGACGCCCAGCGCTGTGTTGGGGCCTCGGCGAGGCAGAGCTGCTGGTCATAGGGAACAAGAAGTATTACTCTTTTGAGGATGGAGGCCATCGAGGTGGTCCCTCCTCGTGGAAGAGAGTCTGGGTTCTACAGCTGGTACTTCATTGTTCCGAAGAAGGTCCTGACGCCACTGGCTAAGGACTTATGAGGGCAGTCCCCTCTGGGGTGCAGCGGTTTGCACCGCATTACACGGTGTCTGTCTCATCTCAGTGCCCTCAGGAGATCGGCTGCTAACTCTGCCGGAGTTATAGGGCGCAGCGGTCTCCCGCGAGCGCAACTCTCAGTCACCGCCCGGCAACGTAACGGTGCTAAGAGGCTCGCCACCTCCACAGAGGTCTCTAGACCAGCAGGTTCGTTTGTTCCCTGCCGATTCGCCGTTACAGGGCACCGAGCTGGATGCTCGTATTACACCAGAGATCAGTCTCGAGAGACTGATTCCCATAGTAGATTATTTAGCAGCATGGAAGCTACTGCCAAATGTGTCTCAGTGGGTCCCGCACACTGTAGAGGAGTGCAGCAGATCCATTTTTGGTTCTCCCCCCGGGCTCAGTTCAATTTCTAACGGGATTACGCCCATAGCTGGTGGGTTCCGAGCAGGCTCTGGTCATGGAACAGTAGTAGTTACTCTTTTGAGGAAGGAGGACATCGAGGTGGTCCCTCCTCACGTAGCAGAGTCCGAGTCCTACAGCCAGTACTTCACCGTTCCGAGGAAGGATGGGGGGTTGCGTCCTATTTTAGATCTGCGTCATTTGAACAGCTCAGTCAGGCGACTGAAGTTCAGCATGCTTGCACTCAAACAAGTCATGTCTCAGATCATGTCCGAGGACTGGTTTGTCACGATCGACCTGAAAGACGCATATTTCCATATCTCCATCCGTCCTCATCACAGGAAGTTCCTGAGGTTAGTTTTTGGGGGCAAAAGCCTACCAATACAGGTTCTTCCTTTGGCTTTGCACTGTCACCCAAGACTTTCACGAGTGTCTGTATGTAGCGCCTGGCTCCGTTGCGACTCCGGCATCCGCAGACTTAAACTATATCGACATTGGTTTGATTTTAAGCTCAGTCAGAGCGATGGTGACATCGCATGTCGTTCCGCCATCGGTGGGCCTCAGCTAGTTGAGAGATGCTGAGGTTGAGACTAAAAACGTCCAAGAGAGTTGCTTTCTCCATTACAGTAGGACGCCACTTTATCTATGTGTAGTGTGGGATTCGACCACTGATGCAAGGCCCGTATGTTCCCCTGCTCGGATCGAGTCCGATCCTTACCGGGCATCGCGCGAGTCAGAGGAAGGCTTCGTCACGTCGAAGTTCACTGTCAAGCAGTTTCTGAGACTGCTGGGTCTGATGGCAGCTGCTTCCAACGTGATACCTTTTGGCCTGCTTTACATGAGACCCCTACAGTTGTGGCTCAAGACCAGGGGGTTCTCCCCAATGGGAAACCCGCTTCACATGTTCAAGGTCACACAGAGATGCCTACATGTCTTAGACATGTGGAGGAAACCTTGGTCCTTGTCACAGGGCCCTGTGCTGGGAGCTCCTTGTCGCCGCATAACACTAGCGACGGACGCGTTCCTCACTGGTTGGGGAGCGGTCATGAGTAGCCACCCCGCCCGTGGTCTGTGGAGTAGCCGCCATCTCATGTGGCATATCAACTGCCTGGAGATGTGTCGGCGGCCGTCTTCGTTCCGTACTACTCTTCTCCCAGACCTAAGAGTCACCATGTGTTTGTGCGCACCGCAAACACAGTGGGCCGCGGTGGTCTGCTTGATTCACTCACGCAGGGAGGTGGCTGCGCTTCACAGTGTTAGGATGCCGTTTGTATCGAAACTATCGTACCAGATCTCTTGTGTGGTCCCAGGGCAAACCTTCCTCACGGTTTCTCTCAAATCTCTGAGGAGCAGTTTACATTCCTGGGCATCTCTATTTGGGAGCAGACATCCTGTCGAGGTAGGGGCTGAGGCCCGGGGAATGGATGATTCACCCCAGGGTGGTGAAGCAGATATCAAGAGTTTTTGGCCAGGCAGGTGGACCTGTTTACGACTCTTATGACATCGCACTGTCCCCTCCGGTTCTCTCTGACTCATCCAGCTCCACAGGGGCTGGATGCCATGGTACAGACGTAGCCGAGGCTTCGTCTGTACGCCTTTCCCCCCGATTTCCGTCGTACTGCTCCCGGAGTTCTGGAGATTAGTGCGCCGCGACGGTGGCAGCCCCGCCGTTCTGGGGCCGGGGCCGAGTATTTTTCTCGGACCTGATTTCTCTCCTCGACGCCGCTACGTGGGAGATTCCTGTCAGGAGAGATCTCCTCTCATAGGCGGAGGGTATGATCTTTCACCCCCCCCAGAGTTGTGGAAGCTGTGGGTGTTGGCCCCTGAGGGGCACAACTCGTAGCTTCCGGTCTCTCAACCTAGGTTGTTGAGACCATCCTCCAATCCAAAGCTCCCTCCACGAGGAAACTGTACGACTGGAAGTGGAAGCTTTTCACTTCCTGGTGCAGAGATCGCCAGCTTGACCCAGTTAACTGCCCGGTTGGTACAGTGCTGGAGTTCTGGCAGGCCCGTTTCTCCGCAGGGTTGACCCAGTCCACCCTGAAGGTCTACGTGGCGGCGATTGCGGACTACCACGCTCCTCTTGGTGGCCAGTCAGTGGGCAGTCACCCCCTAGTTACACGTTTCCTCCATGGTGCGCTGAGTCTGAGGCCTCCGGTACGATCTTGTGTCCCCACATGGGACCTGGCTGTGGTGCTACAGGCTCTCCGTAGGCCTCCCTTCGAGCCTGTCATGGCTCCAGGTCGCATCAGATCATGCTGTCCCTTAGGGGATCCATACTCAGCAGCAGCTTGGGTTCTAGGGCTCAGCCTCGTAAACTACCGCGGGGGATGGTCCACGCCCGCTGACCTTCATCAGGTTCTATGAACCTATGTTACCTGTGAACGGCTCACCCTCCCCCCCTGGCTCTTCTGTTCTCTCACCCTAACTGTGTAGTTTTCCACACTAGGCAGAGACTTGGAAGTCTGGCGGCGTGGGCAGTTGCGTTCCCCTAGCGTTTCTGACGCAGCGTCTCGTTCCCTCGAGGAACTAGGGTTACATACGTAACCTGAGACGTTTAAGAAGCATTGATATCGATGATGATACTAGCTTTTAAAAGTATCGGTATCGTATTGCCCATCCCTAATTAATGGGTTCCTCAAGATCTTTTTAAAAATTTACCTATTCAACAGTTCCTATAGTAACATTAGGAGCAACAACAAATACAATGAGGAAAAGAATTGTAGATATCATGTTGCATTTTTATAGTCTGCTATCGGTACTAAAAGAAAAACTTCTGATATATTGTCTCACAGTATATCAGTGAGACAGGTGATGACAAGTTTTATGACTTACAAAAAGCTTTCATGTTTGAAATGTTTCTTTTTGATGGAATGACAGACCATCTCTGAACTTTCCATTTGTGACTCATTGACTTCAGTGATAGAAGCGAGCCCCACCCACACGCCCCCATCTCTCGGATCAGGAAAAAAACGGCAGCTGTGGTTGCCGGAATATTACCATAAAAAATACGGTAGCAACATTTTAGGTTTTACGGTTTTAACTTAAATTTACAGTCAAATACCGTAATTTAATTAACTTATATAATGTTAATATACCAACTTATTGAAGTACTGAAATCGGTTTTGTACATTTGTAATACACTGATAACCACCAAATGCAAGCTTTATGATAAAGTCACATGATGAACCAAAGCCCATCAGAAGCAGCAGTTTTTAAATATTAACATATTTAGAAGGTGCACAGTGTCATTCACACTAACGCTAAACACCATCATGCTAACACACATGAATCTGAAATAATGCAATAAACATTCATTTAACAACATTAGGTGTAACATATAACCCTAATGTACAAAACTGATAAGAACAAAAACTAAGAGACTCAGACTCAAAAACTCAGTTATTTCAACAACAACAACAACAACAAAAAAACATCTAATTTGAAATGTAATGCAGGGAATTCTGGGAATGTCAATTTACGGTTATTCACTGTAAATTATGCATTCTTTTTCACTTCCAAAAACGGTATACTACCGTAAAATTACATGTAATGTCCAATACAGTTTTTCACCGTATATAGTGGGGGAACTTACAGTTAACCATTTAACAGGTTTTTACTGTAGCATTTTTACAGCCTTTTACCTTTAAATTCATTAAAGCCATTTTTTGACAGTGTGCAGAACTCTCACAATGCTCTGACAGTGGCTCAGGCTTGACGTCAACAGGTACCCATCGCATAACATGCTGATTTATGAGGCCATAATAGAGTGACATATGGAAATTTCTGAATCAATTCATCCTGCAGAAAGGAGGAGATGCAAATGGCTTGCGTACAGTGGATGTTAACTCTTTGTAATGTTTCTGTGTGATTTACCAACAGCAAGCAATGTGTCTGTTCACAGTTCTGATGTGGCACAACAACCAAACAGAAAATATCTGCTCTGATGTACAGTTGCAATGAGAAATGTAAACCAGTGCAACAGGGCATATAAACCAAACAACCAACAAAACGTAGCATTGTTTGTCACTGCTGGCTGGGATAGAAAGAGAGTTATAGCAATCAGATTATAGAATCAGAGTTGTGCATATTTCAACTGAATTGAGAATGCATTTCAATTTGATTCTTGAATTTGAATACATTTAATATATTATACATTTAAGTATCACTTTTATTTAGAAAAGCCAAGTTTGTTAAGAAACTTTGACAGTCTTGTGTAAAAAAAAAGTTTTAAAAGCTTTGAAATTTGAAGGTTTACAGGCCAGACAGACAGACAGATGTAAGGGAATAAAACACGATATTATATATTATTATCGATCTATATATATGTTTATATCTACATTTATTCTTGAATCTATGCTGAAAATGGCTATTTAAATTTTTCTTGTCACATAAATGCTAGCCTATATTACAATTATAGAATATATACTATGACTATGATTTGACTGTCTCTCTATCATTTTGACATTGAGAAGCACTAAGGCAGACCAGTCTAAAAATGTAACTTTTTTTTTTTATTTCTCCTTTTATCTCTTTATATTTTGGCTCATCCTCATACATACAGAGGTACAGGATATATGGCATTCAGAATAACAAATAGGCAGTCTTGTCCAGCAAATATTAGACAAGTTTGACTATCAGACTTACCGTCACACAATCGGATAACCCAAAGACATTTTCAATATTCTCCTGGTGCAAGCATTTATGCAAAGCTTACACTTCCCTGGAAATCAAATCTATGACCTTGGCATAGCTAGAGCCATGATCCACTTGAGCTATACAGGAACTTGAGTCACTGTCCTTAAAACTAAGAATAAAAGTTCACATCAAACATTTGGAAATGTCACCATAAGCTTTGCAGCTTAGCTGGAAAACACATTAATAGAGGTTGGAATTGGTGGTGAAAATCTAACCTTTAATCACAGTGAAAGAAAATGTCCGGGATTAATCAATCAAAAAGAGATTCATTTAAATATTCATCCATCTGATTTGGCAAAAACACAATCAAATCTTTCAGCTTATCTAAGAATAGCTACCAAACGAACACAAATGCAAATCCCAGACACATTTAAACACGTGAAAGCACAAAAAAAAACATTTATTATAAACTACAACTACTAGAATAAAATTGTCAAGTACATTGTTATATTCACAAAAATCTATTGATCAGTTCGTCATAGTGTATGCCTGTCCGTTCATTTATTTCTCACACAGGTAAGTTATTTCTAAGTTACCTGCAATCACTCAAATGTTCTTCCGCTGTGCCGTTCACAGAGAGAACAGGCTGATTATAACCATCTCTGCACCTCTCCGCCTCTTCAACTAAATCACCGGTTTAGTTTTTTGGTAACTGGCATCCTTCCATCTGGTTTAGGTGTTAATGATTACAGTGTAAACAGTAGACATTTCCCTAAAACAAGGAGAGAACGCAGAAGCACAGCTTTGAACGACAAGAAGGCCTTGGGGTATCAGATCCATCGTAGACAATCACTCATGAACGAAGAACTTATCGAGCACACGATCTTGTCTGAAAGCTGATCATGTCTTGATATTTAGCCTGCTGAAAACAGGCTTTTCAATCTTTCAGTTTGCCGTTTGAAGCAAAGCGTGTTGTGGCATGAAAATGAAGTGTGTTGACTTTTTGCGACCGTACTTCAGTGAACAACACTGATTTTATGTTACATAAACAAATGAAATGGATCGCTCGGAAAGTTTCAATTCATCCTCAGACATTAAAGGAGACCTGCCTGAAATAGCTCTTGCTTTTAACATTTGTTCTACTTTTTTAGGAACATTTTAGCGCTGTGAAATTCAGGGTAGCTTGAAAAGAGGAGATTACCCATAATCTCTTATTATTTAAGGATGGGTAGGAAGGCAGTCATGGAAGGTGTCTTAAAAAATCAAATTCTGCTGTCAGACCGGCTTAAGAAATAGCTTGTACGTGGATTCATGCTTGAAGGGCAACATGTCCGTGTCTGTTTTAGAGACGACTGCAAAAGCTTTCAAACTGAAGACCTTTAAATCAACAAGAGAATACAAAAATTCTTCTAAAGATTCCTGTGAGGATACACAGCTTCTCAAAATGTTTTCTGAAACACTATTTTAATCAAAGAGCATAGAAAGACAATAAATAAAAGAATAGACAGACAGACAGAATGATAGACAGAACAACAAAGCGATAGAACAATAGATAGATAGATAGATAGATAGATATAGAAGAGAGATAGAATCGATAGACAGAAGCAGTACATACACAACAGACCGACATATAGATAGATAGATAGATAGATAGATTATAGATAGATAGATAGATAGACAGACAGACAGACAGACAGACAGACAGACTCTAGGCAGACAGACAAGATTGATAGATAGATAGAAAGACAGACAGACATACAGACAGATTGATAGACAGAATAGATGATAATATATAGATAGATAGATAGACAGACAGACAGAGATAGATAGACAGACCGACAGACAGACAGACAGACAGAGATACAGATTCAGACAGACCGACAGACAGACAGACACACACAGGCAGACAGACAGATCGATATCATATTAATAACAGACAGACATATAGAACCATATATAAATGATAGATTAGATCGATAGATAGATAGATATATACAGACAGACAGAAGACATACAGATAGATAGAACGCAGATAGTGTAGATAGATAACAGACAAGCCAGACAGAAGACATACAGACATACAGCTGACAGAACTATATAGATAGACATACGGACAGACAGACAGACAATAGATAGACAGACGATAGATAGATGAACGATAGAACAATAGATAGATAGATAGATAGATAGATAGATAGATAGATAGATAGATAGAAACAGTCAGATGATAGATAGATAGATAGGTAGACAGACAGACAGACAGACAGACAGACAGACAGAAAGACAGTCAGACAGACAGACAGATGACCTAGAAGATCTATAGATAGATAGATAGATAGATAGATAGACGCAGACAGACAGACAACAACGACAGCCAGATAAACCTAATAGATTCGATGAAGATAGATAGATAGACATACAGACAGACAGACAGACAGACAGACAGATAGACAGATAGACAATAGATAGAACAATAGAATGATAGTCTATTTGATTTTATCAACCACAAGGGGAAAATAAATCTGTTCGCTTAAGAACGTAACAGCACACCGCTCCTGAGCAAGCTGCATGATTGAGGGATCGTTCATGTCTGCAGCCCAAACAAGCTGAAGTTCAATAGATAAGCTTAGGGGTTTGTTTAAATCCTTAACCCTTAGTATGAGCGATTACACGCAGCAGTAAATATGAAACACTCAGTCGGGAAAACAATTTGTCTTAGTTTCCATATGAGCATCACCGTTGTGTTCTGAGTATTATTAAGAAAGATTTGAGGCCCGGCCCTTGGCTTTGACAGGCTGTCTGTGAGACAGAATGCAGAAAGCCCTGATAATGTTGATGGGTTGTTGTATAAAGAGCGGTGCTGAACTCTGAGGGAATCAAACCGTCATTAATAATCTCTGATAAAGTCCTCCTGAGGCTCAGCAGATGCACAGGTCTCTCACTTACACATCTTAGTTTAAATGGATACTATCGGCGGGTTAATTCACAGGTCAAGACTCTTGGCGGAATGAAGTCGGGCTGATTCAGAAACCAAATAATCGGCCCTTAAGATAAAGTTGGCTTTTAAGTGTCTCATGGTAGCCAACAACAATAAATTCATATGATGGATAGTATGAGTCTGAAAAGCAGGACAATTAGATTAATGAGTCATTGAGCTGCGGGTGCAGTGAGGATACATCCTTTAACAGACCGTGCTCAACTTCTCATCTGCAATATATACAAACCCAATTCCAAAAAAGTTGGGACACTGTACACATTGTGAGTAAAAAAGGAATGGAATAATTTACAAATCTCATAAACTTATTTTATTCACAATAGAATATAGATAACATATCAAATGTTGAAAGTGAGACATTTTGAAATGTCATGCCAAATATTGGCTCATTTTGGATTTCATGAGAGCTACACATTCCAAAAAAGTTGGGACAGGTAGCAATTAGAGGCCAGAAAAGTTAAATGTAAATATAAGGAACAGCTGGAGGACCAATTTGCAACTTATTAGGTCAATTGGCAACATGATTGGGTATAAAAAGAGCCTCTCAGAGTAGCAGTGTCTCTCAGAAGTCAAGATGGGCAGAGGATCACCAATTCCCCCAATGCTGCGGCGAAAAATAGTGGAGCAATATCAGAAAGGAGTTTCTCAGAGAAAAATTGCAAAGAGTTTGAAGTTATCATCATCTACAGTGCATAATATCATCCAAAGATTCAGAGAATCTGGAACAATCTCTGTGCGTAAGGGTCAGGGCTGGAAAACCATACTGGATGCCCGTGTTCTTCGGGCCCTTAGACGGCACTGCATAAATTCAGGAATGCTACTGTAATGGAAATCATAACATGGGCTCAGGAATACTTCCAGAAAACATTGTCGGTGAACACAATCCACCGTGCCATTCGCCGTTGCCGGCTAAAACTCTATAGGTCAAAAAAGAAGCCATATCTAAACATGATCCAGAAGCGCAGGTGTTTTCTCTGGGCCAAGGGTCATTTAAAATGGACTGTGGAAAACTTTTCTGTGGTCAGACGAATCAAAATTTGATGTTCTTTTTGGAAAACTGGGACACCATTTCATCCGGACTAAAGAGTACAAGGACATCCCAAGTTGTTATCAGCGCTCAGTTCAGAAGCCTGCATCTCTGATGGTATGGGTTTTGCATGAGTGCGTGTGGCATGGGCAGTTTACACATCTGGAAAGGCACCATCAATGCTGAAAGGTATATCCAAGTTCTAGAACAACATATGCTCCCATCCAGACGTCGTCTCTTTCAGGGAAGACCTTGCATTTTCCAACATGACAATGCCAGACCACATACTGCATCAATTACAACATTATGGCTGCGTAGAAGAAGGATCTGGGTATTGAAATGGCCAGCCTGCAGTCCAGATTTTTCACCCATAGAAAACATTTGGCGCTTCATAGAGGAAGATGTGACAAAGAAGACCTTAGACAGTTGAGCAACTAGAAGCCTGTGTTATACAAGAATGGGACAACATTCCTATTCCTAAACTTGAGCAACTTGTCTCCTCAGTCCCCAGACGTTTGCAGACTGTTATAAAAAGAAGAGGGGATGCCACACAGTGGTAAACATGGCCTTGTCTCAACTTTTTTTTGAGATGTGTTGATGCCATGAAATTTTTAAAATCAACTTATTTTTCCCTTAATATGATACATTTTCTCAGTTTAAACATGTTTTGATATGTCATCTATGTTGTATTCTGTATAAAATATTGAAATTTGAAACTTCCCCATCATTGCATTCTGTTTTTATTCACAATTTGTACAGTGTCCCACTTTTTTGGAATTGGGTTTGTATATTTCACTGATTACTTACAAATCATAGGCATAGATTCGAAAGTGAGTGAAATCCTGCATATTATAAAAAATTTGCTTATTCCAGTGAATAAGGTTGTGATTTTTTTTTATTTATTTATGATGTATGACTTACGAATTACATTAAACTAACATACACACACACACATACTGTATATCGTTAATTTTGTTTATTTTTTATTAGTAAACCCCCCATTCACCATTCCGCATCTATGTATGTATGTTTTATATACCTGTATATATTATATATCTAATATATAATATCTCTACATTTTTATTATATATATATAATACACCACATACAGATTGATTGATTGATCATTCTTTTGTTGAGCAGGATCCATTCATTTTGATAAAAATAACATTAAGATATTATAATGTTACAAAGAGTCCCTGAAAATCTGAAATAATAAATGAATGCTTGGATGGATGGACTGGATGGATGAATGCAATGAACTCTCTTAGAATAAGAAATTTCGGATTATTATGTGACAGTGAAGACTGGAGTAATGGCAACTGAAATTGCAGATTTCCAATCACAGGAATACATTATATATTTAAATATATTAACATACACATAAAAAAATTACCATAAAATTAACATAAAAAAATGTTATTTTAAATTAGAATAAGATTTCACAATATTACTGCTTTTACCATATTTTTGGTCAAATACTGTAAATGTAGCACAATAATCTACTTTCAAAAACATACTGATCCCAAACTTTTGCAAGAGTAACCAATGCCGATGCAATATTTTTATATTTATGACATAATCATAAATACTGAGAATGCAGGTCTCAATCCATTACACAATGTCAGAAAGAAATAAACCTCTATTTAATCAACTGTTATTTTGTTTTTGACATTTCATGATGACTTCAAATACACAGAAAATGTTCTTCCAGACCCGACTCTCTCTGCTAACTCTCCCACAAGTCGACAACCTGAAGAAAAACAGCAATATGCAAGCTTTAAATTCAGCTGGAAGAGCAGCAAACCTTTCTTAAAAAGAGCATCCACCAAAAATAACAGCTTTCATGGCGTTTAACTGTATTCCGCTTTACTCTCTGCCACAAACATTAATTTTAACAACTTGTGGCCCTCGTGGGACCATCTTTTTCCCTGCGCTCAGAATATTTATGTGGTCCATTTAGCCTAAACTTCTCTGGTGCTGCATTTGTAAATATTTATGTAAAGCATAAAACAATGGGTAATTTTGGCTCTCTGGGCTCTGGTATTTTGAATGCAAACACCAAATGTAGTCTGAGAGGGAAAAGGTTCAGTCCAATGTGCTTTAATTGGCCAGAGAGAGTCTGAGAAGGTCATGTTGCTCCTGTGCCACTGTTCCCTCCATTAAATCCTTACAGCAGACTGGGATACAAACAGTTTTTAGACATTACTGGGTGAAATGATCAGCAGTGTCTAAGTATTACAACAGTAGAAGAAGCTCATCAATTAGGAACAACTGACCTAAAAATTGCAGTCCTGCTATGTTTTTCAAAAGTCAATAACAAGTACATTTTTAACCTCCTTAACCTTGTCTGTTCCACTTTTGTTTCCTAACCAGACATGAGAACGAAATGAAGAATGAATGAATGAATGAATGAATCAATAACTAACTAACTAACTAACTAAATAAATGTCTATATTCATGAAAATATACAGCTATATTAATATTTTAGAAAGGGAGTCAAGGTACTGGGGATCCTCTAAAAAAAATAAAAAAATAAATAAAATAAAATAATAAACTTTAATTAATTAATTAAATAAATTAATAAAATAAATAATTAAATCCATTAAGTAATTAAATTAAATTAAAATAAATTAAATTAATTAATTAAATTAATTAAATTAAATTAAATACAGCTATTTTTTTTTTTAATTCAACTGTTACACACATTTTCAAAACTTTGCCTCTCTTTTTTCAAAACTTTACACACAAATACAAGAACTGCGCACACAAAATGCAAAAGGCCTCACATCTCTTGCAAAATGAAGCACTGCATTCAAAATATCCCAAACACATCTCAAAATGTTTTATGAAATTGAAAACTGAGTCAAAGGCCAAGAATTAAGTGTATTGTTTTGCAGATTTGGTGTGTGGTTCTGGTGTTGGAGTGTCTAAACAAACACCTAAAATAAATAAAATAAAATAAAATAAAATACCATAAATAAAATAAAATAAAATAATAAAAACTGAATAAACCAAATAAAAAAATCAATAAATAATAAACTAAAATAAAATAAATAAAATAAAAAATCTAGTGAACACGCTAAGATGAGTGTAATTCAACCGCTGTCAAATGCCTCTGAATTGCCAAGCAAGAGTACCAACTCACAATGCCGTCAAAGACCCAAGAGCTTTGTGAATGACTAATTGTCGGTGTTGAGCGGGTCTCAATGAGAAATGAGGTACGAGTTCACTGTGACACTGTCCACAGCAGAGGAGTCTGCCTGCCATGAGATATGATGCAATATGATGGATAAGAACAGCCTATGCTTTTCAAAGGCCTACATTACCACATTCCCCACGTGAAGGGAATATTTATCTTCTCTCACTCTCTTTCGGCGAGGATTGAGTGGGTGGTTGTCTTACCTGTCTGGGGTCAGGTTTACAAACCGAGTGGGAGGAAGGGACAATTTACAGATTCGGTGTAAGCCAGAACCATATGAAGGACACCGTCATAGGACACCAACATCCTAATCACAGCAAACTTTTGGATCTTCAGAAACTGAATAAGAAATTCAAAGAGCATTGCATTTTACAGAAGCAAAGGCACTTCAGAAACACCTCTAATAAGGAGTGAGGAGGATCTGAAGTGGAATTATACCTTTACACTGGAGATACAATGAATTGGAAGCCCTCTAAATTAGTATCTTTGTATTGTAAAATATTATATTATATTAACTATATTAGGGCTGTCAAATCGATTAATCGCATCCAAAATTAAAATGTGTGCTTACATAATATATGTGTGTGTACTGTGTTTATTATGTATATATAAATACACACCCATACATGTATACATTTCAGAATATTGTGTGTGTGTTGTGTATACTATATTTAATCATTTGACAGCCTATATATATTTTATATTAGTTTTATTACATTTAGATTAAATATAAACTTAGTACGATAAAATTGTATATAACATTTTTTTTTAAGAATACAATATCTATGTAATTTGACATATTTTTTATTTATCTTATAAAATATTTTGACAAATAAACAAATGCTTAAAAGTCTAATGTAGTAAGAAAATGGCTTTTAAATGTAAATTTTACTAGAAAACTAGACAAAAGCACTGTTGCTTAAAGCTATTTGTATTGCATAAGGACAGAAAACACAGAAAATGTCTGCAATAAATCATAAAACATGACTTATAAGACCACACTCTGTAACAGATGGAACTCCAGTCGTGCCTCTTTCTGTCTCAAAGGTTGCATTGTCTCTTTTCTGAAGACTGACTGCAAACAAACATGCCATGTTGTGTCTACCTGCCCTGCCAACCTCAACAGAAATCATGGCAGCACCTCGTTCCTTTCCCGTATCGGGGAAGAAAAAAGAAAAACATAAACACGGCAAGTCACTGTGCTTGCTGAGGCACGGGCTGATCTCGAATCAGCTTATGCTGTCAAGCATTTTATACGAGGAATATTTCATTTGGTGTGCAAATACAATAAACCTTAATCTGTAAACATTAACTGTTCCAAAATCTAGAGGGATATCCTGCTGTCTACATAGGCAGCTGCCTTCAGGAAATAGTTTTCACTAAACTTCACAAATAATTGCAAGTAACACATCAAAATCTTAAAGTAGAAACACTGAAACTGTATTTTTTGTAAAACGTACAGCTTTTACAGTGCTGTGCTGTGCATGGGATATTGGATTCACAATTGTTTTCAATAGGTTACATTCACAAACAATGCCTTCTGTGAACGTCTCACAAGGTTTTGAAACTAAGCAACTTTTGGGAGTAAAAGCTGAAGCAATAGCACAGAACTCACACTTTTAGTTAGGACTAAAATAGCACAACGACATGCTGAAACACTTCCCATGCATAGTGCATTATTGTTTAGAAGTCATGCATGCATTTGAAGCATGTTTTACTGGCATTATTACATCAGAAATGACCTGGCATCCAAGAAAGTCAAGAAACAACATTCCACTGGTGTTAAAATAACAGCGAAAAAGCCAGACAAAAAACATGTACACATGGAAGACATTGGTTTGTCTTTCTCGTCTAGTGCTGAAGTAACATCAGTTTGACTGTAATATCATGTCTTTGGTTGAACTGAGATAAAATAATAATAACAATAGGATAACAGCATAGTAAATAGAACTAAATATTGGTTTTAAATAGCTCTTTCAATACTTCGACCCCAAAGTAGGCCTAGATTCCTCCATGATGGAAAAAGCTGGCAATCTTGCAACTGCACAAAAACTGGCAGTCTGATGAATGTGATGTATGAACATAAATCACAGTTTGCCTGTTTTGGTAATTCATCAGGCAACAATATGGGCATGTAAACTGTAGCATTCTGACCATTCCAAGGTTATGCTGGATGACAGTTTCTGCCACCTACTTAGCCAAAGAAAAAATGTACAAAGGAATGTTACATACACAAAACAATCGCTCAGCATATGAGTGGTGCTTATTGTTGCACAGTTGCCATGATGCTAGGGTGTTGCTAGGTGGTTTTTAGTTGCTTGAATTAATTACACCCCCAAATCTTTCTGATATTCAATGCAAGTTCATGGGATTTATTTATTTGTTTATTTCTGGTCTGTTTTGTCATCTGCAAAGGGAAAATCTCAGTTCTAATTCTAATTACAATTATGCACCGAGGGTTAATACTTTAGCAATAGTGATGCTTGCCTTAGCGAACACCAATAATTATACTTTATAAAAACTTATTTTTTCAGAACTTAATACTTCTATTCAGCAAAGATGCATTCAATTAATCAAAAGTGACAATAAAGACCCATGTTTCCAATAAATGCTGTTCTTTTGAACTTTCAAAAGCAGCAAATCAGCATATTATACTGATTTCTGAAGATCATGTGACACTGAAGACTGGAGTAATGATGCTGAAAATACAGCTGCGCATCACAGAAATACATTACATTTCACTATATATTCACAGATAAAACAGTTATTTTAAATTGTATTAATAGTTGTTACTACTATATTTCACAATACTACTGTACTTTTTATCTCATTTGACTTTCATTCCATTGCATAACCAGATATTGTGGAAATACTTAACAAAAAATACACAACAGCTGAATACCAACAATGATTTCTTCTGACATCAAGGCAGATACCAATCATTATATCCCTCCTAATCCATGTTTCATCTGTGTATTATCATTATCCAAACAAAAATACACACAGTCTAACAGCCGACCGGGATTAGGTTCGGCCTTGCACTTCTTATATGATACAAAATACCTAATTATAGATTTAAGAGAACAGAGGACAGAGAGAGAATGAGCAGGACTGGGAGGCACTAAAATATCGTTGGCACTTCAGAGAGCAGAAGCACAAGACAGACACAGTGAGGTGATGACAGGAATTGGGTTTCCTGCAGGGATCTCTTTTATCAACAGGTGTGAGGAAGAGAATGAAGATATGTGAACAGATAACCCGCCTTCCGTGAACTGGCAGAGACAGACAGAGAGAAAGAGAGAGAGAGAGACTATGTGTGACAGCTTTTATCACCACTCCAGATGAACCATCTCCTTCTCTCTCTCTTTCTCTCCATTTCTTTCTCTACCCTTCTTATCTCTTCATCTCAAATGAGCGGATGCGATGAAAGCTAAACAGTTAATTAGCAGAGCATATAATCTTTCAGCCTGCTGAATAGTTAGCGCAGCCATTAACACAACAAACATACACACTTCCAGAACAAACACGGAGCTGCCTCCGGGCCAGCAGTCACTTTTTTCAGGAAATGTTCACAAATAATGCTACCTAATTTTTGAAATGCAAACTCATCCCACAATGGTGCACTAGTCAACAACTTATCCAGCAATCTACTTGATTAGTAAGGTCGAACAGTGTTGGATTTTTAAAGTCATTTTTATTATTTTTTTTGTGTGCTAAAAATGCTGTTAAGGCAACCTGTAATACATACTTAAAAATAGCAAGGCATTGGTTCTGAACAATAGCAAAAGCCAAGTAATTGTACATACAGTATACTCTAAAAAATGCTGGATTAAATATAACCCAATAGCTGGGTTTGTCCCTTTTTAACCCATAACCCAGCGTTTTTTAGAGTGTAGGGACTAACACTGCTGTTCAAATGTTGGGCTCAGTATTTTTTTTTATAGAAATTATTAATTCAGTCTAGGATGCCTTAAATTGAGCATACACTCTTAAAAATATAGGTGCTTAATAAAAGGTTCTTCACAGCGATGCCATAGAAGAACCATTTTTGGTTCCACAAAGAAGCATTCGGTCAAAGAACCATCTCTTTCTTACCTTTTTATAATCTGAAGAACCTTCTTTTCGCCACAAAGAACCTTTTGTGAAACAGAAGGTCTTCAGATTGTTAAAGGTTCTTTATGGAACCATGTAGACAAAAAAAGGTTCTTCTATGGCATCGTGAAGCACCTTTATTTTTAAGAGTGTAACTGACAGTAAAGATGTCTATTTCAGATGTCTATCATCGTTCTTTTGAACTTTCTATTCATCAGTGAATCCCAGCAGCACAACTGTTTTCAACAGTGATAATAATCAGAAATGCTTCTCTGGAATCAGCATATTATACTGATTTCTGAAGTTCAGTGGACAAGAAGGACTGCAGGAGGAATGATGCTGAAAATACAGCGTTGCGTTGCAGTAATGAATTAAATTTTATAATATAAAAGAGTTATTAAATGTAATAATATTTCACAATATACAGTTATTACTGTATTTTTGATCACATAAATGAAGCCTTAGTGAGCATAAGAGACAAATACATTTAAAAAACTTAAAGGCACAAAACCGAGGAATGTTTGTGTACATGTGAATCTTTTTAAGAACTTTAAGAACTTTAAGCTTGGAAATGCTACATCATTTTATATCTAGGTATTACGTCACTGCTTAATATATCCTTTGCTCAATATACAAAAGTTGAATTTAAAAAAAGTGTAGAATATGTAACTAAAACTAAAACTGCAAAAATATATATTTTCGTTAAATGAAATAAAGCTGAAATTAAATATATAAAATTTGATGAATTACCTAAGCTTAAAAAAAAAGAAATTTAGAAGTATTGTCTTGGCAACTAAAACCAAAAAGTAACTAAAGGTATACTAATTATAAGTATACTAATTACTAAAACAACCTAAAATTACAAAACAATAAAACAAATCTAATTCAAAATCGTAATAAATAATACCATAATACTAAAAAAAACAACAACAAAAAAAACACAAAGCCACAAAGGAGGGCTTGTGAGCACCATTCTGAAACCAAGACATACACATGTGCTAACGGACATAATTTCAACAGTATTGGACACAATGTGACTTCATAAAGAGTTCTCGCTGAATGCTTTTACGTGCGGCGGTGGACAAAGACAGTGTATTATGTTTATATGGCTGTATTTTGGTGCATGCTGATTATGTTTTGTTCCCCTGTGATCTAGAAACTATACAGTGCTAGTTCATTGTGATAAGAGACAAAGCACCATGAATAATAAATAAACAGCAGTTCCCAGGTATTCATCCAGCTCTAAAGGGCCCTGTTCTTATGAAGTTATCGAAATCATCTCTGTTCTAACATCTGCAATCGTGCTGATATTAATCAGGGTATTCAGACGACACTATTCTTGTGTGACCGGATGGATTCAGTCTTTCTCATCAGCAGCTGTGATTAAAAGCCGCCTGTTGACACCCCGTCTCCTTGACACAACACATCTGCTCCGACCTTAGAGGAAAGAGTCACCAAATTGTCATATACTGCTTGAAAAGTTGTGAATATGTCATGAAAATGTTTTCACAGATGAAGAATACAAATATTTTTGTGGTCAACTCATGAATTGTGAATTCACTATTAGCGCAGAAGAGCGTGCAGGTGATGGGAAAGGAAGCCTCTGATCTGGGGGTCACAAGTAGTTATAGCGTTGATAGATGGATTCTGAATGGCTTCTTCTCTTTCCTAAATTATAATACAGCAGCTGCACAGAGAGAAGAGGAAACGGTGGCACTTTCTTGATCATGTTATCCCATGTTAGCAAGCAATCTGTGCCATTACCTTTCAGCCTTGAATGAAGAATTTACCCAAAAATTACATTTTGAAAATGCACTCACTCTCAGATCATCCAAGATCAGGATGAGTTTGTTTCTTCATCAGGTTTGGAGAAATGTAGCATTGCATCACCTGCTCACCAATGGATCTTCTGTGTGTGAATGGGTGCCATCAGAAGGAGAGTCCAAAAGAGCTGATAAAAACATCACAATAATCCACAAATAATCCACACCACTCCAGTCCATCAGTTAACATCTTGTGCAGTGAAAAGTTGTGTGTTTGTAAGAAATGCATTATGAAGTCATATAGATAGATATATGATAATATATATATAATATATTAGGATATAGTTATATCTATATATCTATACTAGTTATATATACTATATATCTTTTGGCTAAAATATTAATCCTCTGAATATTGCTTTCTCATTGCCAAAGTCAGGCTGGTTGAACTAGGAGGAGAAATCTACAAAGCCACGCAAATTTAAAGTGCAAACAGTCCAGTTTTAAACAAATAAGTCAGTGAATTTCACTGGAAAAATAATTTTTATGGATTATGGAGATCATTTTGGAAAGATGCGACGGTTAAAGTTAAAACGCCTTAACTAGGGATTTGTTTCGTACGAACATGCAGCTTTCCACAAGATGTTAACTGATGGAATGGAGTGGTGTGGATTATTGTGATGTTTTTATCAGCTGTTTGGACTCTCATTCTGACGGCACCCATTCACTGCTGAGCATCCATTGCTGAGACACTGATGCAATGCTACATTTCTACAAATCTGTTCCGATAAAGAGACAAACTCATCTACATCTTGGATGGCCTGAGAGTGAGTACATTTTCAGCAAACTGAATGTGAACTATTCCTTTAACACTAGTTAAAATAGAATTAATTTTCCCAAGTGACACTTTGTCTGGGCATTGAGGGATGGCAGGAAAGGGACGGATAGCAAAGGATGGAAGGAGACAAATGGAAGGTGAGTGGTGATCTTGAATGATGTTCACTGTCCCAAATGCAGAAGTTTACAGATGGATGAGCGTCCTGTGCTCCAGTTCTGCAAATTACTAATGGATCACTTGGATGTTCCATACTGCCCTGCACAGGCAAAATACAGAGACTATACATGTTGTAAAAACTGAGTTATGACCAAAATCTGTCTTATGATGGGTCCTATTTCAGTGTTTTAGGTCGGCTGAATCGTATATCAAAATTCTGATCAGACTCCCTTTCAGCACTGTTTACAATGAAGTGATTTATGATTCTTGTTCTTCCTCTGTTTTTTTTTTCTTTATTTTTGTGTTGAGGGAAATTAAAAAAAGATTTCATCACAGGAACCCCAGACGTAAAGCGAAGCAGACATCACCACATGCATTAATTTGTTCCTTCATTTGTGATGATGAAGCATAATATAGAAGAGACTCCACAGTCAATCTGTAGCGATATTAATCATTTTGGAAAAATAAGATGCAGGAGACAATTAAGAGCTTTTCTTAAAGGCCATTCTTGTCATAATAAACCACAAATAACATAATATCACTCTATTCCTTTCATGTACCAAGCCCAAAAGACTTAACACACCTCTTAATGCATTCCAACTTTCTCCTAAAAGTCTGCCATCATTTACACACTCTCTTGTCACCTATTTAACTTTATGGAAACCAAAAAGAGATATTTTACATAATGTCCGAGCCCCTGTTCCCTTTCGTGGAACTTCGAACTGCGTCCTCTAGGGGTCGCTATGGGGAACGCCTCGTCGTGACCCGTGTCTGAAGCCTACATTGAAAAAACACCAACTTGTTTGGCCGGCGACCAGTCCATGAAGTCACTACCGTCGCAACTAGTACAAAATAGGCGCCGGTAGCGCACATCATCACTTTCTTTGTCTTCACTGACCGTTCTGTTTGAAGCGTGCATTCCAAAAGCAAAGTAAGAGTATTTCTTTTCCTACTATGGCGAGCACTAGCGGAGCGTTTAGAAAGTGTGTACATCCGTGTCAGCGGTTTCTGACACCCGATGATTCACACGATCTATGCGTTGTTTGTTTGGGCGAGGAGCACGCACGCGATGTCTTCGAGGAGGCAATCTGCGTGCATTGTGAGAGCTTTTCGCTGAAAAAGCTCCGTTCTCGTTTGTCTCTCTTCTCAAGTGGAGAGGGACAACCATCGGTTTCCCGCGGCTCGGGACCCGCCGCTGCTGAGGCACGGAGGAGAATGAGCTCGTGGGGATATCAGGTGGACATAGCCGAGGAGGCTGAAGGGGCGGGTACCTTCCGCCATCGTGGTTTTTTTTTTCGGGCGAGAGACAGCCACTGGACGATGATATCCTCCCTTTGATATCATCTGATCCAGGGGCCAGTGCTCAGTTGGGCCAAGCCCAACAAGAGCAGGAAATGGATGTGGAGAGTGAAGAAGCTGAGGCTGAGCTTTCCCAACCCACCTGCCCTGCGTATGATGAGCTGCTAGAGGTGATGGATCGGGCCACGGCAAGGCTCGAATTACCGTGGAAACGAGCCAAGTAGGTGACGTCGCGAGGTCGCCTCGACGAATGTTATCTCTCTGGCCATACACCTCCAGCTCCAGTGAGCCTTCCTTTCCTTCCTGATCTCCATAGTGAGATCGAGAAGGAATGGAAGAAGCCATTTTCCTCACGCATCTATCGGTTTCAGCATACGAGTTATGCAAATATCGAGTCAATGCGCGAAAGCGGCTATGGGATGATGCCCCCTGTGGAAGAGACGCTAGCCAGTTATCTCTCTATGGGTGAGACATCCTCCCTTAATACTCCCTCCTTCCCATCCGTGCCCGTCAAGCACATCTCGCACGAACGCAGGCGTACGCAGCTCTTAACCGGGCAGGTAAGATGGCGGTGCTCAGGCCTATCAGGCTGACTGCTGAAGGATGGATGGGGGCAGGGCCTTTACTTCTGCCGGCCGGCTGAGCTGCGGCGCACCACAGACTGGGCCCTCCGGGCTACTAAGCAGGCAGCCATGGGCAGAGCGATGGCTGCTATGGAGGTGACGGAGCGGCAGTTGTGGGTGAATTTGGCGGACAGCGGGAAGAAGAAAGGGGCTTTCTTCTCGATGCCCGGGTTTCGCCCTCTGAACTGTTTGGCACCTCCTTTGAGATGGTGGTCGACAAATTCAGGGAGGCGGAGTCGCGCTCAGCAGCGTTCAAATCCTTCATACCCCGAAGGCCCAGGTCTGAGCCCGAACAAACCAAGGGTCCTGGCCCGTCTCGGTCTGAGGATCAGAGACAAGCACAGAAGGCTAGTGTCGCGACTCGCGCTCCGCCTCCACCTGTGGGTGGGGGTAGGAGGTATCGTGGGTCAAGGGGAGGCAGGCGAAACCAGAGGGGTGAGACCTGGGCAAGGTGCCAGCGCTTTCGTCCGGGTCAGAGTGATACTTAGGTATTCACGCTCTCCCGCAGAGGGTGCAACATCTACCCTGTCCTCCCTTTTTCCAATTCCCCTGTTATGACATCTCCAGCTGACCGAGGTTAGCTGAAAAACATTTTTCAAACAGTCTCCTACAGGGCCCATGATGTTGTTGGTGGTTCTATGGATAGATCATAGTAACCACCTGACTGATGGTCCGGTCAAAAGATCCCCGGACAGAGCCCCGGCAACAAGGCTCGTGGTGGGTGAGTATGATCCATATGTCATGAGAGCATGTGTACTAATGAGAGACTGAGGTGGTCATGCGTAAAATTTTTTTATAAAGTTACCTGCAGCGGATGATCAGGTCAGGAGATCCTCGGAGCAGAGCTCCAGCACAGATGTCATGGGGGTGAGTACGATCCAAATATCATAATATCTGTATATCGAGGACAGACCGAGATGGCTGTGTGTAGGTAACCTTCTATAGTTCCTTGCAGTGTTTCCCAGGACCTGTACGTTTCTGTCCCTTGCTAGACACCCTCGATGAGGTGCCGTTGCTGGGCTCAGAAGCCATGTGCTCTACTTGCAGTAGGCGTGTCACTCGTCGACATACATCCAGACGGTAAGAAAAGCCGGGCTTCGGCTTCGTACCTCCTGGATCATGCGGCCGAATACGAGCTCTTGCGGGAGCCTTCGTGAACATCAGGCCCCCGGTGCTACGCTGCGATGCACCCGGATTGGGCTACTGTGCCTGGTCGCCCCGAGGGGCTTCCTGTCCACCGGCGTAGTCCTTCTTGCTGAGGCAACGAATGGGAGGTACGGGGGCATCACCAGGATCGTCCTGTGTAAGCTGTCCTAGGCAGGGCTCCCATCACTACTGAGATGTGCGAGCTGGCCTCTTCCGGCGGGCCGATATGGTCGGGTCTCCATGAACTTAAATTCCAGATAATATAAGTGTCCACGTGAAGCAGGCTTTGCAAAGAAATCTCTCCAAATACCACGTGAGCTGGGGATGTGCACATGAGGCTGTGCGCATCTCTCTAAAATCCACATAGCTGGTAGATAGGCACGTGTTGCTTTGCCCATTCTCTAAAATTCCACTTAGGTGGTAAATGGGCACGGGATTCTTTGCCCATTTCTCTAAAATCCTGTGAAGGTAAGGGTTACGCGTGCTGTCTTCGTTCCCTTTGTTCAAAGTGGAGTAACACCCCGGTACCCTGGGTGCCACTCAAATAATGTGTCTTGGCCGACACACCCTGGAGACAGCACTCCCCTCACCTCAGAGGAGGGTGCTGGAGCTGCTGTTCCCAACCGGCCATTACGTCCGGGTGACAATAGAACCCTAAGAGTGCTCTTTGCGCACCTTCTAAAAATCCACGTGAGTGGTAAGTGTGCATGTTATCCTTGCCGCTTTTCTAAAATCCACGTAAGTGGTGAGTGGACACGTTAGGCTTTGCCACCCGTCTAAAAATCCACCCAGGTGGTAGGTGTGCACGCTATGCTTTGCCACTTCTCTAAAATCCCACGAAAGTGGTAGGTGCGCACGTTCTTCTTTGCACACCTCTCTAAAAATCCTGTATGGTGAGGGTTACGCGTTTCGGACTTCGTTCCCTGTTTCGGAGAGGGTTCGGCCCCGATTTCCATGGGCTTCTCTCAACCAGTGTGTCTCGATCGACGCACTCAGAAGGCACTGCCCCCCACGATATCAAGGGGTACTAAGAGGGTGTAGTCTGGCGAGCAGGATCCTCTCCGAGAAGTTGAATCCCTCGCTCCATGGGCTGTCCTCATGGTAATGTTGAGCACTGCTCCCCTTTCAGGAAAGGGTCACCTGGAATGGGAACAGTATTCCTCCGCTGAGGAAAAACGGAGGTGCCTCTTTCATGAGAGGCTTGAGCTCGCTGTCTTCCAGAAGACCTCGTACCAGCTGCATCAGTAGTTTTGGGCCGTCCTCCGCCTCCCTGATGTGTTGGCGATGTGGCTAGCCTGCAGTATGCTCCCCCTCTGATTTTTAATCATGCTGCTGCTGGTTGGGCCACCCCTCTCGGTGAGAGGTGGGTTGGGCTCACCCAGCTAGAATGAGCTACTGCCAACGGGGAAAACCCGGCATGAGTAGAAAGGGTCGAGCCCCCTGGGCATCTGAAGACCAGGCGTGTGTTCCCACTCCGAAATTGTTACTAGCTGGTTCCGCTAGTTGGAACGTGCTGCGGGTCGAGTCCCCTTCTCGGTGAGAACTGGGCGTGTTGCTCCCCCAGCTGATAACTGCTAGCCGGTCCACCAATGGAACGTGCTGTAGGTCGAGCTCCAGCTGAATGGATGTCTGCTCCCTCAGCCACAGGTTCGCGGCTAGCCACGCCAGCATGACAGCCGTAGGTGAGACTGATGACTACTCAGACTTCCATCTATAGGCTGCCCTCCAGAAATGCCACGAGAACCCCCTAGAACGGTTCTATCCATCTACATATGGACATTCTAAAATCCACATAGTGGTAAGTGCACACGTTAAGCTTTGCCCACTTTTCTAAAATCCACAGAAGTGGTAAGTGCGCACGTTCTACTTTGCCCACTTCTCTAAAAGCCTATATGGTAAGAGTTACGCGCACAGCTTCGTTCTCTTTTTCTGAGTGGTCTAAAAACCCCGGTTCCGCCTGGGACCCACTCATCATGGTATCCCCGAATACCTGCTCTGACAGGGTGTTTCCACGAGAGGCCTGTTGAGACAGGTCCTTCTGCAAAATGAGGTAGCCCTGAGTGACAGGCCAAGACTAGTAATTGATCCAATAAGTAGGCTCTTGGTCGTACTCCCTGGAAGGAATCCTTCATGATTCTAGGCCCTGGCGCCACCTCCGAGGAGGCTTTTTATGGCACAGCTGGTACGGGGGCCCCTACCGTCCCGCAGTTCTGGGCACCGAGCCAACCGCCCTCATTACACCAGAGGTCAATCTCGAGAAACTGATTCCCGTGGTAGACTATTGGTACCCTGGGTTCTACTACCAATCTTGTCCAGTGGGACCTGCACACTGTGAGGCTCTAGTAATGTCCCTTGGCAGCCTAGGCTTCTGGCAGTAGGGAGTAATGTCACTGACATCAGTCTAAGTCCAGGACAGGGGCAACTCCCAAAGCGATATGGTGTAGTTGGTACTTAGAGGCTCGCCATGGTTCTGGCTTGCACTACCCTCAGCATGGCGGCGTGGGTATACAGTTCCCCATAGCGACCCCTAGAGGACCCCTAGAGGACGCAGTTCGAAGTCCCCATGAAAGGGAACGTCTCAGGTTAATTATGTAACCATGGTTCCCTGAGGGGAACGAGAAGGCGTCTCTAGCTTTTGTGCCATGCGGCGGACACAAGCTTCAGACGAAGAAGGGATGATGTGCGCTACCGGCGCCTATTTTGTACTAGTCGCGGCGGTAGTGATGTCATGGCTGTCGCCGGCCAACGTTTTGTTGGTGTTTTTTCAATGTATGCTTCAGACACCGGTCACGCTGGAGGCATTCCCCTAGCGTCTTCTAGAGGACGCAGTGTCTCGTTCCCTCAGGGAACCATGGTTCCATAAGTAACCTGAGACGTTTTCCATAGATACTGTAACAGGATGGTGATACAACCAATATCAAGTGAAAACATAGTATTTTTCTTGTCGCTTTTGTATGAATTTGTATTATTGGATTCGCACGAAAACAAAAAAACCTCTGTGGGGTGTAAGCAGATCATATGAAAATTCATTTTCTAACATTTTGATCCCCAAATATAATGATCCCTTTACAAAGGCAGTTATACTGCATATTTTCATGGTTAAAACCCCTTTTAAAAAATACTGGGTGGGAATAAAAAAAAAAAAAATAAAAGAAAAAATAAAAAAAAAAATAAAAATAAAAATAAAATAAAAAAATAAAAATTAAATACAAATAAAAGTAAAATAAATACAATAAATAAAAAGCAAATAATTATTAATTAAATCAATTACATTAAATTAAATGAACAGTTATACCGCATTTTCTGTGTACTAAGGCCCAAAATATCAAACTAAATAATATAAAAAATGAATTAAATTTAAAATAAATTTAAAAATCCATCTATCTATCTATCTATCTATCAATCTATCTATCTATCTATCTATCTATCTATCTATCTATCTGCGTTAAATAATTAAATAATGAAATACATACAGTATAATTTATCTAATGATTTATATAATTAACTGTAGCTCAAACAGTACGCCAATAATGGATTTTTTTCACCCTGTTTAAAAGTTTAAAAACCTCTGGCCAGGTTGTGACATTGTTAAAAATGTATTGTGAAATTCTTGGGGAGACACATGTGAGAAGCAAGACGATGTGAATAGCAAAAGGTCCAAGAGAAACAATTGAGATGCAATTGAAAAATCAATGTCACTATACTGTTTGAACAGAAGCAGGGCCTGATTCAGTCTCTGCACGCGTGAGGAATCTCTCTTTGGCCCTGTGTACCTTGTTTCTGAACATAACTGTATGACAGGAACAGTGAAACTTTACTATGCAAGTCTGCAGTCATCCGAGCCAGTGTGTGTACAGAGTGAGAAAAAGGAAGTGAGTGTGTTCTGTTGAACATGTCAAATGCATTGATGTCAAGAGGTATGCTGGCACATTATGTGAAAAGATACAAGCAAGGAAAGCTTTTCATCATGAACATGCACATATCAAACAGCACACGACAACAGTTGCTAATTCTTAAACATGGTGTTTCATCTCTTAATAAACATACGAAGAAAAAGACCAAAGCAAACACTGTTAAACTACAAACCCAAACGGGGCGGCTGCAATCGTAGACCACATTAAACAGAGCAGGCTGGGGCTCAGGGGGGCTTTTCAGTCTCGATATGACCATTCAAAGACTCGCAAGCACCCTCCAAACAAACAGACCACCCAAAGCAAGCTGTGGCACAAGACAAATGAACCTCTCTAGTACCTCTGACTCATAGAAAAAAATAGATCCAATTACAGATATACACTAAATAATTAAATAATCTGTTCTGTGTTTTATTTTTATTTTTCTTCCATTGGTGGCCTCATTGGCTCATGCACCGCATATTTCCAGGTATTCAAAGAATCTGGACTTGGGAAAAATATATACCTGGCCCTGGAGCACAAAAGCAGTGTTAAGTTGCTGGGGTATATTTGTAGCAATAGCCAAAAATACATTGTATGGGTCAAAATTATACATTTTTCTTTTAAGCCAAAAATCATTAGGATATTAAGTAAAGATCATGTTTTATGAAGATATTTTGTAAATTTCCTACCGTAAATATATCAAAACTTTGGTTAGTAAAACATACCATTCATTGCTAAGAACTTTAAAGGCAATTTTCTTAATATTTAGATTTTTTTGCACCCTCAGATTTTCAAATAGTTGTATCTCGGACAAATATTGTCCTATCCTAACAAAACATACATCAATGGAAAGCTTATTTATGTATAAATCTCAATTTCAAAAAATATTGACCCTTATGACTGGTTTCATGCTCCAGGGTCACAAATGGTGAGGAACAGAAATTATAAATTCAGTTCGGATCAGAATGGTTCGGAGCGGTGCTGAGAAGAACAATTTGTGGGAGAACAGGAGTGTTGTGTGAGGTTTGTTTCTGTGTGCCAGTCTACTTGAAATGAAACCGGAGAAATCGGCACATACTGTAGCCTCTGGCAACACTGTCTGATATGCACAAAGAATATAAAAATAAAAAATATTCATCCATAACCCCACAAAACAAGAAAAGGATCATTAACATGACCATCTGATGCTAAATAAATAAAAAGGAACATTCTATCAGACAAATAATTGGGACACAAAAGAGGATAAATCTGCTTGTCTGCAAATAATTAAATTACTTAAAGCTAAAATGAAAATGTCATTATCTTTTCTATGGAATGTTTTATTAAAATGGGGAACATATAACGCTTTAAGTCTCTTAATAATACATAATTCCAACTAAAATCTACCAATTTATAGATAATAAAGAAAATTCCAGCAAATATAATAAATGTTAGAAAACATGCATACTTCCTAATACAACAAGAATAGTCTAAATGAAAAAAAGGGCACTGGGTTTTTGCTTATGCGTATATAAAAGTACACAGAATGATACACTGATGCCAAAGTATTTTCATGAGAGACGCAAATGGCACCTGCTTAATAGAAGGGTTGTTCAATGAAAAGTTCCCCATGTACACCATCCTGGGAGGTGTGGTTGCCCTAAGAGAACGGTCCCTGCATCAGTAGCTATGGATAAAAAGGCTTGCAAAAACCAAAATAATACGCTAAATAATGCACCAAAGTTGGGTTTAGATGTTGATTTTCCCTCCCTTTCATTTGTTTCTTTTCACTATAACCTGATACGCTTGCAGACACGGCTCGTCGCTGTATAATGCATATAATGGAAGCAGGGCTTTCGTCTGAGAATATCATGATCTCTAACATCATGCTGAAAACAGGACCCAGCTGCTGTCATCAGCACTAGTTTCCCTTCTCCGCAAACACTCAACAATCCACATGTCTGTCTACTTTAAACAAGTTTCTTAGGCTTTGTTCACACTGCAGACCATTTAATGACTGCCAGCACTATTATTTTGGAAACAGGGAAAACAAGAACCGGTTCTTGTTCAGAACCAGTTTGATTTTTTTCCCCCCAGTAGTACAGTATGATTAAATGACTTTCATGTTGTTCGGTTCCGTAAACAGTTCTTGCACGAACACATCTCTGGTTAAAATATGCAATACACACACCAGAGGCACATTAAACCAGGGTTATTAGAGTTAACTAAAACCAGAATAAGAAAGTTACGTTAAATAAAATTAATTTTGACTGAAATAAAAAATATTGTTAACTTAATTTAATTCAGGTATAGTTGCAAAGGCAATATTTTTCATCATCTGTCATTTAATTTACCTTGATATACTAAACTAACAATCTAAAACTGATATAAAAATGAATTAAATTGCAAAAACATACAACAAAATTACTAAAACGTTAAAACTAAAAATTAAACAGATCACAGAAACCTAAAACATTTGAAATTAGTAAACCTATATGTTTTCTAGTTATGCCAAAATAACACTGCATTAGTGCTGCTGTCATTATGAGGGAATTTGCTCAAAATGACTGAAAAATACTTATTAATGAATTGTAAAGGTAATATATATATATATATTTTGTTTTTATGTCCTAAATCGTTTGGCTGTTCACGTAACAAAGTAACAGATACATTTTATTGTATTTATTCATTTAGTTTACACCATTATAAGAAGAGTTTGGAATAGAAGTAAAGCTTGTAGGTTGTTGATTGATAGGAAAATTAGACTACATGAGGTCCTGGCCTTACCAAAGGCTATCTGTCTGTTTGATAAACAAATGTCTTTTTTATTTCTAAGTGAGAAGTTATTGTTGGCAGTGTGTTTGTGTGTGCATAGTGCATATGTGATGTCTATCAGGTCCAGACAGAAAGATAACATGGATGTCCCATTAGAAGAAAGCAGGAAAGACTGATAAGCGGGCTGCTGGTAAGAGAAAGAGGGTGGATGCATGTCTGTTTTTCTGCTCTGTATCTCCATGATCCAGACGTTGTATGTACTCGGTGTTTCTTGTGAATAAACATTCATACCTTTTGTTGTTCTCTCTCTCTCTCTCACACACACACACACACACACACACTTTTGGTACCAGCATAAGGGTAGTGTGAAGAGCAGACAGAGCTAATATGCTGAGAGAAGTGTAAACACACAGCGCCGTTATATCAGGGCCTCACGCTTAGCAAGCCAGCACCTCAAAACACACCAACTGAACCTCCATCTGATTCATTCACACACACAGCAGGGTGTGGCTACTGTAACAAAAATACACATTCATGTATGATGGAAAGGGACTATAAACAGGATAGAGTTTGTGATGGATGATGTTGAGAGGTTGGACGGTCTGGCTGCATGAGTTCACAGAATCACACCCTTGGTATAAGCTTGATATAAACTGTTCATTCTCCATAGCAGTTTGCAGGCTAGATTGGCCTGGGTTCCGTTGGGAATTCCCATGGGTTTTTTTAAATAGCGGTTAAGACTTATAACAAAAACGAGGATTTGAGTTTACATGCTTGATGAACCGGATACTCTCTGAAGTCATTTGAAGCAATTTACAAAAAAGCACAATGGTGTCAAAATGTACATTAGAGGTATAACGGTGTATAAGTTATGTTGTAGCACAAATCTGAAAAAGGAACACATCTCTGAGTAACGTTAACCATTTACTTTATTTGAATAATAAAGGCCATAATTGCTGTTAAAACAAACTTTGGAAATTCCTAAGGGAATCCGTGACTTTATTGCATTTTTCAGTGTTGTTGTTGTTTTTCTGTTGGTTACATTTACACAGCAGTAGATGGCGACAGACCTTTATGAGCGAGTCATTGAATCATTCAATCAATCGATTTGTTTAAAGAACACTGACCCATTCAGTAACAAACCTGGGCTGTGTTTCTAAAAGCACTGCAAGCCGAGCTTGTAGAGACCCTCGATACTAATGTTTCCACGATCTACTTGAGGCTTACGATGCTTTTAGAAAACGCCACCCTGGACCGAATCACTGAATCATTCTTTTAGTTGATTCTTTAAAAACACTGATACATTCAGTAAAGAAATGTGAGTAATTCAGTCTTGAACTAATATGTTAAAACTGATCAAAAGTGATTCATTCAGTAAAGCCGCCACCACTACACAGAGACACGCAGCATTTATCTTTTTTACTTTATACTATTTATAAAATAAAACTCTATTTATAAGATATTCTGCCATAATTTATTCACCCTTATGTCATTCCAAACCTGCATAACTTTACTTTACTTTATTTCTGCAGAACACAAAATAATATTATTTGGAAAGTAATAATAGTAATAATCTGTTAATATAATGAAAATCAATGGAGTCTGATATAATTTGGACTCCAACATTCTTCAAAATACCTTCTTTTGTGTTCATAAGGGTGAATAAATGAACAGAACTTTCCACTTTAGATTAATTATTCCTTTAAATATGCATGACAATTTTGAGTTTATTTTAATATCGTTATGTATCCCAAAAAATACTGTAAACATTGGCAATAAAAATTAACATTGGAACATTTTCATGTAATTTACAGACAAACAAACAAAACACACCCACACAGCCAGGACATGCACACTTGTTTCCTTACGGGATGAATCTAGTCCAGGGCACAGGTCAGAAAGAATACTGATCCATCACAGTAAGAGGCTGTCTGAACACACACACAACAGCTGCTGCAAAGAGCAAGATGATGAAGTCCAGGTGGACTCCAAAAGTCCATTAAAGATAAAGACCTGGTGAATGTGTATGTGCGTGTTTTGTTCGGTTTCTCAGTATTCTGATATTCCTGGAGTTTTATTGGAGGAGCTCGACGGGGAAACTCATTAAAGTCACACTGAAACACCTTTGACATGATCTTGCGTCTTTATAGAATTTAAAAGCTTTCACACCTTGTTACACCTTCTGTCCTGTTGGGAAAATAAACAGATAGAGTCAAATGTCTAGAAACATCTCTACAGAAATCAATATGCTTCAACACAGCACACATTTACATCTAGTCATGAGTGAGTGTGTGACTGAATTTGAATTTTCTTCAAACGTTTATGAAGGATAAAAGCCCAAACCACTCCAGAAGAGTTAGTGTGTGTGTGTGTGTGTGTGTGCATGCGCACACATCCAAGTGTGTACAATAAACGTCTGTGTCTCTGCTCTTTGACTTTGTATGCCTTCGCTAAATCCGGAAATTTGTGACACATTTGATTTAGAACTGTTTTGACTGAAACTGCAGAAGCTCCTATTTAACAATCAATCAAATTAAAGTGAAAGCTGTTATTATTCTAACCTGCCATGAGTGGCAGAGGTATGAAGCAAACCTATAAATTCAACCAATCATGCAATGCGCGCACACACACACACACACACACAAACAACACCTTTCTCCTGTTAGAGCCACAAAATCTGAATCTCTGCATTGTTCCAGTGATTTGAAATTTGATAAACGAACATTTCAAGTGTAGGCACCAAAATCAACTATTGTTGAAGTGATGTAATTTAACAAATGCACTGACCCGTCTGAGTCGTGACTTAGAAGTTAGCACTAGCACATTATGGTGCTTGTGCAGGCAACATAGCATGGCATTTACATGAAATTCAATTATGAAATCAAAAGGGGTGGAAAGCACAAAGAAGAAGAAATAGTAAGGATCTGTATTTTACAATCTTAATATTTGGACAGTTTCCACCTTTCTGAGTCATAATCCAAAACTAAGTTGATATAACATTGGAAAAATACAAAATAAAGAGGACCTAGTCCAGGTGGCAACTATCTTCAAATTCGATTCATTCAAATGCAGTGTTCAGTGATCATCTCAGCCAGTGAGACAGCAGATCAAAGCTTCCTTGTGTCATTATTGCTGCAAAGAGGAATGTATCAGAAGAAAGCAGTGATTAGACAGATGTGTGCAGTGTAACAAAGATTTAAAGGGGCAATGTAAGAATGTTTAAGCATGAAGGACGTTTTTGCAGGGGAAATCAAAAGGTTATGACGTTTACGTGCCTTCCCAAGAGCCTCTCACATAAAATGAATGCTTACAATGCCAAAAAAGCCATTCTGTATGTGTCATGCAAAGCAAAGGGATTCATTCAAACTATAGTCTCGTAAAACATGTTGCTGGCTGCAGTTCACTTTATGGCCATGGGTGTCGCTAATAACATAGGTTTCTAAATTCTACATATGGTCCCCTTAAACACACACACAATAACATACAGCAAAAAGAATGCAGTGGCACACAGGAATGCATCTCTTTTTTTTTTTTTGAGGATGCCCGTCTTCCTGAAACTCCCCCCGCAGGTGTTGACTGACAGGTTGTAGGTGTGATTGAGATCATTTGTATGTGTTGTTTTTCTGAATGACGGAGGAGTTGGCCGATGTGACAGCATACCACTTATCTCCTGTCTGTTGGCAGTTGCAGAAAGCACACATGCACACGTACACACACACCCAAATCATGAAACTCACCTGAGGCATACCACAACATATTTTCAGGCCTTATGCATGGCTGTCTAGGGTAATATGCAAATACAAAAATGTATTGATGGCCGATTTCTGTGTATGTGCTTCAGTGCTTACTAACATAGTGAGATGACTTAGTGACGTAAAATGGTCCTCAGAATGGTTGCTGCTGAGGGTATATTCTGATGGGGTTAGCCTAAAGCAAACCTACTGGCAGGTCTTCAGAAAAAAAACTATATACAACATTTATGATGTTTATAACTAACTTTAGAAAAAGTAAAAGTGAGTTGCAGTGAAGGACATTCCAGAAGGCTGTTCTCTAGTAACAACACAGTGTGTCTGCAAAAGAGGAACAATTAATTATTTAATCAACTGACATTAAAGAGCATTTATTGAAACTGCGCTATAAAAATAGGTCGTGAACACATGATCGCCCCCACATTTACACAATGCACATCTGGTGTTCAGAAACCTGGTCTGCAGATCACAGTGAGGTAAAAAGGAGAAAGCCAGAAATCACGTAGACAGAAAAAAATCCCCACCTGACTGACAAGCAACAAACTATAGCTCACTTTGTTTATACATTCTGCTCAGGCTTTGTCTGAAGTCAATGACACAATAAAAGACTGGAAAGTGATGGCGCAGTAAACACTTGTACAGAAAAAAATATATATCACAGCAGCACAAAATGGCATATTCCAGACCAGTGGTTCCCAACCCTGGTCCTGGAGGCACCCCAACACTGCACATTTTGCATATCTCCTTTCTCTGACACACCAATTTCAGGTCTTGAAGTTTCTACTAATGAGCTGATGGTCTGAATTAGATGTGTTTGATTAAGGAGACATGCAAAACATGCAGTGTTGGGGTGCCTCAAGGACCAGTGTTGGGAACCACTGTTCTAGACAGACCGTGAAAAATCATTATTATTAAATACTAAAAAAAAAAAACATTTAGTATTAGACATCAGGGGGGGAAAAAAAACATATTATATTATATTATATATATATATATATATATATATATATAGAATTATATTTAAATTATAATTAATTTGATTAATAAGAAGTTAAACAATCAGAGAGACGGTGAATTTTTATTTTTATTTTAATCTTTTGAAAACATTTTCTCCAAAAGAAAAGTAACAATGATTGGACCTCAGTGGGAAAAAAGAAAGAAAAATAATTAAGAAAAAGAAAACATCAAGGATTAGTCAGAAAGTGACGGTACAAATAATACTTTTTATATTTGTAATATTTATGGGCAAAAAAAATGAATGAGATAATATTACATATACAGTATGTGTATATATAGTAGTCAACATTTGAAATGGACCAAAAAAGTTCATCAAAGTTGTCCTAAGACAAGAACGCATTTTGTTTTAGTTTTAAGGACCTTTGATGAAAGGTTTTAATCCACTTTAAATGTTGACCAGTGTATATTAAAGCAATCAAGGGATTAAGATGATGTTAAACAGTGCATGAAAGTCCTCACAAAACTTTCCCATTTTCATAATATGCCAGTGTTTCATAAGGCAAAGTATTTCAAGAGTGACATTTATGAAGCTGTGTGGCTGCATTGTTTTGGATAAAGTTTCTCAGTGGTTAAGATTTGCACCTCGTGTCAGCGATTACCAAGAAAATTCTCCCATCACCAATCATGCCGTTACCTCATTTGACTCTTTTGAGGGCGTGGCAGGATTTTTCCATTCCAGCAATTAAACCGCACTGGAATAAAGCCAAGAGCAACAGGTAGTGTTACTATTCATGGTGGAAAATTGGCATCAGGATTTGTTTTTGAGCCTAATTTTACTACTGCACAGCGCCTTATTTGATAAAGTGATGGTAGAAGCGCTTTGATGCAACACAGATCTCGTCGTTTGAAGTTCTGCAGTCTGTGGAAAACAGCAACATGAAAAAATAAACCAACTGCAAATCATATCTGGGACAATTGGTCTGTGTTTAAGAAGAGGGGAGCGCACAAGGATACGTGTGCCAGTCGGCCTTGTTCTTCTTGGGACGTTTCCACATGTATGTAATGTAAAACCTATGGGACAGGCCGAAAGACCAGGGCTGCCCCGACCTATAGAAACATCCATGTTGTCAAAGCATGAGGAATTTGTTACAAATGTTGGTCAGCTGCAGCTTGTTGGTTTTTCCAGAACAATGTGGAAAGTGAAAGGCAGAAAAAGAGAAGAGAAAATAGAACAGACGAATCCATCAGTTATCTTCAGAAGACTCTTTGATCGCCTTTATAATTTCCGACAACCTTAGCTCTTGCTCACAAGTTCCCACAGCAAACTCAACAGCCCTTACTGGCATTAATAAAACTTGTGGTTTTGGCATCGAGACAAAATATTCAATCAAATCAACTTCAAAAAATCGACATTTAATGGCAGCTTTTTAAATAATCGATAGAATAGGAAACCTGAAAGCGATGCAAAATAATGTTGCTGTTGTTCTTGAATGTTGTCGTAATATTAGGTGCGAATAGATAATGGTCCATTTTAAACGGCAAGTTTCTTTTGCAAAATGATTTCTGGATATTAACATCCAAATATTGCTTTAGGTAATATACAAATACCAAATTCTGACTGGTGCTTTCCTTTACAAAACTCACCGCCATGATGTTAAGGTGTTGTGCAGGGCGAATAACATGCTTAACCCTTTCCCTGCCATCGACTGAATTTTCCGTCATTAGCGTGAGAATTTTCCATCTTTCTGTGTTTTCACTGCTATATGGTGGGAGCGCTATTACACATCTTCTGAAAGAGTACTGAATCTCCAGCTCAAAACAGAAACAAGTGATCGTGCATGTAAGCAGATGCATACAGTATGTAAAATAATGCAATCATCAAACACTGAACAGCATATAAATCAAAACTGCCTAAGGTACCAAATGAAATGTCGATCCATGAAGTGGTACAGGTCTGCGCAAGCTTTGGGGGGTTTGATGGGCTCGATCACCTCCATCTGTGTTTTGATCATCGTTCTGAATCTGAATCAGGCATTGTCTTTTACAAAAACACAGTTTTCTCAGCTTTTTGTTCAAAATGTTTATTTTTTATTTGAATGTAACGTACCCACATTTAAGTGTTGATAAAAAAAAAAAGCATGAAGCTGGAATAAAATCTTCAGATATTCTACATAAAATATTCTGTGAAAAATGTTTAAAAATACATTGCGGGTTCTGTATATTCTATATATATATATAATATATTATAGATATATAAACACAGGAAGGGAAAGAACTTAATACAAAGTGTTTAAACCCATTGCCACCATATATAGGAATTCTCAAATATGTCGATAATTCTAACAGGGTGACCATACGTCGTCTTTACTCTGGTCCTGATTTCTAAATTGCCTATAGAATATCTGGGTTTCGGCTTTGTTTCCCTGTTGACGTGCTCTAGTCCTCATACATATTATGGATGCATATTTGCATTGCTTTGTCCGTTCTCTGTACATCCCACGATTGGTCATTTATATATAATGCCTGCATGCTATTCGGAAAACCACTTTTCAGTCATCATCTTCAGCAAGTATGAAAATAATAGGAAAACAACGCCAAAACCTGGACATTTTAGAAATCCTGGCCAGGACGTGTTCGGAAAAAGAGGACATATAGTCAATCTAATTCTAAAATGTGACCCTGGAGCACGAAACCAGTCTTGAGTAGCATAGATATATTTGTAGCAATAACCAAAAATACATTTTTATGCCAAAAAATCATTAGGATATCATTAAGTACAAAGATCATGTTCCATGAAGATATTTTGTAAATTTCCTACCGTAAATATATCAAAACTAAATTTTGATTAGTAATATGCATCGCCAAGGACTTCATTTAAACATCTTTAAAAGATGATTTTCTCAATATTTAGATTTTTTTTGCACCCTCAGATTCCAGATTTCCAAATAGTTCTATCCTAACAAACCATACATCAATGAAAAGCGTATTTATTCAGCTTTCAGATGATGTATAAACCACAGTTTTGAGAAATTGACACTTATGACTGGTTTTGAGGTCCAGGGTCACAAATAATTGCCTAAAACAGTCTCTTAAACTTAATTTGGCTTAGGAATGCTTATGTCAGTTGAATTTAGTAAAAAGAAAAACACCTTTTGGCAACACTTTACATTAAATGTCACATGTTACTATATTATAACATATTTAATAAATACTCAGATGAATGTGATCATAGTTCAAAACTACATGTTTCATTTGTATCAATCAAAAAGAAATTCTAACTATTTCAGTCGTTTTGTTTTTTTTACAAACTGTACAAAATATCATTGTATGACAAATTTACATGAATTACACATATACATTAATTACATTAATTTTACATTTTAATGTGTTTATTTTTCATATAATGCATGTTTCCTATTATGCTTTTTATATACTGTGTTTTGTTGTACAGTATTTTGGCGCAACTCTGTTGCTTTTAAATGTGCTATAGAAATACATTTTGACTTGACTTGACTTACTTAAATTCATAAGCCTTAATATTATACCACAAGAATTAAGAATTTACATTCAATAACTAACAAAAAACAAACCGAAATGCAACGTATCTAGTTTATAGAGGCTTATCCGAATCAGTTCCATTCAATAAAATCAATAAAAATAAAATAAACATAAAATAAAAAAAGAAAATAACATAAAAATAAAATCAACTAAATAAATAACAATAAAAGAAAATCAATAGCATTGCGTAAAGAAATAAAATAGAATAATAAAATACAACACAATAAAATAAAATTAGCGTCGCGTAAAAATAAAAGAAATAAAAAAATAAAATAAATAAAATGAAATGAAATGAAATGAAATAAATAATTAAATTAAATTAAATTAAATTAAATTAAATTTAAATAAATTCAATTGTGCTAATTAAAAACCATGGTTGATGACAAGAGTGATTCCAAGATTTGGTGTTAATATGGCAAAATTTACAAGCAAGGTTTAAAAAGCCAGTCATTTCTGACTGGGATCACCAAATAAAGTTTTCAGATTTTCAGCACAGCACAAGAGTTAAAATCATGTATTGCTCATTGTTAGTTAATGCATGGAATTTATTGTAAAGTGTTAACATAAATGCACACCCCTTCTCAATAAATCATACATTTTGAGTTACCTTTTATATCCATAGCACAAACAATGCAAGATGAGTTACATACCAAAGTTTTATAGCCTACTTAGAGTTACGGGTTTGTTCACTTCTTTAGCAAACAAAAGTCCAGAAACATGACAAAAACAAAACACAAAATGTAGGCTGATTTCTGCGTGCAATGTGTTAGACTCCGCCTTTTGCCCTGAATAACAGCCCCTCTAAAATAACCAGATTTCTGTCCAAACACACTCTGCCGCTAATGTTTCCTGGGCCACAAATTAATGGCTATGTAAGTGTTTGACAGAGATGACTGCCTGAGGCAGAAATGAAACCTCACTTTGATATTCTGTGTCTCTGTTGACCAATGTTACTGTTGGAGCCTCCAGAGGAGGTGTGTAAGACCACCTCAGTGTTATCGAAAAGAGCTGGGTTTTAACTTGCCCGCCTCCAGCGAACGCTTTCCCTGTGTACAGCGTGCCAAGGTTCAAGATCGTATGAACACTCTGAAGAATTAACAAGCACTCTTTCCAGATCTTTATCAGAAAGAAAATGACCTTCCCTGCCTACAATCTTCCTGAAATAAAAGCCTTTTTAACAACAACAACCGTAAGATTGAATTGACTTATCTTAACCGTCGTGAGACCAAATTGACATAGGCACTAAAAAGTTGTTTTGCAGGGGTAATATTACATGCATTTTTCTGGCCAAGTCTGCGGCGACACGGTAACGTAACGCTCTTTCCAGCTCAGCTAATGTGGTATTAACAGCTCATTTAGCTTTTGATGGGCTCCATGTGCAAAAACGCTCCACCACAAGAGCCAGAGTCAGATCAGATGGATTTTTCAGGCTTTTCCTCATCGTTCTGCGCAAACCAGAACAAACGCAGAGAGCCCAGAGGAAAACAAATAGCTTGTCCTGGTATGAGAGAGTGTTTGTGTGTATTGCTGTCCTTCGAATCAAATGAGTAAGCGCCGGGCCTTTGCTGTATTTATTTGCTCTTATTGGGGCATTGCATAACCATACATCTTCTCCAACAGGAAGTCACTGGTCTGCACTACAGTGCTGCTTTGAAACGGAGACCACAGCGGGTTGGAAAACTTCACCACCAGAAATTTGTTATGCAACACAATCTCTATCATAATATTAAAGCAGTATTTGGCTCTGTGCAGGATATATCCATTCACCAAACCGATGTAAAGAGGTTTGGAGAATGGAAGGATGGACATATATGCATATATAGTATTATATGTGTGTGTGTGTGTATATATCTTTTTTTCTTTTTCTTTTCACAATTCAATCAATTTGCACTCTTCATTTTTCCCCTCATTCAATAGATTATAACTTGTATCTGAAATAAGTGACATTATAGAAATAGCTCATATCAGCCGGTCAGTTTCTGGGTCGCTGGCGTTAGGTTAAAGGCTAAGAGTGAAGACTGTGGGACATACAGTTGCCTTACGTACAAAAACACAAGACTAACAAGATTTAGAAAGAGGCCTTGAAAATAAGGAGGAGTTTTGGAAAGTTAGGGGATCTATACACAAACACACAGACATACGCAGACGCGCTTTACCCTCTCCTGCGTGTAAAGAGAGATGTCAGCATGCCTTTCACATCAGAACGACGTGTGTAATGGGAATGAGAGCGGAGAGAGTGGGAGAGTCGTTTATGGGAAGCCCCCCACTGTCCCCGCTTTCATCATGCAGTGCAGTTGTTGGTTTTTCTGTCTCGGCTCAGCATGATCTGGCAGTGAGGGAAGTTGGTGGAGAAGGAAAGTGCAGAGGAGAAGAGAGCGTTTCATTGCCTAAGGGAGCCGCAGGTCTGCCGGCAGCAATCAGACAGGCATACTTGCTCATGAGGGCCAGATATATCCAGATCTTTATTACGTTTTACAGCTTTAGCTCCGTGCGCTGACTGTGACAGGATGACTGATTGCATCATCTTTAAAGAAACCCTCCAATCACATGCTTTCTTCATCCATTTGTTCCAGCAAAACACATCTGCATCCACTAAATATCTGCAGAAATATTAGAGGATCCTCAGATCCACAACATAAATAACCGGCAGAAGAGAAGACGGTAAATTTAATACGTGCATTTCTTCTTTACATCAGTGAATATAAAAGAGTCATGATGTTTCAATTCTGTTGCTGTCGCTACAAGTCTGTACATCCCAAAACCTTAAAAGAAAAGGTTTATTTAAAGGTGCATTCAGCATATGTTCCCTGAATAAATTTCAGTAAAAGTGATATTTAAAAACAAACAGATTCAGATTTTTTATAAAGAACACATTAAACTGAACAAAAGTGACAGTAAAGACTTTTACATTGTGGCAAAAAAAATCTATTTCAAATAAATGTCCTATTTTGAATGAATCCTGAAAAAAAGGAAGTTTTCAACAGACTGATAAAATCTCTTGATACTTAAGATGAGCATTAATATATAAATATGTAATTTTTATTCATGGCTTTTGAATTTATTTATTTATTTACATTTTTTATTTTTACCTTTTTTTTTCTGGAATGATAATTTTATAAAATCATGTTGGTACTTGTTGCTTGATTTCCAGCAGAGATCTTAACAAAGAAATTTGAAATAAAATATTACCACTTTACTGTGTTTTTGAATAAATAAATGCAGACTTAATGAGCAAAAGAGACTTTTAAAAAAATTCTAAATGACAAATTTGAATCTACAATGGCATAAAGAAAAACTGAAAATCTATTAGGAAAAAATATATATTTCTTTTTTCCTGTAAAAGATGGTAACAGAAAAATATTGCTTTTGAATGGTTATGGCATCACAACCAATAGTACACCAGCCACATTTACACAAATCAACAGCTATTCAACATTTACCAATTTGGTATCATTATTCATTTTACATGCAAACAGGTTAGCCGCTCATAACCTACTCTTGAAGTTTTAAAGGTGCAGGCCTATAAATCAACTCCAGAAAAAAAATGCTACAGAACTATATAAAATAGTCAGTGATATACAAATAAATCTGGCTCTGTGGAAGTAACCTCTTTGCTGTGTGCTAAAGTACAGTGTCACTATATAGTGTCATTGTGTGAACTTAGTTGTAACTGCCAAAACCAGATCCAGCCTCAAACAATGGGCAAGCATTCCTCCCAGTGCTAATCTACACTTGCAAATGTTAAATAACATACAAATATGACAGGAATTGCATACAGCAATGCTTCGTCAATGGAAGGCTGTCAAGATAGCAGCGATAGACGTATGTACCATCATTTTCTGACACACGCAGATAAACTACCGAGAACAAATTCAATGCATACTGTAGGTGTGGTTAGTGTCTGTTAAAGAAAAAAAACATACTGACATGCCTAATTTGTCAGTTAACATTAGAACAAAATCAAGTCATTTCCGTGTTTTGCGAAAAAAAAGCACCTCATTCATAAGTGCATGAGCTATTATAGTCTATAGTTAATATGTCAGCTTGCAGTCATGCATTCGCATAAAAGTGCGTGTGTGTGTGCGTGTGTTCGAGTGTGTTAGTGTGTGTGTGTGTGTGTGTGAGAGAGTGTGTGTGTGTGTGGTGTGTGTATTGCTGCGTCTGTGTGTGTGTGTGTGTGAGTGTGTGTGTGTGTGTGAGAGAGTGTGTGTGTGTGAGTGTGTGTGTGTGAGTGTGTGTGAGTATTGTGTGTGTGTGAGTGTTGGGGGGTTGTGTGTGTTGTGTTGTGTTGTGTGTGTGTTGTGTGTGTGAGTGTGTTGTGAGTGTGTTGTGTGTGTGTGTGTGAGAGAGAGAATGTTTGTGTGTGTGTGTGTGTGTGTGTATAGTGTTGTGTGTGTGTGTGTGTGTGTGTGTGGAGTGTGTTGTGCTAGTGTGTGTGTTTTGTTTGGGTTGTGTGTGTGTGTGTGTGGGGTGTGGGGGGTGTGTGTGGTGTGTGTGAGTGTTTTTGTGTGTGGTGTGTGTGGTGTGTGTGTGTGTGTGTGTGTGTGAGTGTGTGAGTGTGTGTGTGTGTGTGTGTGTGTGTGTGTGTGTGTGTGTGTGTGTGTGTGTGTGTGTTTGTGTGTGTGTGTGTGTGTGTGTTTGTGAGAGTGTGTGTGTGCGAGTGTTGTGTTAGTGTGTGTGTGTGTGTGTGTGTGTGTGTGTGTGTGTGTGTGTGTGTGTGAGTGTGTGTGTGTTTTCCCATGCGTAGGCGGGCGAATTTCCACCCACCCGCAAACTTTGGCACATGCCTATCTGCCATATAAATGCCAAGAGAAGATACCTGCAATTTGTCATCCATATAAAATAACAGCGCCGAGCCATAGAGTCATTCTAGAAGGCGCGCCTGCGTTACTCTGGGGATAATATTCAGCTCGGCAATCCGGGCCCTTTATCTCTTTTTTTTTTTTTTTTATGTTACAATCTTTTTTTGTTTCCCCCACTTGCTTATCCTTTAACAAACAGTTGGGCAGACCACAGTAACATTTAAGACTGACAGATCTGTTCTGCTGCAGTGCGTTTGTATTCCGCTTCCAGAGGACGGAGAGAGGCCAGAGGCATTGCATTCATATCTATCTCTGACAAGACGTTCAGAGATGCCAAGGTAGCTTCTTACATGATGGGAGTGTAAGACTTGGGCCCGTCCCCTTTGGGACGGCCAAATTACACATGCTAGCTGTTAGGGATGTCACCGCTGACATTTACCAGCAAACGCTCCCAAGCCAATCCGGACGGTAGGAATTGAATCGCCCACTGTTATGACCCACATTAATTGTGTTCCGCCAATGATAGCTTAATAAATGCACCTCTAACTCAGCTCTTCTGTCCACGACTGCTGGGGGAAAAACAAAACTGCATGCCTAGGACAGGTTTAGGTAGGAATGTCCATTTTCAACATTTTATTATTATTACTTACTCAATTTTTTTTAACTATATTTTTTTGTGTAGTCTATATTTTGTATATCTTAATAAATATGATTTAGATTTTATTTTATATTTAATTGTTTTATATTTTTATATTTTAATACAATATTGAAAATATATTTTACTATTCTTTAATTTTTTAATTTTTCTATTTTATATTTAAGTGTATATTATGGTATAAAGTTATATGTTATTTAACATATTTAAGATTAATTAATTTATTGTTCTGTTTTAATATTCGGTTTTTGGGGATTTTAATTTAGTGTTGTATTTTACCTGTACAAGTAAATTATGTTTTATATAAGAATGTTTAAACTTTTTATACTTTATGTGTATAATAGTTTTTATATTTTTAAGAATATGTCTATGTATTTCTATTATATTTATTTTTTCTATTTTAATAAAATACTGTAAGGATAAATTTTTACAATTCTTTATATTTTTTAATTTTTTCTATTTTATATTTTATTGGTATTTCAGAGGCTATAAGTTATATTTTATTTAAATAGTATTTTAGTTTAATTCTTTTATGTTATCTTTTAATTATCATTTTATTTAGTTTTGATTGTACCTTTACCAAGTCAATTCTTTTTATATAAATACATTTTTTAACATGTTTATACTTTTAGGTATATAATATTTTTATATTTTAAAGAATATTATTATATTTTCATTAAGTTTTATATAAGAACATTTGTTATATGTTTTAATGATTTCATTGATATGTAAACTAAAGTATATATGAGTGTGTATAGCTTTGTAGAATTATCTCTTGTAGTTGTTTTGCTCTACACTCATGTTGCTCAGAATAGAGATGCACAGTTAATCTTGTGTTTTGAGTACGAGTGTGCTCAGGTGTAGCACCTTTGAAAGTAAATTCCTGCCGGATTTCAAGCGTCTGCTGGCCAAAGGTGACAAATCTTGATACAGTGTACTCAGCTAATCTTTAGATCTAGTGCCATCGATCTTTTTCACACATGACAAGTGCGACAGAATGTGAGCACATTCCTGTCTAAGCAAGGCCTTAGATCCTACTACAAATTATAGCGAGCGTTTAACACTGATCAAACAAATATGTCACTGTTGTGTTTGTATATCTATTGTGCAGACACAAACATAAGTGGATGAGTAATACCCACTACAAAGGTGAGCGCACACCAGTGTATTTTCAGTAGACAGAATATGGTGTCATTTATCAAGTAGCTCTCTTTCATCCAGCACAGCTACAAAACTCATAGACCCAAGCAGTTCAGAGAGAGTAGCCGCAGTTTAAAGGCGTTTTCACACTTGTGTCCTCTTTGAAAGAACCAAACTCAGAGCCCTCTGAGTGATACAATAAGAGAGCATAATAATAATAGTAACAGTAACAGTAATAGTAATAGTAATAGTAACAGTAATAGTAACAGTAATAGTAATAGTAGTAGTAATAGTAACAGTAACAGTAATAGTAATAGTAATAGTAACGTCTCGGTTACTTATGTAACCCTCGTTCCCTGAAGGAGGGAACGGAGACGTTATGTCAGTTGTGACTGACGAATTGGGATCTCGCCCGAGAGCCCAATCACCTTCGAGTGTAAACTAAACAAGCCAATGACAGTATGCGTGCATGTTTCGCCACGCACACCCCGCCCCGCAGCACGGGTATAAAAGGAGAGCACGTGCAAACGCACATCAGTTTTTCGCTGAGGAGCCGAGACTACGTGTCCCGGCGTACAGCGGTGTACAGCAACTGTGGCGGACGGACGTATCGTCTCCGTTCCCTCCTTCAGGGAATGAGGGTTACACAAGTAACCGAGACGTTCCATTTCAGTCATTCACGTTCTACGTTACGTCAGTCGTGACTGGCGAATTGGGATCCGTATGTAAAACGCTACTATTGCTGACCCCCTCCAGTGCTCTGCGGAAGCCGGCAAGTCCCCCCACTCCAGCTGGGGCGGAAGATAGGACAGCGGCTAGGCAGAGGTGTCCGCCACTGCTGTTCCATACAGTGGTACATTGGATAACACTGGGAAAGCGTACCCAGTAGTGACGCTACGGAAGCCACATCCCGCACAAAGGAGGTAACATGTGGAATTACACATATGGACTGGCCCAGGGCAGTGCAACATATGGGAGTCCCTGCGGTAGACTCAACCCGCCTGGGTGAGATAACTACGCAGCAGAGATTGCAGTGAACGACTGCCAGGGAAAGACGCGGGCTTACCGTGAGGGGAGCCGTACAGTGGAAAAATACACATGTGGGATCACCCGAAGGGAGAATCACTACACACCGGCACCTAGCCCAGCACAAGGGCTGAACTTGGGCATGCACACGAGTGCTGAGACTGGCGTCTGGAGCTCCACCACGCCTGACCGCCGAGGGTACGGGAGGAACTCCACAAGGGTTCGCCAAGGGGAACTGAACTGAGGAGCAAAAAAATGCACGTATCCGGTCCGTAGAGGGGAAAGGCGCAACAAGCGTGACCGACACCGAGCAGGTCCGGTGTTACTACCTACCTGAGGAGAGGACACGGGCTCTACACAGAGATTATAGAAACTCGCAAACGTGTTAGGCATCGCCCAGCCGGCAGCTCTACAGATCTGCTATCGTTCAATCCCCAAGAAATGCACTCCTCTCGTAGAGTTGATCTCTCACTCCGAGGGCAAGGTAAACCGTTGGCCTGTAAGCTGAAGACTATAGCCTTCCACTAGACCGTGGCAAGCTTTGTTTGGGACAGCCTTCCCCTTCTGCCTGCTGTCCTCCCGAAGCAGACAAAGAGGCTGTCTAGGTCCTGAAGGCTCTGCATACGGTCACGTACACGTGCAAAGCGCGAAGCGGGGACAGAGCTAGCGACGGCTGGGTCGCCTCCTCCCGCCTGCGTAGTCCCCACCTGATCCCTAAAAGGCGTTGTGGGAACTTTGGGCACATATCCAGGTCTGGGTCTCAGGACAACGTGAGAGTTACACCGTTCCGAATTCCAGGCACGAATTGTCGACCGAAAATGCGTACAGGTCCTCTACCCTCTTGATGGAGGCCAATGCAGTGAGAGCACTGCCTTCAACGACAGAAACTTAAGCTCTACTGATCCCAAGAGGGTAACAGGTGAGGGCGCGGAGGATTTAACCTCCTTGGCCCTCTGAGAAACCTGATGACCAAGTCGTGCTTCCCAAAGACTTACCGTCTACTGCCTCACGATGCGCGGCAATGGCGGCAACATACAATTTAAGGGTGGAGGGAGACAGCCTTCACTCCAACCCATCCTGCAGGTAAGAAAGCACGACTCCGATCGGGCATCTACAGGGGTCTTCCCGGCGGGAAGAGCACCAATCGACGAACAGGTTACGCTTCAGCCTGTAAGCGTGTCTAGTAGACGGGGCCCTGGCTGAAGTGATGGTTTTTACTACCGTTGGAGGTAGCCCACCTAGAACCTCCGCGTCCCGTCCAGGGACCACAAGTGGAGATTCCACAAGTCTGGACGCGGGTTCCAGAGGGTGCCCCCTCTCTGAGAAATGAGATCCCTCCTCAGAGGAATTTGCCGAGGAGGGGTTGTCGCGAGGAGCATCAGTTCGGGGAACCAAGTCCGACTGGGCCAGTATGGCGCTACCAAGAGGACCTGCTCCTCGTCCTCCCTGACCTTGCACAGTGTCTGTGCGAGAAGGTTCACTGGGGGAAACGCATATTTGTGTAGGCCCCGTGGCCAGCTGCACGCCAGTGCGTCCGTTCCGAGGGGTCCCTCGGCCAGGGAGTAAAACAACTGGCAATGGGACGTGTCCGGGGAGGCAAACAGGTCTACCTGAGCGTCCCCAAAGCGTCTCCAAATAAGCTGACCTGTCTCGGGGTGGAGTCGCCATTCTCCCCGAAGGGCGGGCTGACGTGAGAGCTCGTCGGCTGCATGATTGAGCTCGCCTGGGATGTGAACAGCGCGGAAGCGACCTCAGATGCTTCTGACTCCAGAGGAGGAGATGGCGGGCGAGTTGCGACATGCGACGGGAGCGTAGACCGCCTTGGTGGTTGATGTACGCAACGGTCACAGTGTTGTCCGTATGGACCAGTATGTGCTTGTCGTGTAGCAGCGATTTGACCTTGGCGCAGAGCCAGCCATACTGCTTGCGACTCGAGGCAGTTGATATGCCACTGCCGGAGCCTCGCAGCTGCATTCCCATTGAACATGGCACCCCAGCTCCTGGCAGAGGCATCTGTTGACACAATATCATGCCTGGATACTTGCCCAAGGGACTCCCCTGTCCGAAGAAAGGCAAGATCTGCCCATGGGCTGAAGGTCCAACGGCAGCACGGGGTAACAGAAACCCGGTAAGTGCCGTGTCGCCATGCCCTTCTCGGGACCCGGTCGTGAAGCCAACGCTGAAGCTGTCTCATATGAAGCAACCCGAGCGGCTTGACAGCGGCTGCGGATGCCATATGGCCCAGGAGCCTCTGAAACAATTTCAGTAGGACCGCCTGTCTTTGCAACAGTAAACAGTAATGGACAGTAATAGTCATGCTAAGGTACACAATAGTAATAGTAGTAGTAACTAGTGAAGTAATAGTAACATAACAGAACCGTAATCAGTAACAGGTAACAGTAATAGTAATAGAACAGTAACATAATAGTAATAGTATAGTATAGATAGTAATAGTAATAGTTATACAGCAAGAGTAAAGTAATGTAACAGTAACTAACTTTATGATTAGTAGTAGTAATATTAATAGTAGTAGTAACAGTAATAGTAATAGTAATAGTATTAATAGTAATAGTAATAGTAATAGTAATGGCAGTAGTAATAGTAGTAATGAGCCTGGCTTCTTCCAAGTTATTTTTGGTTCCTTGCCGCTGTTGCCTCTGTCTTGCTTAGTTGGGGACACATAATTTCCAGCGATATCTTCGACTTGATTGCACAGACACTATTTAAACTGAACTGAACTGGATGATGACATCACTGAATTCAATGATGAACTTTCTTTAACTGAAAAATTAGTGTTTACGATTTGTCATTTTGCGTTATTGACACTATTTTCCTAATGAATGCTGTTCAGTTGCTTCAGTTGCTAACAGTAACAGTAATAGTAATAGTAACAGTAACAGTAACAGTAACAGTAACAGTAACAGTAACAGTAACAGTAATAGTAATAGTAATAGTATTAATAATAGTAAGTAGTAAACAGGTATAATTTATTATTAGTAGTAGTAGTAGTAATATTAATAGTAGTAGTAACAGTAATAGTAGTATTAATAGTAATTGTAATTGTAATAGTAATAGTAATAGTAAAAGTAACAGTAACAGTAACAGTAATAGTAACAGTAACAGTAACAGTAACAGTAACAGTAACAGTAACAGTAACAGTAACAGTAACAGTAACAGTAACAGTAACAGTAACAGTAATAGTAATAGTAATAGTAACAGCAATAGTAATAGTAATAGTAACAGTAATAGTAATAGTAATAGTAGTAGTAATAGTCTATAGTGAATAGTAAATATGACGTGACATAGTAATAGTCACAGTACAGTAACAGTATATTAATCGTAAGTTAAAGTAATATTAATAGTAGTAGTAACAGTAATAGTAGTATTAATAGTAATTGTAATTGTAATAGTAATAGTAGTAGTAATAGTAGTAATAGTAATAATAGTAGTAATAGTAATAAAAGTAGTAGTATTATACCAGTAATAGTAGTAGTAACAGTAATAGTAGTATTAATAGTAATTGTAATTGTAATAGTAATAGTAGTAGTAATAGTAATAGTAACAGTAACAGTAACAGTAACAGTAACAGTAACAGTAACAGTAACAGTAATAGTAATAGTAATAGTAACAGTAACAGTAATAGTAATAGTAATAGTAATAGTAACAGCAATAGCATATATAGTAATAGGGTAACAGTACCATATAGTAATAGTATAGTAATAGTAATAGTACAGTAATAGTAATAGTACAGTACATAAAGGAATATAACAGTAACGTAACAGTAACAGTATTAGTACAGTAACACTATAGTAATCGTAACAGTAATAGTATATAACAGTACAGTAACAGTAATAGTAAAGTACCAGTCACATAACAGTAATAGATAGTAAAGTAACATAGTATAGTAGTACTAGTAGTTAGAACGTAATAGTAATAGTAATAATAATAATCGTAATTATTTATTATTATTACTATCATTAATATTTTTACAGATTTTTATTTGAATAATTTATATTGTTATTTTATATTTTAATGTTGGACAATTTTATGTTTAGGAGAGAGTATTAATATTTATTATATGCATTTTAATAAAATATTGAATCATGTTATTTGATAGTGTTTACATGTATATATAAAAAATTAAGTTAACCAAAAGAAACCACGTTACTTTGTGTTACGTTATCCCTTATTATTCTTATTTTAGTATTATTATTATTAGTATTAGTAGTAGTATTATACGTGATAGTTTTCTACATATATTTTAGTATTTATAGTCATTATATTTAGTGCTTTAGTAGTAGTAGTAGTATTATTTTTTAAATCTTTATATTAGTATTTAATCATGCCCCAATAGAATAATAATAATAATAATACCATTTTATTGTTTCTTATTAGTAGGTCAGCAGTAGTAGTAGTAGTATGAGCATATATAGTTATAATACTAAGATATAATACTTTAGGTTGCTTTTTATTATTATTAGTATTATTACGATTAAATTTTTTTTTTAATTTAACTGTAATTTTATATTATTGGTAAAAAAATCTATATTTTACATGTAAAATTCCAATTTTAGTTGTATTTCGTTTCTGTTTGAAAAAAAAAAAAAAAAAAAAAAAATATATATATATATATAGTATATATATATATAGTATATAATAGATTATATAGATATATGAATATTTAATTGGTTTTACTTTTATATTCATATCCTTTATAATACTGCATGATGAATGGACAGTACACTGACACGCAATCACAACTAAAGTGGATATTAGTCCGTAGTCGTACAAGAAAAAGAAGAAAAAGAAAAGAAAAAAGGTTAAAAGTTGAAATTTTGATTCTGAGCTATTCACATTTCCTCATGTATGACTGAGCTCTGTGGTCCTGGTTGCAGGTTGGCACTCGTTTTGCTCAAGGACTAGCCGGCTGATCACGGTCTCGTTTTGTCTTACCATTTAGCCTGAAAATCACAATGACTCTGAACTCACACTTTTCAAGCGCCGCCATGCATGAAAGCTACAAACTGAAGAACCCACCAGAATGCATTTGTCAAAAATGACGACGTGCGAAGCATGAGACACACAAACATTCCGGACGAACAGGAAGATACAGTTAATACAGTGCAGACGGGATGTGTTCAGAAGTAAGTGGGTTGTGTATTGTGTTATCAGCGGCAGCACAGAGAGCGTGTGATTGGCAGGGCCCTGTGTGTGCTGAGGAGAACAGCTGTAGATACGGAGAGGAGCTGGGAGCCGAGGGCCAGCCATTCGCTTTGCTGGCCCTCTGTGGCCTTTAATAAACACATCTACCGCCTGCAGAGCAAGAGCAAAGATCTCTGATTTCACAGGATGATCCAAAAGTTAAAGAAATGTGACCCTGGAGCAAGTAGCAAGGGTATTTGTAGCAATAGCCAACAATACATTGTATGTGTCAAATATACATTTCTCGTTAATGCCAAAATCATTAGATAAATGAGTACAGATCATGTTCCATGAAGTATTTAGTAATTTCCTAACCTAAATATATCAAAACTTAATTTTTGATTAGTAATATGCATTGCTAAGAACTTTCTTTGGACAACTTTAAAGATGATTTTCTCAATATTTTAATTTTTTTTGCATTAACAAATCGTATAAAATGCACTCTCATCGGCAGACTGTCCTACAAGGCTGCTGGAAAATAAAAACGCATGATAGTATCAAGTGTTTAGTGTAAATCGTAATTGTTTAAATATTTATTTTGATTTTTATATTATTATATTGTTGTTATTATTTAGAATTAAAACATTTGACTATTTTATAGTTCTATTTAATATATAGAATATATATCTAATTTTTTTTTATTTTGAATCATTAGTTCTATTTTATTTTATTTATATTATTTCTTATATTTGACACAAATATTGGAAATATTTTGCGATATTTTTATTTTTCATTATTATGTAGTGTATATAGTATAGTTTATTTAAATATATTTTAATTAATATATTTTATTTTAATGTATTATTTTTGGGATTTTAATTTAAGTCGGTATTGGACTTGTTTTGTATTTATAGCCAAATAGTGTTTTCTATCCTAACAAACCATATATCAATGGAAAGCTTATTTATTCAGATGATGATGCTGTATAAATCTCAATTTCAAAAAATGTATCCTCATGACTGGTTTTGTAATCCAGGGTCACAAATTATTGACCAAAATTATGTCATTGTTTACTCATTCTCATGTTGCTCAAACCTTTACTTTCTTATATAAAACACAAAAGTTCCATTGGGACAAAAACTTCTAAGCATCAAGCAAAAGTGTCATAAAATTATTATAAAAGCTGTCCATAAGTATATAGCGATTTGTCTGTGGACACAGCAAGAGCGCGTAAGTGTTTTGCTTAAGACCAGTTTTCTGTTTCTGTCGTTTAGAGTAAATATCTGATAGTTGGGAAGATTAATTTGTTTATCCTTCCCTTCCTGTCCTAGCTTTTACTATTTTGAACAGATGCTTTTGGATAAAAGCATCTGCTAAACGAATAAATGTAAATAAGGCATACGATAGGTTTGTGTTATTCATTCACAATCTTCCCATTCAGTGAGCTAACAGCTGTATCACTGATTCCTCGAGTTGGCTCCAACACGCTGCATCTTCAGAAAACACATGCAAATAAAAAAGCATCAGCAAATTAAGAAAACATCTTCATCAGTTTGACAGCACATGTGCTGCAAATACTCACAACACAACCAAATACAGAAACGCAAGTACAGACCACAACGGGAGGACCCCAACAATGCCAAAATTACAAAAGTTAGCCTTACATGCTTTCACAGTTACAGTGTGTATTTGTCAGCTTATTTAGGGTAATAATAATTAAAAAATAGAAGCAGCAGCAGCAAAGGAATCGTATGATCATGATAAAATAAACCAAAATATCACCTTTCAGAGCAAACATACACTTTATTTTAAGGTGTCCTTGTTACACTGTAACTATTCATTTAAGTACTGAGTGATATTAATTAACTACATTTATTTACTATATGGTTAGGGTTAGGATTAGGGATTGGTTTAGGGTTACGTGCATGTAATTATGCATAATTTATTGTCATTGTAATAGTTAGTACATTTGTACATGTGTAACAAGGACACCTTAAAATAAAGTGTTACCGGATATAAATATATACATGTAAATATTTTCTAAAGATACACTGTATGTATGTGTCTTTATATATACATAATAAATATACACAGTACACACACACATATGTACACAAAAACCTTTATTTTGAATGCGATTAATCGCGAAGCCCAGCAGTAGTTGTTTTGTTTTGTTTTGAGTGTATCTCTTTAAGACTCGTCTGTTTCTTCTGTAAATCAACATGGGATGTTCAGACTCTTCTTCATGGCTGTTCCCATCCAGCCAGACACTGGTGTCAAAGCCTTTGAGACGAACACAATGAGGTTAACCTCTCATATTCTGACTTCCTCCACACGGACAACGGCACTCAAACACATCAAAGCTCAAATTCAATTTGCAACCTTTTAAATACAGGGCTTTTCTTCTGTCCTAATCCTCAGATTGATCCTCACATCATCTGCTCTCTCCGCACCCGTCGGCCCATCGTCACACGCACACCGCGCGAGGCATCAGAGGAGCAGAAAGAAGACTCAATCAAACGAATCCGACCGATATTAGATCTGACTCAGACACACACATGCTCCCGCCGCCCCCTCAGAGGCCCATAATCCTCCTTGCTTCTCAGGTGTTGTGTGTTTAGACAGCTTTGAGAGCACAAAGACACGTAAAACCCCAGGGCAGAGAAAAGATTCAACCAAGCATTGCATCTGAAACGAGCAATCTTGATAATGGAAACCACTTAAGGACTGAGTGAGAGAGAGTAAATGTGTGATACTATAGAGAGATGCCCACCTGTACGTGTCTCTGCCAGGGTGTGTGGTTTTACGGTGAGATCTAGCCGTGCCGTTTCTTCAAAGACGGATGGTGGGTGTTGGCTTGCTTTACACTTCCATCCATGTAGTGAACAGCCAACTGGTTTGAGAGGATAAGCCGCGTCTTTGTCCGCAGACGACCTTTAACGTGTCCAGACAGTGCGGGACAGACAGTCTAAAGCCAGTATTTTTATATTATAAAAGAAGTACAGCCATGTTCATGTTTCACCAGGAGACAGAGGAGTGTATAGCTCTGGAAAACAGTGAATCATCTCCTTTTTATAATACACCAACTCAAAGTGAAATGTAACTAAATTATGTTTATGGATTTCAGAGAAAGAGTTTAGTAACACTATTCACTATGAACTACGACTTTTCCCTCAATAAATTCCTAATTTGCTGCTTAGTAATAGTTAGTAAGGTAGTTAAGTTTAGGTATTGGGTAGAATTAGGGATGTAGAAATATGAAAGAAATATGTTTCATTAAGAAAGAAAATATCATTTGAAATGTAAAAAGATACATTGTACATTTACATGTATAGAGTTCTAGTCATACTTGCCACTTTGATGATGTTAGGATGTTGTGTATGGTTGCCAGGTTGTTGCAAGCATTTTCTACAAGGTATTTTCTGAGGTGGTTTTGTTTAGCCCCATATATTGACTTACCCGAGCGTTCCTTGGGGAATCAGTCGACCCTGTAGATTTCTGGCACAAATGGTGCCGGAGAAGTTGAGTGCCAAAGTTTAATACTAAAGTTAAAGACCTAGTGATAATGGATGCAAGAGACACAGAGTCACTCACATATGATGATCATCTCTTTCTATTTATGTTTCTTTCATTACCTCACTCGCTCTGTCTCTCTGTCTCTCTGTCTCTCTGTCTGTCTGTCTGTCTCTCTGTCTGTCTGTCTGTCTGTCATGTGAGAAATGCTTTCAACGCTGCACGCTTTGGAAAAACGTTCTGGTAATGTGAGACTGCAATTAGAGATTTTTGTCTTTGCATAAATGTTTCAGAACAGAAGGGAGGGGAAGCTCCCCCAGGATAAGTGAGAAAAAGGCTGTCTTTGAGAAGCAGCCAGACCAGCCTCCGTCCCTGGAGAAGAGTTTCAGAGAGACACACTGTAACCCACACACACTCACACACATTTGCTCAGAATTTAACCCTGCCTCTTAAGTCCGGCCCGGAACTGATATACATATAGAAACACACACACACTGTATGTGGCCCACCACAAAAATGGGACCACCTACCAGAGAGAAGCTGCCAATATAGTATCACTTTACAATGAACAAGTTCTTCACGTAGACAGATGCCATCTCAGTAATATGACATCCCACTCAACGACACTCACACTCAACATGCACACGACGTCACGTACACACACTCACACACACACTCACACACACACTCACACACACACTCACCCACGGCTTCACACCATCACACTCACACACCCGGGCAGCTACACTGGGGAGTGTGTCCCGGATGTGTAGAGGATACTCACACCGCAAGTAAACACCTGAGGAGATCACTGCATATCCGTGGGCTGTCTCCGGGAAACAAGATTTTAATTGTCTCAGGCTTTTATTGGGCTGTGCAAGTCTGAACAGGATCTTTCTTTCCCATTCATAAGAAAAGGATAACATTTTCATTCTATATCGAACGGAAAAAAACGCCTGCTTTGAGCAACATTAATTCCTTTTGTTATACTTCAACAGCGTTGGGGAGTGACTTGTTACATGTAACGGAATTACGTAATTCTAGTAGTTATAGTTACTGAGAAAAAAATGTGTAATTAAATTACAGTTACTTATGAAAATGTTAAAGATTACAAAGGTGGTTACATCTGAATATTTTCACACACACAGATTTATTTTTTCCAAATTGCATTGAATGCTCTAAAATATGAGACACCAGTGTTTAGGACACATGTTTATTTGATAACTGTTTATTTCCTATTTAGGTTTATGTATATATTTTTTTCCATAGCAGTGTTAGATTCCAGTGTTTCCTGTCATACAGTAGCTATGCAAAGATTTGATTTCGAAAACAGTAACATAGCTATTAAACTATATCTTGTTATGATTTAAAATCTGTATTTAACCTCAAAACTATATCAAAGTAAAAAGAGGTGCTAAAGTCTGATTTTGTAGTGGCGGTGCTTTAAATTAAATTTTTCATCTTAAAGTCAGTGATGAAGGATTCGGAAGTCAACAAGAAACATTAGCATATTGCCCGCCCACTAGTTGGTCTTTTTGCATTGGTCTGAATGAAAAAAAATCATTATTTGCCACTAGGTGCCGCCTTTGGAGCGGTAAAAATAGCGGTTTCCCCAGTAACGGCTGTAAACAAAGCAGCTTGGCTCACAACCCTGCTTATTATCAGGGTGACCAATCGGACCAATCACGCAGATTAGCGTCACGCAAAGGAGGGGTTTGGAAAAATGAAAAGTAGAGCAAATTGTTTGTGAGTCGTTGAGCAAATAAGGTAAAAAATAATGCATATTATAAGACAATGAAAGTTTTTTTTTTTTGACCTTGCATGCATGTCAACCTGCTGTTGGGGACTCTGATCAAATGCACTTTATTATTCTTTAGTTTGGGTTAAACAATCACATTTTGCTTGGTTTGAACAGTAAAAACAGCTAACGCTAATTTGTCTCTATTAGTTTCTCTGTTTTGTTTAATAGGATTTACATACCACAAAGCCTTCCAGTCTGGATCCAGCACACCTGAGACATAGGATGATGCAACCCCTCAGAGGACAAATCAGATGGTGCCCACCCCACTGAACAACTTACCGAACTACCACATTTTTGCTATAGTTTTTGGATTGCTCATATAATAATTGCTGTTATTATGTTCCATCGTCTAATTTAGTTTACTTCTTAATAGATTTTTGTCCGGACATTCTGCCCTCGTACATTTAACTGCAGTCCCACTGTTAGCTACCACTAAATATTGTAGAAACTCAATTGGCTGTAAAGTTGCTTTGCAATGATTTGTAAGGTGAAAAGCGCTGTACAAATAAACTTGGCTTGACTATTTAGTGCCCAAACTCTGGAATAACTTACCTAACATTGTTCGGGAGGCAGACAGACTCTTGTCAGTTTAAATCTAGATTAAAGACCCATCTCTTTAACCTGGCTTACACATAACACACTAATACGCTTCTAATATTCAAATCCGTTAAAGGATTTTTAGGCTGCATTAATTAGGTCAACCGGAACCGGGAACACTTTTCATAACACCCGATGTATTTGCTACATCACTAGAAGAATGGCATCTACGCTAATATTAGTCTGTTTCTCTCTTATTCCGAGGTCACCGTAGCCACCAGATCCAGTCTGTATCCAGATCAGATGGTCACTGCAGTCACCCGGATTCAGTACGTATTCAGACCAGATGGTGGATCATCACCTAGAAAGGACCTCTACAGCCCTTAAAGACAGCGGAGACCAGGACAACTAAATGAGCCCCAGATACAGATCCCCTGTAAAGACCTTGTCTCAGACGACCACCGGGACAAGACCACAGGAACCAGATGAGTCCTCTGCACAATGTGACTTTGCTGCAGCCTGGAATTGAACTGCTGGTTTCGTCTGGTCAGTGGAGAACTGGTCCCCCGACTGAGCCTGGTTTCTCCCAAGGTTTTTTCTCCATTTTCTGTCACTGATGGAGTTTTGGTTCCTGGCCGCTGTCGCCTCTGGCTTGCTTAGTTGGGGACACTTCATTTCCAGCGATACATTTGACTTGATTGCAAAGATACTATTTAAAATGAGCTGGATTTTGACATCACTGAATTCAATGATGAACTGCCTTTAACTGAAAAATGAGTGTTTACTATTGTCATTTTGCATTATTGAAACACTATTTTCCTAATTAATGCTGTTCAGTTGCTTTGACACAATCTGTATTGTTAAAAGCGCTATATAAATAAAGGTGACTTGACTTGACTTGACTCCCAAAACCAAAATATGAAATAACCTTTCATAACCCATAATAGGGGCACTTTAAGCTGTGCATTAAATTTTCATGTATAAACAATTCTTAGTTTATCTTGTGCATCAGTTTAAGCAAACTGAAAAGGTCATACAGAGTTAATTTTATATATCAAAACAAATTGTTTGAAATCATTGAAATCGGGAAAAAAACCTTTACCTCATCATGGAGTTTTATATAAGTTTAAGTCAAGTCACCTTTATTTATGCAGTGCTTTATACAATGCAGGTTGTTTCAAAACAGCTTGTCAATGATAAACAAGAAAACAGTGATTCATTGTTGCAAACAAAATTCAATTCTGCTGTAAAGAAGACAATAGTAAACAGTCATTATTCAGTCGACTGCTTTAACTATGATGACTTCCACTTCTGAGTACCCCAGAAATGTAAAAAGGGTCCATGGTGACTTAACAAATTAAAAAAAAATAAAAAAAAAAATCGAAACACTACAAAGAACTAAACATCTACTAATTTTAAACAACAAATAATTATATTTTACAAAAATATTACATGCTTTGGTGAAAAACAAATTATTCAAGTGCATTATCAGTGATCTTAAGATCTTGCTATTTAATATTGTTAAAGTCACTCATGATAAATAGGCTATACATTGACTTCACAATGTTAACTTTCTGTACATGCAACACTTCAATCAACTCAGTTTGCTGCAGCATATGCCGCCTGCACGCTTCACTCTTGGATTCGATCGTTTGATTTAGAGTCAGTCGCTTGCTGTACAAACTTGGAAGATTCATAGGGTATTAGCTAGTCGTTCGCTAAACGCTGAAATTAAGTCCTACGGCCCCCGTCGTAAATCAATTGTTTGCTCTCCATTTTTGCTGTGTTCCACAAACACAGATGTATACACACATCGGAACCAAAAGCCACATGCACATGCTCTCCAATGCGCACATGCATGGTTTTGCTTTGTTGTTTTAAATGATCAATAATTTATGGTGTTGTGTAGTGTGAGCTGACAGGGGCAAGCCATACACTAAACACTGCCGTCCGAGAGAATCCCAGCCTCATAAATCACAGCTGGGCCGGACCCCTCAGCATATCTCACACACATACATAAACACACATTAACTTATAGCTTATGCCATATAACTTACCAAGCAGTAGTTAGTCTCACTATACACCTACCAAACTTCCCAAACGGCTTTTTTTTTTGTTCTGTACCTAACATGTGTAAAACTAATTGTTCAACAGCACAAATCTCTTACGGTCTGATCCAGCACACTAAACAAACGAAATTTAATTATTAAACCACCCAAATCATGTAGGTTTAGGAGGGTGTGTTGTAAGTGGTCTGGCATATGGTTTTTGCCTGCTGTATGTCAAAAAAAAAAAAACATTGGCTTACATTGCAGGAGAAACTCAAGCCATATTGACACATTTTTGTATTATATAGATATATATATATATATATATTATATATATAGAATATATATATATCAACAAGTGACCCGTAAAGACATTTATAATAAAAACATTTTTCTAATAAATGGTGTGCTTTTAAACATTTTCTTCATCAAAAAAAAATTAATAATGGTTTTACGCAAACATTTTAAGCAGCACAACTGTTTTCAATATTGATCATTATGTTTCTCGAGCAGCAAATCAGCATATTATACTGATTTCTGAAGATCATGTGACACTGAAGACTGGAGTAATGATGCTGAAAATTCAGCTTTGTTTTAAAATATATTCAAATAGAAATATTTTTTTTATTTGTAATAATATTTCACAATATTATCCTTTTTACTGTATTTTGTGAAAAATAAATGCAGTCTTTGTGATCACAAGTGACTTCTTTCAAAAACATAGTTAAAACTATTTCTGTTCCAAAATAGAACACCCTGTCAACTGCACAGCAACATTCTAAGAATTAATCAGGACACCTTAGAAACCGCATAGCAACCATTCACAACTCCCAAAATTTCGGCAACTCACTTGGCATTTCTTCAGAAAATGTACAAATCTGGTTTGCCTTCTTCAATAGCTTTCAGTCTAATAATCATAAACAACTTTATATGTGACCCTGGAGCACAAAACCAGTCTTAAGTGTAAATTTTTCAAAATTTAGATTTTGTACATCATCTGAAAGCTGAATAAATACGCTTTCCATTGATGTATGGTTTGTTAGGATAGGAGGACAGTATTTGGCTGAGATGCAACTATTTGAAAATCTGGAATCTGAGGGTGCAAAAAAATCTAAATATTGAGAAAATCATCTTTAAAGTTGTTCAAATGAAGTTCTCAGCAATGCATATTACTAATCAAAAATTTAGTTTACGGTAGGAAATTTACAAAATATCTTCATGGAACATGATCTTTACTTAATATCCTAATGATTTTTGGCATAAAAGAAAAATTTATAATTTTGACCCATACAATGTTGTTTTAGCTATTACTAAAAATACACCCCAGCGACTTAACACTGCTTTTGTGCTCCAGGGTCACATATTGTAATTTCAACTTTTTATTTTGTAATTCATATCGCTGAGAGCCCATGCCATGAAGTGTTTACAGAACAGTGCATCATCCTAATGGTGTCACAGAGCAGGCGATCGTGGGATAGGCCCAACAGACCGAAGGTGGGTTTGATGCCAAATGCTCCATCAGTGACTAATGAAACAGCCACAGTCGGACTAATGATCACTCAGGGAAAGTAAATAGATGGATCCACATCTCGGACTCCTAATTACTGAGTTTTCCTGTGGAGCCCTCAACGGACAAAAGCATCATCAATCCATAAGCTTCATCTGGATGGAGGGAGGAAACTTCTGTATAAACTGTCATTAGCCGAGCAGTCATCTCATTATGTTAAATACAATTCATTATTTTAGTAGCTATGATACGGTTTCTGAAATCAAATCTTTGCTTAGCTATGACAGGAAACACTGGCATCTAACAGCATGGACAAAATTACGCATACATAAACCCAAATAGTAAGTAAAACAGTTATCGAATAAGCATGTGTCCTAAACTCCTGAAACATTGTTGTCTCATACTTTAGAGCAGCCAATGCAATTTGGGAAAGAAATCAATCAAATCTGCGTGTGCGAGAAAAGCTGTAACCTCCTTTGTAATTTAGTTACATATTTTGTCTCAGATTACAGTTACATTTATTTTGTAATTCAATTACGGAATTCCATTACATGTAACTAGTTACTCCCAAACACTGATAATAACCCTGCATTCATGAGTTCATGAGAGAAGTACGATTTGTGAACGAATAATTTTTCTGAGTCAGATCTTTTCAAATGATCATCTAATCCTTTCTGAATGATTCATTCATGAATCAGAATAAACTCCATTAACACTTCACTGGATCAGTGAATAATTACTTATTTCCATTTTCCCTTTGCGCGGTTATCATATGGCTTCTGGAGACTTGGATATATAGTCTTATAGCGCATATATAGCATACATAGAATATATAGCATAGTCATACGGACCACTGGAGCAAGGTTTGCAAGGAAGAAAGTCAGTCGCACAGGTTTCTAAAGACATGAGTGTGAGTAAAGTGTTTAGATTTCAACATAAGTGAAATTGTAACATCAACATACTCGTGTGTACGAGAGCAATGGAAAGAGAGAGTGAAAGTGATCCTCTGTAATCCCCGCTGCTGTGCGTGTAAAGGCTGCAGAACGTGTTTATGGTGGTTGAGCACAAACACGCACACACACACACGCACATTTCATAAAGCCCTGTAATCTCACTTCTACGAGTGCCTGAGAAAGTCAGGCAGCTGCCACCAATAAGTAAACGTCGAAAAAAATGCATCCGTGAATGAGTATGTGCATGTGCATGGACGGCTGAAAGACGCCGCACACCTGCAGTTTGTGCGGTTCCTCATTCCCAGTGTCTTTCTCAACCGGAGTGGTTTTACCAAATCCTTCATTCACCCCCCTCAAAGAAGGGCCTTGTCTACCTGCTCAGGTCTGCGTGTATTGTTAGCTTGTCTCAGACTGGTACTTCAGGCAGCTGGAAGAACATGTCTGGACTGACGCCTGTACGCTCAACCAACTTGGATCTACTGTGTTTGCAGTGAGTGAGCGATTAGTCCTCACCCAGTAACCTACAAAGAGCCTCTTTAATTGTCTATTGCTTTTCAAGGGTTTCTTAAAGCACATTATAGGGTAGCCTACACGCAAAGAAAATGTTAGTCTGCAAAGACAGTTTACTCTGTTATGGATACCTTTGCCAGATAGTATAAGTAGCTGAATGAAGAATTGTTAACCAGTGGGATCATGGGGATAGTTTGACTGCAATGCAAAGTAAGTACAAATACAAAATTAAAGACGTGGGGAAACACAGTGGTCCTTCAAAAGTATTTGGACATCAATCAAAAATGCATTTGCATTATATGACAAAAAATAAAAACAAACGTAGCTCTGGCGTACTTTTCAACCAAAACTGAGCTTGTTAGGTTTAAGATATGAAACAGTAAATATATTGTTTAAACTGAAGACAGAAAATCTACTTTTTAACATGTTCATGTCAATATGATGAACTACAGTGGACCTCTTTTTTTTTAACTTGAAGGGGTTTCAAATAATCTAAATTGGTTTTGAAAAATTAAATTAGTTCTCAGAAAAGCACTAGAATATGTTTTGCTAGGTTTAATATTTATTATTAATTGTATTAATTATTTATTAAATAAAGACAACACAGTATTAAGAATCATGTGTATGTAAACTTTTGAACAGGGTCATTTTTTATAAATTCAGCTATTATTTTCTCTCGTGGACTATATGTAAACATATTTTATGTAAAATATCTCATTCAAGACAGTGCTTAAATAACATAACATATACCACAATAACATGCATTTCCCTTTTTTGGTAAAATAATTAACATTTTGCTGATTCTGCATATAAACATTTGACCAACAAATGTGTGTGTGTGTGTGTACACTGTGTGTGTGTGTGTGAGTGTGTGGCTCGTGAGTGAGTGATGTGAAGGAGTGAGTGAGTGAGTGAGTTTTTTGAGGAGTGAGTGTGTGAGTGAGTGAGGGTGAGTGAGTGAGTGAGAGTGAGTGAATGAATGTGAGTGAATGAATGTGAGTGAGTGAGTGAGTGAGTGAGTGAGTGAGTGTGTGTGTGAGTGAGTGAGTGAGTGTGTGTGTGAGTGAGTGAGTGAGTGTGTGTGTGAGTGAGTGAGTGCGTGAGTGTGTGTGTGTGTGTGAGTGTGGTGTGGTGGATGACTGTGTGAGGAGTGAGTCGAGTGAGGAGTGAGTGACGGCGTGAGTGTGTGTGTGAGTGAGGAGTGAGTGGAGTGAGCGAGGGAGTGAGTGAGCGAGTGAGTGAGTGAGAGAGTGAGTGAGTGGGTGTGTGAGTGAGTGAGTGTGTGTGTGTGTGTGTGAGGGAGTGAGTGAGTGAGTGAGTGTGTGAGTGAGTGAGTGAGTGAGTGAGTGAGTGGGTGTGTGAGTGAGTGAGTGAGTTGAGTGTGTGAGAGTGTGTGAGAGTGAATGTGAGAGAGTGTGAGAGTGAGTGAGTGAGTGTGTGTGTGTGTGTGTGTATTTTTATATTGCTCTAATATTGTTTTATATTTTTAAAATGCAGTTTATTCCTGTGATTTCAAGGCTGAATTTTTAGCATCATTACTCCAGTCTTCAGTGTCGCATGATCCTTCAGAAATAATTCTAATATTTGCTGATTTATAATCAATTTTGTAAACAGTTGTGCTGTTTAATATTTTTGCTGTACTTTTTTCAGGATTATTCGATGAATCTAAACTTCAAAAGAATAGCATTTATCCGTAATAGAAATGCTTTGTAACAATGTACAATGTCATTTTGATCAATCTGATATATACAATAATAATAACAATTACACAGCAGCCACATATTAATAGGTATATCTAGATAAACTAGTAGATCTGCCACACTAATCGGCCGTTGTGACGCATCTAAACTCTTTACTTACAGTTTGCTTAATGAGAAAAAAAGCAAGCGAAAAGAACAAGGCTGTAATTTCTGTATCATTTCATCTGAGGCCAGAAACCAGACTGGTTGAATGGCCATCTTTGTTGATACTAATATACGAAGTCCATAATTTGCATGCAATGATAAATGTTGCTTACTTTAGGCATACACATGACTCAGACGACAGGTAAGTGGAATGAAAATGATGTACAAATGTGTTCCACTGATTACAAGCCACACACATTCAAACACACACATAGTTACATAATGCATTCTAATGCCATGCTGTTAAATATTTAGTTACTGATTTACATTTATCAGCTTATGGCTAATCAGAAGCAGTTAATTCGGGGCACTTCAACCAGTGTGGGCCACAGCAACCTAGACACTCTGTGGGGGGAGGAAAGTCTTCATACTAGCTACAGTCATAGGAAGGAAGAAGGGCAGCCCATTTTAAATTATCTCACCCATTTTTCTCTGTAAGTAGACCTGGAAACGCAGTTATGGGATTTGGGTCAGTGAAATCGCACAGTACCTCAGTCAGCACACAGGTCCTGCGCCTCTCACACTAGGTTTGGGGTACGAGGGTTCAATGGCCTCCTCGTTTCACACAGTGTTGGATGGCAGAGTGTGTATATTTGTGCCTCTATTGATGCAGCAGAAAATGGCTAAGCTTGGAACGGAACACTTGCGTACTGCACAGTATGTAGCGTACATTGCTGTAATATTTTAAGAAATAACACGTGGAAACAGTATGGTACGAGAAATCTTTCACACAGTAGTATGCTACACTGTTCTGCAAGAATTCAACATTTAGTATCATACAATGGGTCCAAAAGTTTGATTTTGAATATATCATTCATGTATGTGTTTTATTTATTATTTGCATGTTTGTTTATTTTTTGCCGGAAATAAACAACGTTTTGTGATCCTTAAATTAAAAAAAAAGCTGCACTGTTTCCAGGTTACTAAGCAAATAAGGTTTGTTGTTTGTTTGTTTGTTTGTTTACATTATTCATGTGAATTCTATCACACAGAAGGGAATTACTTCATTCTGAAATGCAATTTTTTATTCAACGTTTCATTCAAATTGCTATGCTTATCAAATAATGTAATTTAAAAAAAAATACATTAGGACATTCTCAGTCTCAATCTTTTGCAAATAATCATTTTATGCATTTTATATTTATGCTTTTTATAAACATATGTTTAGCAGTCTAATCAAATAAGAATTTTGGGGATAATGATAGATCGACAGAACGATAGAATGACAAACAGGAAGAATACTAGATAAATAAATAAATAAATAATAATGACATTAATTATTTAATAACAAAAACAAACTACAAAATACTTCAATAACAAATAAGGTCTCATCGTTTATATTTTCATTAGGCCATATGGAAAATATAGCAAGGTCCAGTCAGTGGTTGTTCGTACGGTTGTTCTATGCCTGCTTTTGTGCATTTGTAGTGCATCCTTGTATTCTACCATAGATAAAAGTGCTACTGGTGCACAAGGTAACACCGCATTGCAACTTTCTTTAGACAACGTGGCAGACTAGTGTTCTATTTCCCGACTACTGAACGTTCAGTGTTGGGTAGTACCTATTACATGTATTAACTCACGTAATTTTTTCTAATCAAATTAGTCAGTTACTAGAGAAAATGTGCAATTAAATTAACTTTACTTATGAAAATGTTACCGTTACAAATGCCTACTGATTTTCACAGGCAATAGAGGCTGTTATTGATTTCTTTCATAAATTGCATTGACTGCTCTAAAATAAATGAGACAGCGTGTTTCAGAGTTTGGACAAGAATAGGACACTGCGGAATCGAAAAAACAAATAACTGTTTTATTTCCTATTTGGATTAATGTATTTGCTATTATTATTTTTAAGATTAACTTGTTTTTTCCCAAGCCATTGTTAGATGCAGTGTTTTCTGTTATAGCTATGCAAAGATTTGATTTCAAAAACATTATCATAGCTATTAACCTATGTCTGTTATGATTTTTAACACTTTTATTAAAAAAACCCCTCCGACTTATCTGAAGTCTGATTTTGTGTGGCTTGTGCTTATAAAATTAAATTATTAAGGTAAAGCTTAATACAATTGAGGGGATTTATGGAAAGTCAGTCAGTGTGGAGTACTACTGTAAGTTTAACCCTGGTTTACATGTTTTAAAATGATTAACGTTAAAACATTATAAATTTTAGAAAATTTATCAATGTACTCAGTTACTTATTTATACATAAGTGACAATTACACTACTTATTACTTTTTTAATAGTTACTGTAAATCCAATAAACCCCATTACATGTCGCAAAGGGTGTGTGCGGCTTCCCAACACTGTGTAGGTTTGCTAGTGTGTTTGGAGTACCGCATATCACCCCATTTTAAGGCTGTCTTGAAGTCCACCCTTCACTCTGGGTCCCGAACACACTCCATCTCTCTCACTTTAGTGCATCTCTGAGCTGTGAGCAGGAATAATATTGAGATTTCCTGTTTCCCACAGTAGAGTGTGGCCCAACTGAGCTGGCGCTGGAGGCCTTACTCTCCATCAGCCCAACACACACAACACACACACACGCACTCGACACACACACACACACACAACACGCACACACAAGGGGCGGAAAGCGGAAAAAGGGGCAGATAGCACACACACACTCACACCACACACACAGACTCACGCGCACGCCACACACGCACACACCACTCACACGCGCACGCACACACCCGCACGCAAAATGTGAATGTCACACACTCACACACACACACACGCACCCACACCCACACACACAATGCACGCAAACAGCACACGTGGGGGCGCGGCAACGGAGTGGGGGGGCGGCCACACCACGGGGCACAGGGGGGGACCCACACACACACTGTACCTCACAAGCCCGCCTCTCTTCACAAGACGAGAGATTCATCACAAGCTGCTTCAGATATTAGCCTGTCAGTACCTCAGATCACAGCAGCCGGATTTCATCTCTAAACTCCATTCCAGGCTGCATTGTACAGTGTGTGAATCACTGTAATTATAGATGCAACCTGAGAGATCTTCACATCCTTTAAAGTTCTCAGCGACGGCAAATGAGTCCGTGTATTCGTCTCTATTGCTATTTACGGTAAAATCTATACTACATTAATTTCACTCTAGTTTACTCTTTAAAAAGTACAATCACCGCAAAAAAAAAGTGGCTATATATGTATCGCTGCGTCATTAGAAATACTACCTAAATCTATTAAATTAAGCCGTTAAAGCCGCTGAAACTCCCATGTAGCGGGTGTTTTTAACTAAGTACTTTCCTTCAATTCACACTACTCGACAACAATAACATAATTTCAAGATAGAGCTTAAGCTGTTAATCATGTTAGCAATATATGGTCCTTTAGAAGGATACTTATATAATATATATATAGATAGCTTAATGGGTCTAATTTCCACTAAAGAACTGCACGCATATGACCAAAAGCATATCCACCATTGATAATACTCGAATATTCTGAAGGGTCAGATTGACACTGAAGAGTGGAGTAATGATGATGCTGAAAATTCAGCTTTGGCAACACAGGAATAAATTTCCGCTTAATAAAATCTATAAAATGAAAGCAATATTATAAACACTGAACTAACACTTCACAATATTACAGTTTTAATACTGGGTGGGGGGGGGGTGTTGAATCCCAATATAACATTGTAAGTAAAATAAAAAATCCTGTCTGGTACAAAAAAACCCATTTAAAAAAATCGTACTCAAACCCCAAACTTTTTTCGAATGCAAGATATGTTTTGTACTCCCATATACGATAAGGGACACTATTGTGATGATGTGCTAAGATTTCAATCTTACATGTAATTCGCAACCAACAAAAAGAACCGAGGGCCACGAAAATGTGGGGTGGTGATGTGGTCTAATTGGTGAACAATATGCCACCAATACAGTGTAGAGAGGAACAAAAGGCAACAAAACCAAAGTAACATGAATAGAGGCAGCATGAACTGATAGACATTGGTGGTGAAAAGTGGTTGGCGTCGCGCCCCCTTCCTGTTTTTAAAATGTTTTGCATGTTTGTCACACTTTTGTTTCAGATCATCAAACAAATTTAATATTACACAAAGATAATGCCAGTAAATACAAAATGCAGTTTTTAAATGATTATTTATTTTATTAAGGGAAAAAAGCTTTCCAAACCTACCTGGCCCTACATGAAAAAATTAATTGCCGGTCCCTTGGACGCCATCAAAATCTAATCACTGTTGTGGGTCGGCCCTCTTTTGCGCAACAACTCAATCATCGTTTGTCGATAACTTGCAAATGAGATCTTTCACATCGCTTTGGAGAATTTTGGCCCACTTTCTTTGCAGAATTGGTTTTAATTGAGGGTTTTCGAGCATGAATGGACTGTTTAAGCATCTCAATAGGATTTAAGTCCGGACTTTGTTTTGGCCACTCCAAAACCTTAATTTATTTTTTCTTGAGCCATTCAAAGGTGGACTTTTTGGTGTGTTTTGGATCATTGTCCTGCTTCGTAACCCAAGTTCGCTTCAGCTTGAGGTAACGAACATGTGGCCGGACATTCTCCTTCAGGATTTTCTGATTGAGTGCAGAATTAATGGTTCCGTCAATTATGGCAAGTCACCCAGCCCCAGATCATCACACTACCACCACCATGTTTGACTGTTGGTATGATGTTCTTTTTATGAAATGCTGTGTTGGTTTTATGCCAGATGTAACGGGACACACACCTTCCAAAGGTGTCTCTTTGTCTCATCAGTCCACAGAATATTTGCCCAAAAGTCTTGGGGATAATCAAGATATTTTTTGGCAAATGAAGACGAGCCTTTGAAAACAAAATAGTTTCTTTTTTGGTCAGTCAGTTGGCTTTTTGCCGTGTAACTCACCCATGGATGCCATTTTTGCCCGGTCTCTTTCTTATTGTTGAATCATGATCACTGACCTTAATTGAGGCAAGTGAGTCCTGCAGTTCTTTAGATGTTGTTCTGTGTTCTTTTATGACCTCTTGGATGAGTGGTCTTTTTGCTTTTGGAGTAATTTTGGTTGGCCGGCAACTCCTGGGAAGGTTCACCATTGTTCCAAGTTTTCTCCATTTGTGGATAATGGCTCTGACCGTGGTTCGCTGGAGTCCCAAAGCCTTAGAAATGGCTTTATAATCCTTTCCAGACTGATACATGTCAACTGTTTTGATTCTCATCTGTTTTTGAATTTCTTTAGATCGTCAGCATGATTGTTGCTCTTTAAGCATGCTTCACTTTGTCAGACTGGTTCTATTTAAGTGATTTCTTGATTCAATAGGTCTGGCAGTAATCAGGCCTGGGTGTGGCTAGTGAAATTTAACTCAGCTTTCTGAAATAATGTGGTTAATTGCAGTTCTTTCATGATTTAACAGGAGGGGGCAATTCATTTTTCACGTAGGGCCACGTAGGTTTGGACAGCTTTTTTCCCTTAATAAATGAAATCATCATTTAAAAACTGCATTTTGTATTTACTTACATTATCTTTGTGTAATATTTAAATTTGTTTGATGATCTGAAACATTAAAGTGTGACAAACATGCAAAAAAATAAGAAATCAGGAAGGGGGCCAACACTTTTTCACACCACTGTATATATATGAAGAAGAGAAGTAGGAGAACGTTTGAGGAAAAAGTGAAAGGCACACGTCTGTGTTTCTCACATGAATGCAGAGGTTTAGTGTCCTCCAGTGAATACAGACCCTGGGTGGGCTGTCTTACCCTCTCCCTGAGGTCCTATTCTCCAGGAACAGCCTCAGAGAGAGACATGGCAGATTCTTTAAGCAGAACACACTGGTTCTCCATCTCACCTCCTGGCATTCCTCTCAGCTGTCCCACTTATTACTGGAGAAAATTTATGGGGTCATTCATTTAACTGGATTTAAATGACATCGGTTCTGGTTGAGGAAGCTTCATGCAAACTCCAGGATCACGTGGGCTAGAGAAAACAGTCGACCAAATAAATCAGCAAGAGGGAGCGAGAGAAGAAGGGGAAAAACAGAGAGAGTAAGAGAAAGAAAAGGACAAAACTAAGGACAGTACCCAGCTAGACCCTTAAAAATAAAGGTGCATTCACAATCGTTGCCATAGTCAGAAGCCATTTTTGTAGTAGTGCTACCTGTGTATCGATTTTTTTTGACAGCCGATGCCGATATCTTGGAAAGCCGGTGGCCGATACACATGAAATGATTTGAAAATGGATTTAAAAATACATTTTTAAAATAAACATACTTATACTTTAGATGACAAAGTATTTTTCACAAATAAAAAAATATTTAATAAAAAAAAAACACTGTAAACACTGTAACCAACAGAGCACTCAGTATTCTGGGAAGTTTGTGTGCATTAGGAATCATATTTTTTCAAATAAAGGCAAGGTAACACTCATTTTACATACAGAACACAATGAAAATGACATGAATATGACATTGGGCAAATGCATAAAGCGCAGCATAAATTGAAATCACAATGAATGTAAGTCAAGGCATTCAATTTGCACAGTCCTAAGTCAGCAGAGACAACAACACCGATCACGCCGGTCCATGCACACTTACACAAGATCTCACAGGCTGGAGTCGACTAAGTTTCAAGGTTTTTGAAATTAAAGATTTCAAAGATTTGCTTAAATTATGTAAATGCTTATTTGCTGAATGCTGACGGCAAACGAGAAAGTATTATCATGTTTGCCTTTCTATTACTAACAATACAAAAGCAGTCGTTATAATACTTTTTTGTATACATTAATTCCTTTGTTTAACATTCTATCTAAGTCATTTGACAGACTTCTATCCCTATTAGAACAGACCTGTTAATGACGACAAGCGAACAATAGGGAGAAAAGTGAGCACTGTGTTCTCAGCCGCTGCCCAGCTCGCAGTTTCGTCAAAATAAAAGTCTCGCCTCGAATGCATCAGCAACAGAAAAACTTATCGGCCGATGCCGATATTTTGAAAAAGCCAAATATATCGTCGATTATGGTCAACCACTAATTTTTGGTTCCACGAAGAAGCATTCAGTCAAAGGTTCTTTAAAGTACCATCTCTTTCTTACCTTTTTATAAACTGAAGAACCTTCTTTCGCCTTCTTTTTGTGAAATAGAAAGGTTCTTCAGATGTTGAAGGTGCTTTATGGAACCATTTAGACAAAAAAAAAGTTATTTTATGGCATCGTGAAGCACCTTTATTTTAAGAGTTTATTTCATCACCGTTTGAGTGATGAGGATGTCTCTATCCAGTGTGTGTCTGCACAACAACACCAAATGAAAGTAAAACTGGCTTTGTCAAGTTGGATGTTACATCTGAAAATATGATTTTCTTAAACGGTATTTTGTCAAGTTTTCCAATATCTAAACATCCTTAAAACAACTAATTTCATAAACTATGTAAGACAAGATTTATTTTTAAATATTTTATCTTGAATAAAGTTCATTTTTCTTACCCCACTGATAAACTTTTCATTGTTTTAACTATAAATCTAATAAAATGTGCCAATTCGGCAGTGGGATAAGAAAGAAAACACATTCAAGACTACCATTTTTACAAGTTTCTGGGGAAAAAAAATCTCGTATGCTCACCAAGGCGGTTTATTTATTTAATCAAATCATTTATTCATTCATTATTTAATCATTTCTTCATTATTTAATCATTTATTTAATCAAAAATACAGTAAGCACAATAATATTGTCAAAATAGTATTATTACTTAAAATACCTGTTTTCTATTTTATTACATTTTAAAATTTAATTTATTACTGTGGTGGCAAAGCTGGATTTTCAGCAGCCATTCTTTCAGGATTCTTTGAATAATATAATGTTAAAGCAAACAACATTTATTTGAAATAGAAATATTTTGTTACACGATAAAGGTCTTTACTGTAATTACTCAATAATGTGTATTCATTTCTTTTTTTTATCTCACTGGCCCCAAACTTTTGGTAATGTTTAGTACATCTAATTCTAAAAATTCAAAATGACATGAACAATATAACTCATACTTTTGTTTACATGTTTCAGGGAAATCAACCAACAAATTACTTACAGTTTTCTCTATATATTAAAATGGGATAGGTGAAACTGCAATTACCTCCATAGAAAATAATTCCATTGTCAAAAGACAAAAAGATAGTATTATTCAGGAAATGTTCTCAATTAGGCTGCCATTGGCAGGTGTGGCAAAAAGCTAATTTTGAACCAAGTGTCTGTACATTGTGTACACGTGCATTACAGAGTGCAATAATCTGTAAAGAGAAGTACAGGAAGCATATTACGCAACAGCCAAAACACTTCAGGCACTTTGAACACAGACAAACATACATCAGAAGAAATATAACTCACAACACAGACCAGTATAGCTGCAGGGCTGAGAGAGAGAGAGACATGAATGAGAGAGAGATATAGAGATATAGATATATATATATAGAGAGAGAGAGAGAGAGAGAGAGAGAGAGAGAGAGAGAGAGCGAGAGGAAAGACAAACCACCTGATCAGAGGAATTTTAAAAAGTCTCACACCGCACAGGTGTCATAGACAATAATCACAGAGTTTCACCTTTCCAGTTCCAGACATACTTTACGTGTGTGTGTGTGTGTGTGTGTGTGTGTGTGTGTGTTTGGGTTGGGTTGGGTTTGGCTTGCACATTAATGGCTGTGTATGCAAAGAGGCCTGCATCTGCTTCATGTTTGTTACATTAAAAATACCAGGAGGAAAAAAAAGAGAGAGAAAGAGAGATGGACCACCCACTGACTCATTGACTGCTGGAGGAGTGATGAGACCCTGAGGAGATCTGAGAGAAACAGCAACCAGGAGGGAGAGAGCTGCTGTAACACACTCACACACTCATGCATGCATGTACAGTACACACCTACATATGCACCACTGAAAAATGCCAGGAAGATTCCATGCATTCTGAAAAGGCAAAAAAATCATTGTTTGTTTTTCCGTCAGTACTTTTGGCTCCAAACCACTCCTGGCAAAGCACAACACAAACTCTGGAACTATTAGCCTTTAATTGCATTTGCTTTCTGATTTAACCTGCATCTTTCCAGATTAGAACAGAGGCCACACCTCCAGATCTCTGCCGGTCCATTCCCAGAAGAAACTTTTAGCAAAGTGTCAAGTTATATCATGTAATAGCATCATGTTTTAAGTGAAATATCAGCTATTATGAGATGTTTCTCTTAAATTCCCTATGAGAAAATAAAGAAACAAATGATACAATTGTTGACATATAGTGTTTGAGAATTAATGTGGACTGCAGAGTTCTGATAATTTGGACTTTTGTGAAAGATGATTTCATTTTGAGATCTCCGAGCTCAAAGATCTGACTGCAAACTTTGGCATTTCTGTAAATTTAAGCAAAGTTTGAAACATTCTAGAAGAGATGCATTTGTGATTGATTGATTGATTCATTCATTCATTCATTCATTTTTGTACATGTGTACACTATATTTATGTAACATTAACATAAATAAAAATGTTCTTGAGTTTCTGCCCAAGGGATCTAATAGACCTAACCTAATAGACTAGGCTAACGCAAGTACATTAGACTAATTTTCATCACCAATCCCTTTGCCCGATCTTGATATAGGCAGAAAAAAAGAACAAGAAAGAGGGAGAAAAACAGGTAAAAATCACAGACAGCTAAGTCAAATAGGACATATATGATACACTAAAATAATGAAAGTATAATAGTATAAATGTAGTCTAGTTTCAGATGAGAAAAACATTCTAGCGGATATTAAATTAGTTATTTTATTTATTTATTTATTTATGGCAATATACATTATTTTGTATGCATGTAAATTATATTTATTGTAACTCAACATAATACAATTATCGCACCTCAATTTTAATACCTAAAATATTACAGTAATTAGATATACCTCGTTACCGATAGAAAAAAATATCATAGTGAACTTTTTTCTCAGGGAAACATCTAGGGAGAATATATTTGAGTGAATTATGCAGGTTATTAATTATTTGTGCTTTTATTTATTTAAAAAGGACAAGTACATAATATAACTAACACAAAATGTAACATTGACATAAATTTACAGTACCAGAGTGATAAAAACTCTGGCTAGTGTAATGCATGTAATATTTTCAACATATGCGAGTTTAATTTGGAAAAAAACTAGGTTTTTTAACCATTTTCAAAACTCACCGTTTTTTTTTTCAACTGTCTCAGTTGTGGGTAATTTTATTAGGTAAAAAATAAACTAAAAACCCAGCTAGCTACCACGAATAAACAATCATATAAACATGATAACACAAGACAACATGATTTTTGAGCTATCAGTCATTTTGCCAATAAACTCTTCATCGTAATCTTGCTAGATGGTGGGAACACAGTAAAAAGGAGGGAAAAAACATATTTAGCTCAGTTTAAATATTTAAACACTGCATATAGATATATATATATATATATATATATATATTATGACAGATGAGGGGGGAAAAAAACATCTGTAGTGGGAACTTTTTAGTAAACCCAGAGAGCCAGAAGACCTCAGTTTGCTCTCCATTAAATCTCACTGGTGTCAAGGAGAAACAAACCCGGATCTATTTAAGAAATTAGATGTTTCCAGACGTTTCCACTGATGTCGTACAACCTAAACAGTGACAGACTCTTTTCGCATCTCAATTACGAGCTCGTACCTCTGCGACTCCTCTTCCCCACAGAAAACTCCTATAACTTCAAGACAAGGGCCTCCTCCCCGGGGCTCCGCCGTGGTCTGGTTTCCTCTCTACGCAGAGAAACCAACACACGGCCGCTAAAAGAAAACACCCGCTGCTGGTTTAAGCCATGGGAGCTCATCTGCATCAGCAATAATGAGCTTGCTGTGCAGAGCCAGGATAAACACACTTAAAACCACCACAGAAAATCCAGCCCTGATTCAGCATGGCTTCTGAAGCTCTCACGGACCCATTCATCACAGAGAGTTTATTTATAGGAGCTAAATTTGGGGGGTTTACAAGCCATATGGTCGGTGGTCTGTTCGGGCGGGTATAGAGAAGAATTAACTTAGGACACTGACTCCACCACTGAATCACACTGAGGCGTACAGTTTTAAATACAGTTTGTACTGTGCCTGCCAGAATCTTCAGATTTATTACAAAGTAGGATGCTAATAAAACCAATCGAGCCATTCGTTTTGTGAATCACTGCAGTCTCTCTGGGGTCAAGTGAGGTCATGCGTCAGTAACTGTACCTACCCTCTGAGCCAAACATACAGCTCATATACATTAGAAAGGAATATTCATACACAAAATGATTGATTTCTATTGTTTTAGTTTACAGTTACTTAATGCAATAAACTAACCCACACCTAAACCTAACCCTAACAGAAAACGTTCTGCATGGATGGATGAGTGTATACATACAAACTCTTCAGTTTAATCTTATTAGACTTATTATGCATAATTATTATAAGAAAACTTTCTAAAAAAAATAATAAAAAAATTTAAACTTTTTAAATAACAAACAATACATTAGTAGTAATGATGAAATGAAAAAAAAGGAGTGATAGTTAGTGTCTTGCAGCTTAAAAGGCGATACAATCTAAAACCATGTAACAGTTTTTATGGTGTAAATGTATTTTATTGTTCTAATTTAGAATTTGTTATAAAAACAACTTTACAATTATTTTGTATTTCTTTGTATGACTTTTAAATACCTTTAGTACTATTTCGTATTATTGTTGATTTATTCAAGAAGAAAGAAGAAAGAAGAAATAAAAAAGACAGAAAGAAGAAAGAATAAAGAAAGAAAGAAGGATGGCAGGAAGGAATGAAAGAAAGAGACAACGGAGGTGAAGGAAAAGAAAGAGGAAGAAGGAAGGAAGGAAGAAGGAAGGAAAAGAAGAAACAAAGGAGGATGGCAGGCAAAAGAAAAAGAAAGGAAGAAAGAAAAAGAAAGAAAGAAAGAAAGAAGAAAGAAAGAAAGAAAGAAAAAGACAGGACAGAGGGAATAAAAGAAAGAAAAAGAAGGAAAAAGAAAAAAGAAAGAAAGAAAGAAAGAAAGAAGAAGAAAAAAAGGAAGGAAAAAAGACTGGAAAGGAAGCAGGAAGAAAAAAGAAAAGAGAGAACGAAGAAATAGGGAGCAAATTGGGGAGAGGAAAAGAGAAGGAAGATGTATAAAGAAAGAAGAAAAAAGAAAGCACAAAAGAAAGAAAGAAAGAAAGAAAGAAAGAAAGAAAGGAAGGAAGGATGGAAGGAGGGAAGGAAGAAAAAAGAAAGGAAGGGAGGATGGAAGAAGGACGAAAAAAGAGAAAGGAAGGTGGCAGGAAGGAAGAAATAATAGGAAAGAAGCAGATGGATGCTGATGATGACAGAAAGAAAGAAGAAGAAGAAGAAGGAGTAAGATGGGAAGGATGGAAGGCAGAAAAAAGAAGGAACAGATGGAAGGAAGGAAGAAATAAAGGAAGGAAGAAGAAGGAGAAGAAGAAAGAAGCAAGACGGATGGAAGTAGAAAAAAAAGAAAGAAGGAGGGGAAGAGGAAAAAGGAAGAAAGAAGAAGGAAGGTGAGGGAAGAAAGAAAGGAAGGAAGGAAGGATGGAAGGAAGAAAAAAGAAAGAAAGGAAGGATGGAAGGAAGGAAGAAGAAGAAGAAAAAGGGAAGAGATCAAAGAAAGAAAGAAAGAAAGGGAGAAGACAGGAAGGGAAGGAAAAACAGAAAGAGAAAGATTCGGTAGGCAGCAGAAAGAGCAGGAAAACCACTGCTTCGCTCAACATTTCTTTAACAATGACAGAAACTACAGGCTCTGCCTCTGCAGCCTAATTTGCATCAGTACACATTCATGCAGCTCCTTCACAGCACTGCGGGCAATGAGCCATGATGCTGGCATGTGCGTGTGTGTGTGTGTGTGTGGGTTGTGTCGCACCTTGTGCAGGGATGAGGCTTGCTCCAATGTAAATTATATTTCATGTTTACAATTCTGCATAAGTTTCCAGTATGTATTTTTACATACGGTGTGTATTTGTCCAACTACACACGATCGAAAGAAAACAAGCAGAAGCGTGCACTCTAAGTGTGTGCTTGCACACATGCCTTCACTGATGTTCTGCCACCCAAGTTGCATGGACAGGTGTGTGAAAGGTGAAGTGGTCCATCGTGAGAGAGAATGAGCCATCTCAGGCCTGCGACCCAAAAACATGTGTGTGTCCAAACACGACTAATATAGATGGGTCACCTGATACAACATTAGAGACGCAGCCCTACTCTGATGCTCACCGCACCACAACACACCACAAACACAAACTTGAACCAAAGTGCCACGGGCAAACAACTGAAAGTGTATGTGCCTATAATCTGTCTGTGTGTGTGTGTGAGTGTGAGTGTGTGTGTGTGTGTGTGTGTGTGTGTGTGTGTGTGTGTGTGTGTGTGTGTCTGTGTGTCTGTGTGTCTGTGTGTGTGTTTGTGTGTGTGTTTTTTGTGTGTGTGTGTTGTGTGTGTGTGTGTGTGTGTGTGTGTGTGTGTGGTTGTGTGTGTGTGTGTGTTTGTTTTTGTGTGTGTGTGTGTGTGTGTGTGTGTGGGTGTGTGTGTGTGTGTGTTGTGAGAGGGGGTGTGGTGTGTGTGTGTGTGTGTTGTGGTGGGTGTGTTTGTGAGTGGTGTGTGTGGGTGTGTGAGTGTTTGGTCGGTGTGTGTGGTTGTGGTGTGTGGTGTGTGTTGGTGTGTGACTGAGTGTGTGTGTGCGTGTGCCGTTTGTGTGTGTGTGTGTGTGTTGTGTGTCTCTGTGTGTGTGTGAGTGTGTGTGTGTGTGTCTGGTGGTCGGTGTGTGTGTGTGTGTGGGTGTGTGTGTGTGAGTTTGGTGTGTGTGTCTCTGTGTTGGTTGTTGTGTGTGTGTGTGTGTGTGTGGTGTGTCGTGTGTGTGTGTGTGTGTGTGTGTGTGTGTGTGTGTGTGAGGTGTGTGTGTGTGTGTGGATGTGTGTGGTGTGTGTGTGGTTGTGTTGGGTGTGTGTGTGTGTGTGTGTTGTGTGCGTGTGTGTGGGTAATGTGTGTGGTGGTGGGGGTGATTGTTTGTGACGTGTGTGTGTGTGTGTTTGTGTGTGGGTGTTTGTGTGTGTGGTGTGTGTCTGTGTTGTGTGTGTGTGTGTCTCTGTCTGTCTCTCTGTGTGTGTCTGTGTGTGTGTGTGTGTGTGAGGAAGTGTGTGTGTGCGAGTGTGTGTGTGTGTGAGTGTTTGTGTGTGTGTGTGTGTGGTGGTGTGTGTGTGTAGAGGTGTGTGTGTAGAGGTGTGTGTGTGTCTGTGTCGTGTGTGTGTGGTGTGTGTGTGTGTGTGTTTGTGTGATGTGTGTGTGTGTGTGTTGTTTGTGAGTGAGTGTGTGTGTGTGAGAGAAACGGTGTGTGTGTGTGTGTGTGTGTTGTGTTGTGTGTGTGTTGTGTGTGTGTGTGTATTGTGTGAGTATTGTGTGTGTGTGAGTGTTGTGTGTGTGTGTGTTGATCGTGTGTGTGTGTGTGTGTTGGTGTCTGTGTGTGTGTGGGTGTGTGGTGTGTGTGTGTGTGTGTGTGTGTGTGTGTGAGTGTGTAGTGTGTGTGTGTAGTGTGTGTGTGTATAGTGTGTGTGTATAGTGTGTGTGTGTGTGGTGTGTGTGTGTGTGTCTGTGTCTGACTGTGTGTGTGTGTGTCTGTCTGTCTATCTCTGTGTGTGTGTGTGTGTGTGTTGGGTGTGTGTGTGTGTGTGTGGTGTGGTGGTGTGTGTGTGTGTGTGTGTGTTTGTGTGTTTGTGTGTGTTTGTGTTTGTTTGTGTTTTTGTGTGTGTGTGTGGTGTGGTGTGGTGTGTGTGTGTGTGTGCTGTGTGTTCTGTGTGTGTGTAGGTTGGTGTGTTGTGTTTGTGTGTTGTGCGTGTGGTGTGTGCTCTCTGTGGTGTTGTGTGTGTGTGTGTGTGTGGTGTCTGTGTGTGTGTGTGGTGTTGTGTGTGTGTGTGTGTGTGTGTGTGAGAGAAGTGTGTGTGAGAGTGTGGTGTGTGTGTGTTTTTGTGCTGTGTGTGTGTTGGTTGTGTATGTTTGTGTGTGGTGGTGTGTGTGTTAGCGTGTGTGGATCTGTTCTGGATGTTTTTTGTGAGTGTTTGTGTGTACAGTGTGTGTGGTGTGTGTGTGTGTGTGTGTGGTTGTTTGTGTGTGTGTGTGTTTGTGTTTTGTGTGTGTGTGTTTTTTGTGTGTGTGGGTGTGTGTGTGGGGGTGGTGTGTGTGTGTGTGTGTGAGATGGTCAGGTGTGTGTGTGTGTGTGTGTGTGGTGTGTGTGTGTTGTGTGTTGTGTGTCCTGCGTGTGTGTGTCTCTGTGTGTGTGTGTGTGTCCTGTGTCTGTGTCTCTGTGTGTGTGTGTGTGTGTAAGTGTGTATGTGTGTGTGTGGAGTGTGTGTGTGTGTTTGTGTGGGTGTGTGTGTGAGTGTGCGAGTCTCTTAGTGTGATTTTTTTTTTTTTCATGTGACCTCACGTCTGAACTCCATATTGGAATTACACAAACTATCAGATGAGAACAAAGCTTCAACTGGAAAGAACTGAATGAAGACATTATTGTCTTTTGCTTTATAGCTGAATTTAATTTGTTCATAATCGATGCATTTTGCAACATCGACAACAAACTGACTCAAGAATAGCCCAACTAATCGCTGAATTAAACTGATGAAGTTACATTTACATTTAGTCATTTAGCAGATGCTTTTATCCAAAACGACTTGAAGATGAAGACAATAGAAGCAATCAAAATCAACAAAAGAGCAATGATATGCAAGTGACAAGTACAAACAAGTCTCAGTTAGCATAATGCAGTACACATAGCAGAATTTTAACTCGTCTTATTTTTTTAAGTTTGCATCATTGTTTGTTGCTTTCCTGTTTAAAAGCTGCTTAAAACTATAAAGTGCTATAAAAATAAAGGTGACTTGACTAGCTCTACACAAGGAAAAAATCTATGAAAACTAGAAAAACGTTTGTCTGCATCCTCTTTTATTGCTTGTTCATGAATTTTTGCTGGCTTCTGCAGAAACTCACCTAATAAACTAATGCAGTAAATCAGAACTGAGCACTAAGGCTCGCAGTGTGAACAAAAAAATTTTTGAGCAATAAACATTGCATTTAGGATCCCATTAAAAATTCTTCATCCATCTGCAAATTTACATATGCATAAACAAGAAACATCAGGAAGCAATTCAACGATCTATTGTAAAAAATATCCCATGTGAAATGAAACAAGGAAACAACGATTTAGAATTTCAATGTGCTTAAAAGCATTCTTTTGAGTGGACAAATTACATGAAGTGACAAAAGCAATTATCCTGATCCTTGATAGCAAATCATTCCTGGCTCTGCATTGGCTGACACAAAACAGGGTTCCTGTTCCCTTTGCATCTGTCTGCGTCCATCTCACTGCACTGCAGATCACTGCTGGACCACAAAGGGGAGCTGCAGCTTTTTGGAAAACTGCACACACACACACACACTCCATGTTTCTCCATGTCTAGAAACCCCTGACAATTCAACAAACTAAAAACAACAAACACTTCCATCAAGTCAGCATGCAAATTCAGAACAAAAGAAACTCTGCTAAATAAGACCTTCAAAATAAAACGACACTTCCATTCGGTCCAAGGGCGTGAACACGCTTCGGTAAATATCATCACACATGGACTGGGCCAAATATCCCATCATTCCGAGTCCCACACAAAACCAGGACTGTGAAGATGAATGGAGGGAGAAATTGGACCCAAACACGCTCTGTCTTTACGGTGTTTTCGCTCCTCTCGTTTTATTCACATGGGAGGTTACTACAACACACCCCAGCAAGAGGCTTCACTCTGTTGTCTGTTTTTCTTCTCTCCGCTCGCCCAAGATTCGCTCCATATTTCAGTCCGGGTGAGGGTGTGAAAAGAGCTCTGTGTTGTGAATTTTGTGTGACCCAGAGTAGAAAAGGAGACCGCAAAAAAACAAATACTATGCTCACACAAATCACTATTCTTTTGACTAGTGAAAATAGAAGAAATCCTGAGAAAATCCCAACATTTTTGTGCTGATGTACTGGATACGGGAGGAAGGATTTTAGGGATGAATTAAAGTGAATGGATTTAGGGTGGTGTGTGATTGCATTTTCTCAAAATCAGAATCAACGCTGAAAAACACATGCTTATAACATCTAACAAAACCTGAAGTAACTGTATCCATGTTTTGAAAAAAAATTTGAATTAGACATTCACAACATGTTTACGTAGATGCATCATGCTCAAGAATGCAGTATGCTTTATTGTTATTAAAGTACAAAATTATTATTATTATTATTTTGGTTTCGTTTTATTTATATAGTGATGAAACCAAGTAGTAACCAAGTAAAGAAACTGCTGTCTTTATCAACTGCAAACAACAGAAACCTTATTTTATGGAACAATTATTAAAATATATATGATTAAAATATGTAATAAAGGAGGACAGCTACCACCAAAGCTATCACATATGTATGATCTATTATTTTAAAAAGACTATGTATTTGTGTTGTGAATTAAAATAAAATAAAATAAATAAATAGAGGAAGGAGCATACTAATGATCAAACAATTTAAGATATTTGTCTATATTTATATTCCCCACCAGATGAAAATAAGACAAATAAGTCAAGCACTATGCAAAATCACCTTAAAAATGCATCTAGTACTCAAATATGAATTATATATTTCCTCTGTTTCAGCAGCATAAAATCATTAATCTGTCAGTTTATAAAAAAATATTAAATATAATTAATAAGAATTCAAATACATCAATATCTTCTCAGATGAATTATGCATTAAATTCAGCACTTTATACATTAACAATCAACATTACAACAAAACTCTTAAATTATAATTGAAAAAGAAGAAATAGTTTATATTTAGGATTTATTGCTTACTGCATTTTGTGGGGATAATAATTAGTAAACTATTCACTCATTTCTTGACAAACTATAATACTAACTGCCCATTTTGAAGAGATTTTGAATTTCTACGACTATATATTTCCTTTCTTTCTCATTTCATAGCCTTCTTTAGCCTTATTAGGAACCAATAGCCTATGTTTTGACGAAGAACTTTGGAATTCAAAAAATGCAGAATGAACCCTTATATTATGTAATCTGCCGTATTATTTTTCTCAGTCTCAAATGTTCGTGCCATCTACTAAACATGCCTTAATGGATGCAAATGGAGGAAGTGCGTGACACATAATATATGTCTTGAACATGCTTCGCGAGACACAGCGGCCATCCTCCACCTCTCTCATGACACACTGGCCACCGTAAACAGCCTTAGCACTCACATTTCCATAACTGCTCGTTCACGGTAGGGGGTGTTGGTCCTAGAGAGCAAACACCAACATGTCATGGCCTTCACATACAAATGCACACATGCAAACATTCCCAGACACATCCACCTGCATATGCATGCAGTGCTGTAAATGACACCTATAGAGATGAACACAAGCAGATGTGCACTTCTACATTCCTTACACATTGAGTGCACAGTATCACAGCTGTCTGACTGGACCACACGCTACCTCATCTTTCAGTGTCAGAACGCACTTCACAAAGAGATCAAAACAAACGTGTGGAGGCAGCCAGCGGTAAGATGATGGATCACTCTAGTCTTTATCGTCTGACCTGCCCTGCGATCTGATTGGCTGGGTTTTCTTTTTTCTCACAAGGCCGTGCCATGTAATGATGACGTCCACTGAAAAAAAATAAATGAATAAAAACACAAAATGGACTTGATCGCAACTTTGAACACTTTAATGGGCTGTTACGGCATTGATTGAGAGTTATGAGATTATCATGTCATATTCCTGTAACTCAAACAGTAGAGCAATGCCATGGTCATGAGTTCAATTCGCAGGGAATGCATGATCAAATGTGTACTATAAATGGCACTGCAAGATGCTTTGGATAAAAGCATCTGCCAAATGCATAAAATACAACATAAAAGGCATATGCATTACATAGCGTAAAAAAAATCAGTTTTTTTTATTTTTGCAATATATATCTGGGAAATGTTATTTCAAGAATTCTTCCAAATGTAGTATTTCAGCCCATGTGAACTTTGAAAAATATTTTTTTGGAGTGGAGAAAAAAATTAATAAAAAAATTCATTTCAAAATGTCATTCAAAAATACCTACATTTCACAAATAACTGCAAAAAAATGACAACACCTTGATTTAAACATGAAAGTTTAAATCAAGTAGAAAGACTGAAATACCATTCGCTTGTTAAACTCACTTGAATTTCATTACAACTTCAAAAAAAATCATTTTACAGTGCATATGTGGAACGTTCTGTCAACTTGCATTTGCTGACCGACCAGAATTCTTCCAAATTTAGCATTTCACTCACACCCCATATTGTTCAAACGCTCATGTGACTTCATCTGGATGGCAGAGATGAGGAGCACAGGAAAGGGCAAAGGCAAATTTCCTGTACGTTTTGCCCTTTGTGAACCAAACTTTAGTTTAGATGGTTTTCCAGTCACTTGGTTTGGTCAATGTGACCGGTGGGGATTGATATACATAAATTCAGCATTCTGAGATTTTTAAATTTTGACTCATTTCCTGTGCCCATGTGTGAAGATCATCAGTATGTACCATTGTTAAAATGGCGAAAACTCAAAACTCAGTGTCGTCGAATTACAGTCCCACAATGAACAGAACAGAAAACCGACGGAAAGTGGGAGTTTGAGAGTAGAAATGAAGAGCAGTAAGTCACGGAGTCCTCTACTGCTGTCAATCACGGCTGCTCTTTACTGTACGCCAAGAACACACACTCATTCACTGCAGGCTTCAGTTCTCAGAAACGGAGTGAAGGTAATAGAGAGAGGACAGCTGCGGTCAGCAGTATAGCAGCAGGAGGCTGAAAGAGAGAAAGAACGGGAGAGAGATGAGCTTGCGATCTCTCCAGAATAACAACACATTAAAATAAACTCTGGCTTGTGTCGGTGAAGAGGTCAGCTGGAGGAAAACAGGGAGGTACGGACTCGACATTAGAAGAGGAACTAGTGATAATAGTCTGAGATTTTCCATACATTTCATTCTGAGAGACACGAATGCACCAGTACCCCTCTCAGATGGAGAAAAAGGTCTTCATTAATTTGGAAGATCACTGCGGCCCTGAGTCCATATCATGGGTTTTTGTAACAGGAATGCCAGCTATTTAGCAGCTGGCCAATGGGAGAGCTGGAGAGAGGTTAGGTGATGATGGGCTTGCCTCGGATAGGAAAAGGATACTTTTCAAAAGCTAAAAGCTTTCCCATTTTAAAACAAAGGAAGGGGGTTGATTTTTCATTCCAGCGTCTCTCTCTGTGTTCTGTGAGAAATCTGCTCGACAAAATATGTTTTCGAGACTGCCTGGATTAATATTCTGCGTGAACCTGTGGAAGACCACTATGGCCACATTTATCATAAGATACACACTGGAAAAAATACACGCCAAGGTTAAAATAAAAAAAAGAAGAAGAGGAAATCTGTCATAAATTGTCTGCACATTTCACATCAAAAACAGGCACCTATAAAATCATGTTCCCAAACATTCCTATACACTGAAGGCAAAGTACAGCTGGAAGGATGTCACAAAAATTACATACATATCTTGTTTTTGGATTTTACAAAGGGAAAATTAATTCCAGGGTTCATCGCAAGTCAGTAGAACCGAAACGTGGAGCTCTAAATTATGAAAATAATGACAATAATGTGATGCATTTAGGCATATATGTCTAAAAATGTAAATGTCCTCTATAAATTAAGTAGTTTAGTTTATAAGTTAAGTAGTTTAGTGAGTACTAGTCAGTTCAGTGGTCTATGAAATGTCTTTACATTATGCAAAACTCTATGTGGGGTGGAGAAATGTATAATAATAATAATTATAATAATGAATGCATTACCTATTTTAATTATGGGGAAAGCGTGCGTGACAAGCAGCTCCTCCAGGTTAGTGTTTGTCTGGACACGTGAGGAGAACGGTTTCATTGTATCCTTCAGCATTGTGTTTTTACGTCCCCATGCTCAAATGACAAGAATAAAAAACGAACAGTTCAACAGGAAACATGCATTTTTTTGAGCCAAAAAGGAAGCGTGTTTACAGTAAATGTTCTTTAACCATGCCCCAGTTCATATCCCCAGTTATTGTCATATTTCCCGTTCAGACTGACAGATCCAGGGATGCGGAACAAAACGATACGACAAACACTCAAATCTGTTCATATTGTGTTCAAACTCGATTATTTCGTTTTAAAACCCATGTAAACCACAACAGACTTTTTTATTATTATTATCATTATTATTATGATGTTCGGCATACTGATGCATGTTTTAATAAATATGATGTTATTATATAATCATAATGTATATTGCAAGAACGACAAGGTTTTAAAATTACATTAACTTCACAATAAACAGCCTATCACCGACAATAATGTAAAATATGCGAAATGTGCGGTACACTGTAATGCACGAAAAGCACCTTCATAAATAGTCATATTAAAAAAACTATATATTTTACACGACATCAACAACAAAATATCACCAATAACAATCTAATACACCAACACGAACACTATAACAACAGCAGCAATAGCTATAAACATTATCATTAGCTATTATTATTAAAAAATAAAATAAAAGCCTATCCACACAAATAGAATATATTTTACATATATAAAACTAATTCTGCGAATATCCTTTAAATAAACAATCTAATAGCCGTGTGTGATGCCAATCATTAGCTATTATGTAAAATGAACATTACGAAAGCTACATTGCCTATCGTCTAATACTAATTGCATATGTCTTCATTCGTCATGCACCAGCATTCAGATCAACTTTACACCAACTTTACACATGCAATATTTGTAAAAATAATTTTCAGTGTATTTATGTGCATGCTGTGTTGTGTTAGCACACGACTGCTCGGTGAAACCGGTCTGGGAATCAGAGGACATCTACTCAGCAACCCAACTGTCAGCGGTGCACTGCTCCCTTCCTGCGGGTCTTATTCGGGGGTTTGAGCTAATATTTAGATAGGATAGGATTTGATATACCGTCCCCATGCATGAACGCTGGGAAATCAGTCCTCTGACACGCCGTGATTTATTATCTGCTAATTGATATCGGGTTCTAATTAACTTCTGACCGTTTTCTCTCTCTCCAGGGTTTTGTAAAAATTGGAGAGATACCTAAAAACGCCTGGAAGCACTGCGAGACACATGCAGTACATGCATAAATACTGGATGCTGATACAGACGCAGATATCACGAACAGAACGCGGCGTAAAAGATGAAATCAGGACGCTATTTTTTTGTTCAGGCGTTTGCAATGACTTTCCCTTCAGGCTCATCATCCTCGCACTTTTGAAAGCATACAGAACATGTCTTAACATATGAAAGTTTCTAATGAGGCATCGAGTCTCGTGTTACCACAGCAGAGCCCAAACCCCGCGTGCAGGACCACACAGCGCACGCTCTCTTTAACGCAGGAAAAACTGCATATGCAAGTTAGCATATAAAAATACCAGAAGATCCAGCTTTCTTTATTATGATTAGTACATTTGCTTCTATAGCATTGCCAGTAGCCTAATAACAAAAAGCACCACCAAATGCAATCTGATATGCCACATCAAAAAACAATAAGGACAGTCGTTTCCCAAATCCAAACTACTAAATGAAGACCGATATAAAAATTTTAAATTACTAAACTTATTCCCCGTGTACCTCTATGTATATGAAGTCCCAGCAGATCAAAAAAAAAAAAAAACTACGTTTCCGAAAAGTTATTTCAGTAGTTTTCTGCGAATAATGACATAAAAATAATTCGATAACCAAATGTGAAAAAAACACTAAAAACATCGAACGAAGTGAGTGTTTTTAATATGATCTTTATTAATACCACACGAAAGGCGGAGATTCTGTCATTTAATCGTTTGTAAATTATATTGAGGATGGATTTTTTAATGATAAGATGCAAAAGACAGTAGTGCAATTTACGGCTTGTCGGGAAATAATCAGCATTTACATTGGGCCAATACTTTCATTTTCTTATGATCCAAAAGGTGCATCCAGCATTTAAAGAACCATATCACATTGATAGTCTTGTGAGTCAGTTTATGCTATAATCTTCTGTGTGCATGCATACATTTGTGACAGTAGTGTGTACTTACACAGAAGACCTTCGTCCAGAAGAATTAACATTTCTAAAAAAAAGATCAGTATAAATGCCTTATAATAATCTATGAATAAATGATACCAATATATGCAACAAAAAAAAAGCCAACAACACCAAAAAAGGTCATCGTTTGAGAATGTGAGTGAGAAGTGATTTTTTAATATTAAAATAATGTTCGCATTTCTAAATTATTTACGTGATTTGCATGATGACAAATTCTTACTAAGATATTGAAATGTTTTAACGCATTCCATAACGCTAAAAGATTGAGAATTTAGAAAAACAAAATAACCTTTTCTATTTCCACATTACATTATTGGAGATTACTAATTGACAAAAAAAGAAGAATATATAAGAAAGTGCTCAAAGCTGAGTGACATGGTCCAAGTACCACTGCCTGCGCTGGAGGACTGAACGTGAATTGGCAAAAAGAGTTTTGCCTCAAACGCGATTCACCAAAACAATCGCGACATTTCACAGTATTAGCCGACTCTGTACCAATGATCGTCACTAGGCTACATTCAAATACTACGGTTACGCAAAATTGAATCCATCACAGTTTGGCTAACTCCTATTCATATTTGACTATACATTGAACTGTTGCCGGTGAACAGGCCTCATACAATTTGCAATTAATTTTACAACGTTACACTAGGTTTGCCTTACTTTTCACTGCTGGTCATATATTCTCTATATAATCATGTATGTGACAAATAAAAAATCTTGAATCTTGAATTTAAAGACATGGCTTTTTATCTTATTGTATTCTTATTTGTATTCCGGTTCTTGAGCACAAAAATGTCTTCTAAGTAGATGTGATCGGTTAGCGAAAGAAATTGCACAACACACAACAACACACACACAGGTTTTTTTTTTTTATGGTTTATGGGCCCGACTCTCCATAGGCGTAAGGGTTTTGTATACTTGGAAAGGACCGTAATTCTATGGCCCACAACAACCCTACCCCTAAACTACCCCCTCACAGAGACTTTCTGTATTTTTAGATTTTCCAAAAAAATAAAAAACTCATTCTGAATTATTTATAAGCCTTTTGACATTTACGGGGGAACACTGCCAAATTCCTCATAAACACCTCTCGTTGTATAACTATGTCAACCAATGTTATTATACAGATTTGTTGTCCTCATAAAACAAACTAAAAAAGTGCACACGCCAACCCAACTTTTACAACACAACAAACACAAACCACAACACACACACACAACTATATCTCATCATCTCCTACCTCACCACAACACCACAGCAACACACAAACACACACACCTCTCTCTCTCTCTCTCTCATACTACAAACCACACAAACACAATCTATCTCTCTCTCTCTATCTCTATCTCTCACAACACACACACAACATAACACACCACTCTCTTCTCCTCTATATCTCTTCTCTCTCTCACACCACACAAAACACAAAACCCACACAAACAACCACTCTTTCTCTATCTCTCTCTCCAAACAAACTAAACAACACACACACACACACCTCTCTCATCCTTCTTCTTTTTTTTTTTTTTCAAACACACCACAAACACACCACACACAAACCACGATCCTCTCCACACACACACCACACATACTATACCACTTCATCCTCCAAAACACACAAAACCACACAATACCAGCACCCCTCTCTTTCTCACACACACACACAAACACACACTCTCTTCTCTCTCACGCCACAACACTTAACACTTCCTTCTCTTCTCTCACACATCACAAAAACCCATACACACTCTCTCTCTCTCTCTCTCACACAACAACCACACACACACACACACAAAAACACTCCTATCTCCTTAGATCTCTAAACAAAAACACAACATCTCTCTCTCTCACACAAAACACACCAACACACCACGCTCGCCTCTCTCTCTACAAACACAAACACACACACACACATACTATAGATATATTGTATATTTGAATATGCAACTCATTTTTCCTTGTGCAAAATCTATTCTCCGTTGCGCAACATTATGGTCTGCCCAGTTTTGATCAAGCTCTGAATTGTGTCTGTTATCACGTGAGTATTTACTAAGGACGCTTCCGACTCGAGAGTGATGATGAAGTGACCTGCAGTCAAAAGACGCATCTGATAAAAGAAGGAAATACTTACACACGTCTGCTGCTTGATCTTGCACAAAACCACAATCACTGCAACCACTCCTACAAACAGAAAGAAAATAAATGCATAAATAAAAACTACTTTAGGTTGAGGGATGAGTCAACAATGCAACAATTTCGTTTTCGGTTTCATTGCTGTATTCAGCAAAAACACTGTAAAAAGTTATGTGACATCTAGGATACAAGCTTAAAATAATGATGCAACAATATTACGTTTAATAATCTTTACGACTTTAAAGATTTTCTTTCACACTCACAAGTCAAATATAATTACAAAATCATGTAAATGGTCCAAATTAGTAGTATATAATCAGAAGAATATAATAAGTGAGATTTAAAGTGGAGGTCAATGCACGTTTATTTTGTTAGTAATTCTTTGAATGAAAGGGCCACACACCTCAAATCTTTCCTTAGAAAAATACATGTGTTGATATACGACCGATAGCATGCTAGGCTTAAGATAAACATCCAAAAACAAATAGCGTTAAGCTGAAGTGAAAACAGTGGTGTCGTTAACTAGGTTATCTCATTAGTGCCCCGCTGCTTTCGCCTGTTATTCAATCGCCAGAGTGTAAATTAGATTCAATCCGGTTGCTATCGCTGCAGGTCAACAAAACATAACTTTTGTTTCTATTCATTAATTATGAACCTTGATAAGCCGATAACCAGTTAGATATTGTATACCAGAGAGAAGGGTCAAGTGCATAAGCCACGCGATACACTCCTTACGTTTCACGCGCACTTGGGTCATTATCTAGATGCACAGACCTGAAAGGCGACTGAATGATTTGAAGAAAAAAACAAAAAAAGCAGACATTTCAGCAAGCATATATGCCTTGCTTACAGTCACTGCCCATTGAGAACGGCCTAATAGTACTCCAGCAATTTTAAATCAAATATTTTATTTTCATTTTGGACTATTTTGTTGATTTCTCAAAAAGCCTTTTAAATAAAAGCAAAATGACCTGACACAAACTGACACTTTGAATAAATAAATAAAAATAAAAGTATCATCAGTGTACAAGGGCATTGTCCTAAAACAAAGAAGAAGAAGAAAAGCTTGATTAAATGATTTTAAAAAGCCATATGCATTTAAAAAATAAATAAATGTTAGAACCAAAAAAGGCTTGCAGCCTGGCGCCACAGTGGAACTTTCTTAAATAAAAAATAATAAAATAACTTTTTAAATCCCAGAAACCAACTTGATGATCTGATACATCAAAATTAAGAGTCACAGCTCAAGAACAATGTACAGTGAGCCCAAGATGTTGCAAAGAACCACTGAGCAGCCTTTGTTGAATGCACTGATAGGTCAACCACTTTAAACTGGATTCATTTAGCGCGCGGTTCAGAACGTCTGCGCGCAGTTCATTGGTGTACAGTACAGAGCGTCTGCGCGCACCAGCGGGAAAAGGCACACCATATAATTTGCAGTAAAAGTACAGCAGGACATCCGCGTGACGTTTTCTTTTTCTTTTCCTTTTTTCTTGCCAGTGAATTCAAATTTGCTAGAGTGATTGACAAGGTCCTATTCAAATAAAACATCCCGCGGAGAGCATGCACACTTTTTTTTAACCGCGCACTGGAGGCGTGGAGCTCGCGCTTCTGACATTCTCTCGCGCAGTAGCTCTTCTCCCAGCGAGCCCTAATGACATCACCCAGACACCGCGGATGAAGAAAACTGTTTTCTGAGTGTGTGTGTGTGAGTGTGTGTGTGTGCGTGGAAGCGCGATGTTTTAATACCGCCGGACGAGTTTGAGCAGATCTTTTAATTGGAGCATATAACGCAGAGCGAATTCCGTGGGAATAGTTTGTTTTGCAAACACTGGAGAGCACCGACGCCGCCAAAAGGCCCTTTCCCAAAGAACGCAACTTTGTGTAGCCTACTTCGAGTTATTGTTCGTAGCCTACTGTCTGTGTTCTCGACATGGAGTAGCTCGGAAGCGCTGTTCCTTGACTCGGTTTCTCGCTTATGGACGACTGTAGTAGTCCCCTTTCTCCGAAGGCAAACGCTTTCAGTATTGCCTGTCTGATTTCAGCGAGGGATCAAGCGGGAAACACAGCGTTTGGCAAACACGCCACTAGCCTGGACACGCAAGTGGTGCAAAACGGCTCCAGATCCATTAAAATGCACTACAGCACAGTCACGCGGGAGATGGAAGGTACGGACACGATCTTGACGATAACCTTGTGATTTGTCGTGCTCGCTCAGTTTGTTGAGAAACTTTCAGTTGACGCCAAGACACGTGTATTTCACTATTGCAGACATATTCAGCACAGCGCAGCACGTTCCGTCTAATTACGCCCGACGCACTGAATAAATAAAACGCCGCGCGCTAATTTGTACAGTACCCAGAAATGCAACTATAATTTCCCCCGAGTTACACTTCAGCTGCAACTAGTAAAACAGGCTAGTCATTGCGTGCTCCTCAAATAACATAAACCATACAGTAAGCGTGTGCGGTGCAAACCGAAGCATGCAAAGTGTCAGAAATCTAGGAAACTCCGATTCCAGAAGGATGAGCCTATCAGTCGAGCGTGGCGCGGGTAAAACCAATGGCAAAAAATATGAACAAAATGAAATAGCATTCTAGAAATGGACCGGATAGTTGTTCCTTCGCAACACTAGTTGTTTGTACGTGTTGCGCGGGTGTTTGTTTGCTTTGCGAAAAAAAGTGTCATGCTAACCAGTCTATTGTTAGAGGAGGGCGGTGTGGGCGATACACTTATCCAAAAGTAAATGGGTGCCGGAAAGCCCATTATAAGGGGCGCACTTCTCTGTCAATCAGTCTCGTCTCAAGGCGAGGAAAGGCACATTACCTGCAGTTCCTTATCTAAATAGAAACAAGAACCGGTTTTATCGCAAAGGGGAGGCCCTATGCGAGAGATAAGAGAGAAAATTTTCTGGATTTCAGTTTAGCAGAGGGGCAGGACAGAGGCCGCTTGGAACAGTTTACAGCGCGCACGCCTTTGAAAACAACGGAGCGCCAATACGCACAAGTTTAGACCGTCTACAAAGCCAATTAGGAAGGCGTTTTTACAGTTTTAAGACATTTCTAACTCGGCTTTTCATCTCAACTGCTTCACCTAGGCAATATGCGTTAGCCTAGAAGGAGACCGAGTTCTTGGATTCATCACTTGGGACGTCGTGAAGTTACTTTCTCTTTGATAATCATATAGGCGAACCCCTGCACTCACTTGCATATTGTTGCTGTTGAACTCGAGTCCTGCGCAAATTGTAAATCCAGTTTTTGGAATGATTTCAGCGATTTCAAGCCCGTGGCTGACGCAGCTGTCCCATTTTTGCGATGTTGCAGCCTTCACGACCAGCAGCCTGAGCAGTCTCAATACGCCTGGGAGTTACCATCTCTCTCCTTCCCCTGGGGATCCATACAGCCACCACGAAAGCCAGTTTGAGCCGTGCCCTGCTGCCCAGCACGGCTACAGCTATTCCGGATCCAACCCAGCGCAGGCCCCGGCGCAGGCGGACACCGGAGCGTCCAACTGCTCCTCGTCGTCGTCAAGCTCAACGCCGAACAAAACGCTGGTGAAAAAGAACCCTAAAGTAGCCAATGTTAATGTACATTTGGAAATGAAGGCGCTCTGGGATGAATTTAATCACCTTGGGACTGAAATGATTGTCACAAAAGCTGGGAGGTGAGTTGACAGATTGCTGTAGTGAACTTCGAGAAAATCTGTTATTAAAAATAAAGGTGCTTAAAAAGTTCTTCACAGCGATGCCACAGAAGAACCATTTTTGGTTCAAAGTTCTTCTATTGCATTACAATGCAGTTCTTCTATTGCATCGTGAAGCACCTTTATTTTTAAGAGTGTATGCACAGAAAAATACAAGAGACTAAAGTCACTTTTAAATTAACATCGAAACAATGTTTAACATGCAATTAAATGTACATTTCAGTAGTTTGAAATGCAAATTAAATATTATTATCAATGTACTTGAACTACTGATGTGCTAAGCATTATATTTTGAGATAATCTCTCATCTAGTTGTTGTTTTTAATACAATCTCTCGACATTTATGCACAGAAAAATACAAGAGACTAAAGTCATTTTTTTAGAGTGCACCGACACGTTGTTTAATGTTTAACATACAATTAAATGTACATTTCAGTAGTTTGAAATATAAATTAAACTTTATTATCAATGTAATTGAACTACTGTTGTGCTTTATTTTTTTAAATACAATTTCTCGACATGTATGCATAGGAAACTTCAGTATGTTTTGTATAATAACGCTGTATAATGCGTAACATTCAATTAAATGCACATTTCAGTAGTTTGTAGTTTAAACTTCACAATCAATGTACTTGAGCTACTGATGTGTTATTATATTTTGAGATAATCAGACATCTAGTTAAAAAAAATCTCGACATTAATGCATTGGAAACTACTTTAGCATTTTCTAACACTGACAAACGATGCATAGCATTAAATGCACATTTCAGTAGTTTGAAGTGTTAATTAAGCTTAATCATCAATGTACTTGAACTACTGATGTGCTAAGCATTATATATAGTTTGTTACAGAATTAATACGCTTTTGGAGCAACTCAAGACATCTTCAAATCTACTTCTTGCACGGGAAAGAAAGGAAAGTACACTCTCTACAGTCTAGTGTTTTTATGTATTATATTCACTCCTGTGTTTCAGATGAAAGTTCAATAGGTCCGATACTGAATAAATACAATGAACAGTGCATTAGCTTAGCACAATCATGGCCGTTTACAATGAAGTATAAACAGTGTGTATTTACACAGCGATAAAGCACAGGATAGGCATCGATACAGTACAAATTTTTGTTGCAACACTGTGTGCTAAAGGGCCCCTGCCTGGCTTTCTCCATTAATTCACTAGCATATGCATAGCTATAGTGTCTTATTTTTACAGGCCGGTCTGTTTATTCAGGTGAACCTCGAGCTTTAGTTTGCATGTACTTCGTGAAAAACAGACCGTGTTTAAATGAATGCAAAATAAATGAATATATAAATACACACTGTAAGACTAAGATAAATGCGCACGAGCGTACACACACACAGAGAGAGGAGAGAGAGATACAAATTCACACATGTATTTGGATATGGCCAGGCCTCAGCCAGGGAGTATTATAATTTGATGCTCTAAGGTATACGTTTCTATCTTTTAAATAAAAAAGACATGTGGGGAAAGCAAAAGGGAGCACTGCAACTGCATGATAATGACAATGAGGCACCGTTCATCTAGTTTAGTGTTAAGTTCTTGCAGCTGCTGTGGCCTACTAAAAGTCGGTGGCCTACTAAAAGTCGGAGCAGCTCAATGCTGAATAATATTGCATGCATCGTAATCAATACTTAGATTGCGCAAGCAAATTAGACTTTTATTCTGATTAAAGGCAGCCGAACATCGCCTTTTAATATAGGGTTTCGTCAGCTTTTATTATTGGCTATACAGACCCTAGACATCTTTTGCACATAAAAGTGGAGTTTTTTCGCCTAAAGCCCGGAGTGCATGTTCTAATAATATTTTAGTCAGATTTGCTTTGTGTCTCAAACATTTGCACAGAACCATATCTTGCTTCTTTCATGATGTATCAGCTGGCGTCACTATCCTTTCCAATTAGAAGCCTACATATTTAAAAATGTTAAATAACATGTTTAACGACAATAACATTTGTATTACACTGGTTTAGTTTTTCACAATTTCTGAAATATTTTACCCGATCTTATATGACTTTATGAGGTTTCAATTATAATTTTTTTTCCATAGGTATGCCGGATTAAATTATAAATGGTCGAAAATGCAAAGCATCAATTTGATTTCAATAAAATAAGTCACTTAAAAAAAATCTACTTTAAGATTTTTTTTACTGTGCATATTTCAGTGTAAGTAAAGCAGACGAGTAAAGCTGTTAGTTATTTGCCTGCTTAGGAAGAAAAGAAAGGAAACAACAGAAACGAAAAGAAAAGAAAATGTGGGTCAAGTATGAGGAAAAACACATTTAAAACGTAAATATGCAAATGCGTCAAATATAATTGTCATCATTTTAGGTATCTATACACTTCAAAAACAGTGCTTTTATTTAAAACCAAATAATAAGACTACAAATACCGGTTCAATCAGCAACAACAGTGCGTTTTTATTTATGGCATGAAGACGCGCTTTAATATTGATTTAAATGCAGGCTAAACATTATACATTTATTTGCAAGGTGGCATATAGATAGGCTACATTTGAATAATTTTACATATGTACTTGTGGATATAATCGTGACTTCTATTTAACAAGATTAATGACCCTCTATAAAGTCACGGCTTTGATTCATAATGATCTGCTTTTACAAGATACTAAACGGCGACAGATGCGGATAAAAGAAGATTAAGGGAAAATTGTAATTAAAAAAAGTAAACATTTTAACAGCTACTATTTGAACTGGTTGTACTCTTATGTGTGTGTGCAAGGTCATCTGTCATTCCAAAGGTACCCACTACACTGGATCTAAAGGAAAGCCACTTTTAAAGCTACTTTAGCTTCATCTATCCACAACTAGCGCGTGGAAAGACTCTCACGTCCACTGAACAATGATTCCAGGATCACTTCCACTGGTATGCAGCATGTGGTGTGCCTTCAGAAGGGGCTTACACGGGTTCAGAATAATGTATTTGTGAAGACAACATGCGTTTATTCTACACAATCGAGCACTGCATCCTTGTGCGCATGCTTGTGTGTGTGTGTGTGTGTGTGTGTGTGTGTCTGTGTGTGTGTGTGTGTGTGTGTGTCTGTGTGTGTGTGTGTGTGTGTGTGTGTGTTGTCTGTGTGTGTGCGTGTGTCTTTGTGTGTGTGGTGTCTGGTGGTGTGTGTTTCGTTTGTGCGTTGAGTGTGTGTTGTGTGTGTGTGTGTGTGTGTGTGTGTGTGTGTGTGTGTGGTGTGTGTGTGAGAGAGAGAGAGAGAGAGATACGATGCGAGGTGCGCTGGAAATAAACGTAGGTAGGCCTAATACTGTATTTGTAGGCAACATTGCAATTTGTCAGCAACATTTTGCACAAAAAAATTGTTCAACAGCACAATTAAAAGAGTCAAATTACAGAAGGATTTATATCAAATGATTGCATAAATAGAAAACGTAGCAGGCATGAATACAGTATATAACTAACGGATTACGTCTGCATTCTCCTCTTCAGACGAATGTTTCCTACATTTCAAGTCAAAATATTTGGAATGGACCCAATGGCAGATTACATGCTCCTGATGGATTTCCTACCAGTGGATGATAAACGATACAGGTATACCATGAACCTGAGGGCCAAGGAGCCTGCTGCACATCATGCATGCATATATAATTATGCAAACGGAGCACTCATTCTCTTTCTTCTCTATACTGAAGGTATGCCTTCCACAGCTCATCGTGGCTGGTGGCTGGGAAAGCTGATCCAGTGACTCCAGGAAGAGTGCACTATCACCCCGACTCACCTGCCAAAGGAGCGCAGTGGATGAAACAGATCGTGTCCTTCGACAAACTAAAACTAACCAACAATCTACTGGACGACAACGGACATGTAAGTGTGACTTTTTATCTTGTTGTTTTGCTTTAACGGAGACCTACTTAAAAATGCTATTGCATAAAAAAAGAGTTATGAGATATTCGTCTATTGTCATCTTTCATATTTATTTGAAAACAGCACAGACCAGTGGAAGAATGAGTAAGCATTCCTAAATTACGCCTGTGGCAGATCTGCATATTTAAAGGCAGTAGGCCTATTTAATACCGCTATTTTTGCTGCAGTGGAAATAATTGAGCCCGGTCTCATGAAAATGCGTATAAATAGTACGCGAAATAAAAACGAAAACTCGTGGTATTGATACGCAAAAATGGACTTTGCCGTGTATATGCTACGCGATGTGTTTGGGCGTGCATATATACCAGTTTCGCGTCATATGATACGCATCTACCCCACAACCCTAATCCTACCAATTGCGTATCATATGCACGCCAAAGTCCATTTTTGCATATCAATACCACGAGTTTTCGTTTTTATTTGGCGTACTATTTATATGCATTTTCATGAGATCGGGTTGAATAATTAGTGTAGGTTATCACTCCGGCGTATACATATTTTGCACGTTAATTATAGCTATAATTATAAAGTTAACAACACTAATGAGCAGGGGAAATTAATAAATAATAGCTATGTTCTCATATTAATCGTTGATGTTTATTTATGGATTGCTTCTTAGTTTTTTTTCCACATTTAATAACGCACATTTAATATTTTTTATTTAACTTTTTGTCATGTATTAATTTGAAGAAATTTAAATATGCTAGGGTGACCATACGTGCCATTTCCCAGGACGCGTCCTGGCCGACCCAGTCGTGGTATGACATTAAAATCCCTCGCGAGCATTTTGAAAGTCATCCAGGAACCGTCTTTATGGTCTTTTATGTCATACACCAACCAACCAACAAAAAAAAAAAAAAAAAAAAAAAAAAAAAAAAAAAAAAAAATACATAGCACTAGGGGAAAAAAAATAATAAAAAAAAATAAACCTATGTGATGAATGGAGCAAATGGAAGAGGAGAGTTAGGGGGGGGGGGGGGGTAGGGGGGCAAGGGGGGGAAGGGTGGAAAAAAGTAACATCGTGGCACAGGGAATAAATAAAAAAAAAACGTAAAAAAAAAAAAACAATAAAAATTAAAAAAAAAAAGATAACAAAGGGCCAAAAATTCAAAAAAAAATAAAAAAAGGGGGGGGAAAAAACAACAAAAAAACAAAAGGGGGAAAAAACAAAAAAAAAAACAAACTCTCAAAAAAAAATAAAAAAACTCAAAAAAAAAAAAAAAAAAAAAAAAAGGTATGCCGGGGATCGTGTGTCTGCACACCAAACAAGCCACAACTAATATGTTTAGCAATATAGAGTGGTGTCCTGGCCAGGACGCGTCCTGGGAAAATGGCACGTATGGTCACCCTAAAATATGCCAAATAAGAAGTTTATGTCTGTGCGTGAAGCGCGGCGCGTAATTCATCCCAAACGGAGCGCCGACTCTCGCTGCTCGAGTGCCTGATTTGTAATGTTTTTTTTAAGTCATGTTCAATCATGCATTGCTTTTGCAGATCATACTGAACTCAATGCACAGATACCAGCCCAGATTCCACGTGGTCTACGTGGATCCTAGGAAAGACAGTGAGAAATACGCCGAGGAAAATTACAAGACATTTGTTTTCGAGGAGACCAGATTTACCGCCGTCACAGCGTATCAAAACCACAGAGTAAGTGCTCATATCTCACACTAATTATTACTGCTTTTTAGAAACACCTTCCTGTTGCCCTCTGATTATAGTATCACCGCAATCACACAATGAAAGACCCGCCAGCAGTAGTATATTTTACACGATCCTGATAGAAATAAATTCGAGTAGCCTATCATTAAAATATTGTAGAATTGACTTTAACATGCACTTTTTAATAGGCCTATTAAAATTATGTTCACATGATCTCAATTTACCTTAAATAACTATTTATTGTTTATAATTAACACACATTGGACACAAATAATTTTTACAAAAATACACATTTTAAACGCTGTACACTTGACGATAGCTGAACGCTGACTGTTGTGATGCTCTCACGCAGCTGTCCGGTGTTTTTCTTCTTCTTCTTCTTTTCATCTGTCTTTCCTGCTCTGTCTTCTATCAGTTTGACCTCTTGCTCTCTTGCTCTCACCGCGGGCTTTACATTTGTTTTTCAACTCATTCCGGAAAATCACGCACACATCTTCATCGAGCGCTTTTCCACAGCCGTGAGGCTTTAGCTTAGTTTCAAATAGTTTCCGATCTGTGTCCAAATAAATGTTGAAAAGTGTTATTATTAACATAAATACAATCGTCGCGTGTCTACGCCCTTTCAGGAACACCGCACATTCGTTAACAGTGTTGTATACGCGATTCATTGGAGCGTAACGTTGCAGAAAAATGAGTTTACAATTTAAAAAACGCCTTATAATAACACAAGCTCTGGAATGGACTTTGAGAAATGATTACCTGTATAAACAATTTAATTGTCAGAATAAAAATAAATGCATTATATTGGAGGTCAATACCCGAATTTGTTCATTTGGCATCCGCGCATTTGTCACGTTTTCACTCTCTTCTTCTCAGATAACGCAACTGAAAATCGCCAGCAATCCGTTTGCCAAGGGCTTCAGAGACTGTGATCCGGAGGACTGGTGAGTTTTTCCTTTTTAAAAAAAAGTTTTGGATATAAGACCATTATAATGCACATTTATAAATAAAATGCACACGAATGCCGACAGAGCAAACATACAAATTAGGTACTGAATTAGGATTTGTAGCATAACTGCATTTTAAGTAGCCTACGTTTATTTCTACGATTTTCCCAACTTGAAGAGAGGATAGGTGCGTGGGAGAAATAGTCCAACAACGCTGTCCAATCAAAAATATAAAAAGATGCAATCCCGCACACTGTCAATACTTGCTAATATCGACATGCATTGTCACAAACACAAGTACAAGCAACAGTGGACCGAAACGTTGCTTGTGCTTGTGACAACAAAAGTCAATATTTAGCAAGTATTGATAGTGTGCGGGATTGCATCTTTTTATATTTCCAACTTAACCTTAAAAATAGAGATGCAACTATATTTATTGTCTTTTCAAATATAGTACACGTTTTATACAGTAAATATGCATTCATTTTACTTTACTGACGATATGAAAAAAATGCTGTCATCCACACACACACACACACACACGCGCGCTCACACTCACACACATCATACACACACCCGCTCACACACACGCACACACACACACCCACACACCACACACGCGCGCGCATCACATCACACACCTAGCAGTGACCCACACACACGCCTCACACACACGCACACACAACCGCGCGCGCTCCACACTCCCACACATACACAAACACATGCCACCACCCGCACACACCACACCACACACACACACACACACACAACACACACACACACACACACACGCTCACGCTCACACACACACATACACTCTCACACACACACGCTCACGCTCACACCACACACACACCAAACCGCGTCACACACACATCTCACACACACACCCAACACACACCTCACATCCCCACACACACCCTCACCGAGCTCACACACACAACACACCACACCACGCTCACGCTCACACCAACCCTTCCCCCCACACACACATACACGCTCACACACACACACACACCCACACACACACGCTCACACACACACACACCTCACGCTCACACACACACACACACCTACACCTCACTACACACATCTCCACCACACACACCGTACACACTCTCACCCGACACACACACGCTCACCTAGCTACACAACATCACACAATCTCACACACCGCTCACGCCACATCAACTACCACACGTCCTCACAGTTTATGCTCACACACCACCACAGCCACATCCACACGCTCACGCCACCCACACACACACCGCTCACACTCCGCACACACACCCACACACCACCCAATCTTCACACACACGCGCACACACCACAATCGCACACGCTCACCGCTCACACACACACACACCCGCACGCTCACACTCACACACACGCTCACACACACACACAAACATATATATCTATATATATCTTCTATGACTAAAGTAGCAAATATGATTTTGCTCGTAAAATGACAATGTCTATTTTTGCTCTATTCTGCAAAATCAGACCATAGCCCTCATTCATACGCTCTAAAACCGGGGTTTTTTTCAACCCAACTTTGGGTCAAATATGGATTAACCCAACCGTTGGGTTACATTTTTACTTTAAATAATTTTTAACCCAGAAGTTGGGTTAGTTCATATTTGACCCAGCATTGGGTTGAAACAACCCAGCATTTTTTAGAGTGTACAGACTAAAACAATGCATTCCGGTGCATGTCACTGATTTTATCTTGCCTGTTTTTCAGGCCCAGGAATCACAGGCCGGGCCCTCTGCAAATCATGAGTGCGTTTGCTCGAACCAGGAACCCCATGTCCTCTCCCCCACTGCAGAACGGCACAGAGAAAGGTCTGTATATAAAACACAGCTAACAAACTCTCATTTAGCATGAAAAAAAGTGTTTTAAAACAATATTCTTAGTTTACAAATGAACATTCTGTGTGCCTATTACGGATCAAACAGATGCATGCAGGAATGTACATTCACATAATAAACACTGAACCGTATTCAGCTGTGATTACCGTGTAAAAGCCAATTTACTAGAAATGAGCAACAGGCTCAAATAAAGGCAGTTAGGATTTTCAGTCGAGCAATGGCTCCAGTCTGTTTGGTTTCTCAGCAAAACAGTTACATTTGTCTAGTTGAGCGCTGCAAATTTCAGTACACAAAGGTTTGAACAGCTGCATGCCCAGAGGACATTGAGGTTTTCCAGTCCTGCGCTCTGTGTAAAATGATTTCCTGTGCGAATTCGCCTCTTTGGCTGAAGGACACTTATGACTTATCCTGCCAATCAACCACAGCACATCTCACTTCACAAGCGAACTAAATTACACCGCTTTTTCATTACAGTTCAGCTCCAGGAGCTCATTGTCAGGGCATTTCTAAAGAGCCTTTCAGAACGGTGCATCTATCTGTACACAAACAGGCCTCTAATCAACGGTTCGATTGTGCAAAATAATCCTAAAAATAACACGTCCACTATGACTCACACCTGCTTATATCTTGCACCATACCATCCATATTTTAAGGCTAGATACCGCAGGTGAATAGAGTAAAAAATTAACTGATGGAAATCACCATAGGTTTCCAGTTGACTGATTACATTAAGAATTGCAGACATTGTTTTTATTACAAGTTTTATTAAATTGCTTAGATATGCAGTTGTTGTTTTTTTTGCATCTCATAAAATGTGTGATAATTTGATACACGTCCAAAACAGAAATCTGAATAGTGGAAAGATATGGTATAATGGTCTAATTTTGTTCACACAATAGAGTTAAAAGTTTTCAAAAAGGGATTTTGGAGATATCTCGTTTGTCACACCACAAATCTGTCAACAGCCATGAAAAAATGCAAAGCTCATTTATTCAGCTTTCAGATGATGCATAAATCTCAATTTTAAAAATAATTGACCTGTTTTGTGGTCCAGGGTCACAGATTATAATTACAAAGAAACTGCTTTTTGAATTAGAAAAACTAAAATGGTATTTACTTGTAATCTTACAACTTTTGTACAGTGTAGATAGGAGATAGGAATAAAACTGTTTTGGTGCTACTGAAAAACCCTTTAAAGATACATACTGCAATTAAAATCTATTGACACAAAATAGATAAGAGTGCATTAAGAGTGCAAGTGAATTTTGGATGTTTTCTTTCCACCAGTCTGAAACAACGTCACGAAAAGCCAAACAGCCTTAAAAATGACCGATGCATGAAAAATAGCTTTAAAATCATGCACTCTTTCTTTTGTCCCAAACACAGAGGACAGCAGGAGAGAATACGAGCGTGACCCCAGCGGCACTCCCCTCCATTCGGACCCCGCTCACCAGCTGATGTCCCGAGTCCTCAGCCCGGCCCTTCCAGTCCTTAGCGGTCTGCACACCATGCCCCTCACAGCCGGCCCTCGCAGCCCACCCCACGAGCTACGCCTGGAAGGACACCCACAACCCCCAGACACCCTGCACCATCATCCATACAAATACCCAACCACCTACGAACACTATCTGGGAGCCAAAACCAGGCCGTCCCCGTATCCCTCACCGAGCATCAGAAGCCACGGTTACCATCCTCACATGAACCCAGCCACGGCCAACATGTACTCTGCAACGAGCGTGCCGACTAATTACGACTACGCTCCCAGATAATGACCCCAAATCGGATTCAGATCGAAAGCCGTACTGAGAAGATACACACAAACCTTGAGCCCCAGACTCACGAAACTTGTTGAGTTTTGGGTCGGGCACATCTTTTTGCAATGGCTTCTAAGCGTTGGAAAAAGAAGCGGTCGTATTTATTGATGGGAGAAATGTCACAAATGTCCTTGTGGAGCATTAGGATGAGCCCTGTGGACCCAGCATTAGCTCTGGATGGCAGGGCACCTGGAAACTGCAGTATAACTAGTGATTGGAGCAAGGACGTCTTTAGACAAATAATGCATTATCACGGACTGGAATTGAACTTTTGTGTTGGATGCACTTTTTGTTTTTGCTTTTAAAAAGCCATAAATTATATATCACCCTTGAGCCATTGAGCTTCTAGATAGATGGAATATTTGCATGTTGCGCTGTTTTGAAGATGCTGAAAAGCCCTGAAATAGTTTTTTTTCTGGTTGAGAATGATTTTTTTTTTTTTTTAATGCTAGACCACCTTTAGCAACTAGAAGCTTGAAGCTTGTAACGTGGCACTGAAGTACAGCAATTCAAATAAATACATGAACAGACTGTGCTGAACTTGTAAAATAAACATGAAATATTTGACCTTTAAGCATGTTCACTAGCATTTGCAATTCCTCTCCAGATTTGCCGGAAGCTTTATCTCATTCTTTCCTTACTTAGAGGAAATGCAACTCCCTGCTTTCATTCTCTCCAGAACTCGAAATATGTTTGATTTGGAAAGAAATTATTGATGCATTTTCAAATTGTGATATGATCAGTTTAGGTCTATTTCAACCTAAAAAAAAAACTGATTAATGGAAAAGAAATGGTTGAATACTACTAAATTATATATGCTTAATATAGGTTTACTTTTTTATTATTTATTTATTTTGGCCTAAATCAAACTATGCAAATTATACACAGACTCAGGCTACAAAACGAATAATAATAGCTTAATAATAAAAGAACTGGAGAGAAAATCTTCAGTGTCTATATTAAACAGGATGAATAACAAGAAGGCTTAATACTTACTGTGCAGTTACAAAACGAAAGGTATGCACAGAATAAGTAGGTTATAGATGTGACTGCTCAGAATTGAGCCGTTATTGAACTAGATTAGCCGCGTTTGGCAGCCTCTCCTGTTTCTCTAAAGCGTGATTTAATCCCACGGTAGAGGAAAGACACGCTTGCACACATTTGACCTCTGACAGCTATCGACTTTCTGAAGAATCAAAGGTTAAACAATGTTTCCAGCTAGTTGAGCGACGACTAATTGGTCGTATAATTTTTTGTTTGTGGCAACAACTCGATGCACGCCTGAAATGCAGACATTTCAAATTGCGCATCATTATTAAGTGATTAAAACTGAAAAAACTGAACTGTGAAAAAAGGCAATGAAAAACATAAAACACGAACGATGATTTCATTATTTTTACGCATTTTATGCATGCTAAATAGGCTGCATAAAGCCATTATAAATGTATTTCTATTCTGGCTGAATTATAGCCTACTATTTAAATTGTAATATATTATAAATATTAAAACTAGACAATGATGTTCTGGTTGCCTTTTTGAAAAGAAACAAATTAATTATTAATATACAATATAGTGTCTAATTAGGCTATTTACTAGATACATTTATACATTTAAAATAAAATATTTAGCATGTGACCCTGCAGCACAAAAGCAGTAAGTCAAGTCGCTGGTGTATATTTGTAGCAATAGCCAAAAGACTGCTGGATCACAATGATAGATTTTTTCTATTTATGCCAGTCAATCATTAGGATATTAAGATCATGAACATTTTGAAATATATAACATCCACATATATCAGAACTTATTTTTTGATTAGTAATATGCATTGCTACGAACTTCATTTGGCCAACTTTAAAGATGATTTTCTCAATATTAGATTTTTTTTGCACCCTCAGATTCCAGATTTTCAGATAGTTGCATCTCGGACAAATATTGTCCTCCTATTCTAACAAACCATACATCAGTGCAAAACGTATTTATTCAGCTTTCAGATGATGCATAAATCTCAATTTAAAGTTTGACTGTGGTCCCGGGTCACAAATGGTCGCCTACTATCAAAACACTTGCTTAAAAAACTTGCGTAATCAAAAAGATAGTAGCTAGTTTTTCATATATAGCCTGCTTATATTCATCATAGTTTGTAATTAAATCTTTTAACAATCCGTCCATTGTCAAGTGAAGCGCACATGTTATTTCCCTGCTTTAGAACACTTTGGGTCCGGAAGAGCGCGTTTGGAGGATTGGGCCTCCCTTCGCGTGAGCCTGCTGCCGGCTAGAGGTAATGAGTTTGGCCCATCAGGAAGGCAGGGACACCCGGACCCATGGCTCTTCCGTCAGGGGTCTACCCATCTGCGTTTTCTCTGGTAGCGCTTCGCCTTGATGAGAGGGGCCGCCTGTGTACCTGCATCCATGAATGATGACTGACGGCTGTTTCCAACAATCAGCGCTTCTAAAAATGCGCATTATTTATGGGCCGAATGCACCGAAAATTGTATCCGTCTTTGAAGTCGAACATGATGCATGAGAAGTTCAGCATGAAACACAGTTTGTTCCTACAGGAAATACCTGCGCTTCGAAAACACACACACACACACACACACACACACACACACACACACCACACACACACTCACACGCACTCACACACACACTCACGCATGCACGCACACACACACACACACACAGCACACCAACAATATTACTCAGAAAGAGTTATGAACAACGTATGAAAACAGCTTATATATAAAATTCCTAAAGCGAAAAAAACCCACAATCCACCTTCTTGTTTTTAAGCTTTTCTAGCGCATGGACTCTCAGCTGTCATAGCGTAAAATAAAAGAGGCTTTTAATGAACAACAATAACGACCAATAATGCATTATGCCAAACTAAAGTAGACCCAGTTTTTCAGTTAACTGTACCTTCATGTCTCCTGCCAGCCATGTCTAACTCTCTTTTGTGTACAAAGTGAGGCAATGAATCAACTGATTATACAGCAGTAAAAAAATAACAACCACATTTAAAAAAAAAAATTGTATAAATATTGCTTTAGATATCAGTCCAAGTTGAAAGCCTGCAACTCACCACACATGGACATTTCTTATCAGACAGCTACACTGTAAAAAAAATTCTGTAAAATTTAAGGCAGCTGTGGTTGCCGGATTTTTACTGTAAAAAATACGGTAGCAATGTTTTAGATTTTATGGTTTTAACTTAATTTTACAGTTAAATACCGTAATTTCATTAACTGATATAATGTTAATATACCAACCTATTGAAGTACTGAAATCTTTTTTGTACCTTTGTAATACACTGATAACAATCAAATGCAGGTGGTGATGAGAAAGTCGTATGATGAACCAAAGCCCATCACAAGTAGTTTTTAAATAATAACATATATAGAAGGTTCACTGTGTCATTCACAGACACTAAACACCATCACGGTAACACACATGAAACTGAAATAATGCAATAAACATTCATTTAACAACATTAGGTGTAACACACAACCCTAATATACAAAACTGATAAGAACAAAAACGAAGAAACATAGTTATCTCAACAAAAAAACACATCAAATTTGAAATGTAACGCAGGGAATTCTGGGAATGTCAATTTACGGTTATTCACTGTAAATTATACAGTATTTTCCACTTCCAAAACGTAAAATTTATGTCCAATACATGTAATGTCCAATACAGTTTTTCACTGTATATAGTAGGGGAATTTACAGTTAACCACTTAACAGGTTTTTAATGTAGCATTTTTACCGTCATTTTTTACAGTGTATGTAAAGGCTCAGTAAAACACACTATGGTTAAGGAAAAAAAAGAACTGGTAATCATCTGAAACAGGGTCGCATCTGGAACATCTGTTGTGACAAGCCTATCTTTTGTGTACCTTTCTCTGGCTTTCACGTCCAAAGACAGCTCTTCAAAAAAAAAAAAAAGAAAAGAAAAGAAACTTAAGGTGGACCAACCCTGCAAAGATGTTTACCCACAGCCATGCACGTGTTTCACATTTTCCCACATTTTTCAGCCAACGTGTTACATTTGAAAACAAATCACCGTCGTGCTTATCTCAGACAACAGAAATCATTTCATTCAGACTGAGCTTGCCAACATATAAATAATTTACTGTAGCACAGCCAGTGTTGGGTTTCTCTCATTCAAAGGTCCATTTCCTCAGACTGTGATTACCTGGGATTATTGTTAGTTTCCAAAAACTAACAGCTATTCATCCAGTCTTACCCAGCAACACATGCCATGTAGAGATTATTGTGGGTGACTAGGGGTTTGTTTGAGCTGGTCAGGTGAACTCTGACCCCTGGTGCAATAGACAGGCATGTGTCTGTTGTTCAGGGAGCCGCAGGTTTTTGTCAGTGGCCCGTGTCGAGGTTCTGCTTATACTGACTGCTTAAGTGATCTATTATTGACTTGGGAGGTATAAGCTGAAATCTACAGCAATACATGCGTATTCACCGAACGGACGGACGGGACCCCTGGAATGGCTTTGTTGTGCCCCCCACCAAGTCTATAAAAGTAGGAAGTGACCAATCGGATGAGCTCTACAGAGGTCATGGACAAAGGTACATGAGGGTCCCCAGATGACAAGGAGAAGGCGGACTGTGAAATGAACTGTTTTGTCTTCCTCTCCGGCTGGCGACTCGCCCGCTGATGTTTTTCCTTTAAAAGGACGGCCTCCAAGTTCCCCGAGCTTCCGGTACCGTCTGATGAGATATTCCAGTCTGGGTTCGTCCCCAGAGACACGTGCTTTATGGGGCAGAACGGCTGTGGGCCGTTTGAAGTTGCATGAAATCCCATTTAGCTTAGTACCAAGGATGGCTATTATTACCGCATACGCTGACACAAATATCCACTTTCAAACTCTTTGAATATTAGTTGACTAACATGCATGTCTCTTTTCGATTATCAGGTTGAGTTATTAAAAAGTAAAACATTATGTTTGTTGCCTGAATTTGAAAACCAACAGGTTTGGTTTGAATCTTTATTGGAGTTTAAGAACAGGGATTTGAATCAAAAGGACTGGTTACGAGTCACGATTCTCAACGGTTCCATTAACAACTCTTTTAATACTTTTGAGGAAGAAACATTTGGAACAAAGTAGCCAAAGCTTCTATTTTTTTTTTTACACTTTGGATGATTTTCAAGAGCAAACCATTAAAGAGTCATTCATAGGGAATACAACTACACTGCTCATGGTGTATTGTGTGATTCACCAAAAGAAGTCAGTCATTAGAGAATTAAGCTAAACTCATCACTGTGTATCGTTTAATTAACCAGGAAGCAGTTCATAGGAGTCATTCATTCTAAAATCATTAACAAAACCAAAACATCTGTAAAATCATGGAACTGGTTCTGAATAAGAATTGGTTCTTGGTTCCCATTCCTACTAACAAATCTTATCTAGAAATAGTGTAAACGATATTAGATATCAGTTTTCCTAATGTGAAAAAAAGTAGAACGAAACTACTCTGGTGAGTGAGCCACGTTGTATTCGCCGAGCAATAAATGCAAAAATAACTAGTTTGTCTTTTAGCCACATCCGAACACAGAGGTCAGCCTTGTCTTTAGGCTGAAAATAGAGCCGCCTTCATCAGCTCGTGTGCTTGAAGGGAAGAACGAAACGAATCCTGCTCAATGAATCTTTCTTACAAACAGGCCTGTCTGCGGAGCCGAGCCCTTGTGATTAACCCTGCGTGATGAATGCAGGTCAGTCCAGAGGTCTTAAACTCGGAGGCAGATTTGGAAAAACAGCGCTGGATTACTTTGCCACTCAGGTGCGACTTCAAGAGCAAACACACACCTACTGAAGCACATCAGATCGGAGCGGACGGTTTAAGCTCTGCCTTTGACAATAAAACACGCCATTGTCATTGTGGCAAACTGCAACCAAACTCTGTGATGGAGTGTGTTTATATTAGCTGTTTTTTGGTTGATTTTGAAGCATTTCACCAATACAAACTCATTCGTTTGGACACGTAAGTAATGGCAACGCCTTTCTAAATGAGACTGAGTTGTAGCTCCGCCTCCGAATGGCAGCCAGCCACTAATTTAGGTGCTTTCATTCAAAGAAAATATATTAGCACCATGTTGAAGTGTGTAAAATAAAGTTAGAGTAATTTGTGACAATCAGTTTGAAGGAAATGGTAAAGTGGGCCCCTGTCTTTCAAACTCAACTTTCGCTATATATAGACCACACACTGATCCGCTGGTCCTTGGACCCCGCAGCCAAAAGTCTCTGTGGGGGGTCCTGATGGTCTGAGAAGGCCACACTATTCACCATGTCAGTATGATGTTGCAGAACAGCCAGCGGCTTCAGATTCTTCCAGCCGAACACTCTGATGTTGTCGTCCCATCCTGCGGTAGCGAGGATCTTTCCATCGGCACGAATACACAGCTGGGAGACCCCAGGATTGTTCATCTGAACAGAGTCGTGCATCTGGAAGGAAACACAAGTCAGACATCAACCCAAATGAGCCGCAATAGACAAATGCAGGACTTTAATTAACAAACGGTGCCGTTGGAATGCAAGGCCGTAATTGAATATCAGATGCGAAACTATAAGTTTTGCTATAAGTTTAATTTTGCTACGAGTTTAATCGCAACATATGTGACCCTGGAGCACAAAAGCAGTCTTAAGTCGCTGGAGTATATTTATAGAAATAGCCAAAAATACATTGTATGGGTCAAAATTATAAATTTTTCATTTATGCCAAAAATCATTAGGATATTAAGTAAAGATCAGGTTCCATGAAGATATTTTCTAAATTTCCTACCGTAAATATATCAAAACTTAATTTTTGATTAGTAATATGCATTGCTAAGAACTTCATTTCGAAAAATTGACACTTAAGAATGGTTTTGTGGTCCCGGGTCACATATGATCAGTGCAATTAATAGTTCACCATCTGTTAGATTATGTCATTAACTAACTGCATGAACTTTACTGTACATTTCTGCCAATACAAACATCAACTTACTATTAAATATAATATAGAAACTTAAAAAATAGAACCTTAAATTTTCTGTAAAGCTGCTTCGCAACGATTTGTATCGTGAAAAGCGCAATACAAATAAACGAATTGTGTCAATTGTCACCATACGCGCTTACTCATCTCAGGCGGCTAAAAAAGGATTAGCGTAAACTATTCACCAGACACAAATAAGTTTGTTGTTTCAATGACCTGAGCAAGAGCGAATTTAAATCCATAAAAAGACCAGGCCATAGAGCGAGAACGATTCCCCACCAGCCACCTTCATCTGATGATTGAGCCACAAATGAACGGCTAAATAGCTGTTGAATCTGGCAGAGAAAATCCGTGAGCCTCAATCATCGGCCGTGAAACATTAAATCACGAGCATAACGCTATTTGGATTGGAACATTAGACGTTAGGGTCACCTTTGTCACGGAGCAAAGGCTGCTTTGTTTGTGAAGGCCTTGTTGTTTTAACAGTCTCTGGTGAATTACATTTGCATTGAAAAGTCTGGTCAACAGCGCGAGGGAAGCAAACGCTGGCTAAAGATTACCTTCCCTTGCTCTCCGTGATCTACGGTGGCCAGGAGACCAGATAAATCTCAGTAATAGGCAACAATGTAGCATATTACCCAGAGCTCATTATCTCTCCTTTGAGGACGTTCTCGAGGTATTTCCTGGAGAAAAGCACAGTGAGTGAGTGTGTGTGGGGTGTGTGTGTGTGTTGTGTGTGGTGTGGGTGTGTGTGTGTGTGTGTTGGGTGTGTTGTGTGTGTGTGTGTGATTGTGTTGTGCTGTGTGTTGTGTGGTGTTTATGTGGTGTGTGTGGTGTTGTGTTGTGGTGGTCTGGTGTGGGGTCTCCCCCGGGGAGCATTGGTCCCAAAGATGGAATCGAATTGGACAGCGTAAAATTGACTTCATAAGCCATGTCCGGCGAGACTAATGGCTCTCATGCGGGAGAAGACAGTGAAGAATTTGTCGGCGTGCTCCTGTTTCTGCCTGGAAAATCAGAGCCAGTCACTCCTGCATGTGGAAGATATAAGCCAGTCAGGTATTCCTGACCCAAGCGGATAGAAGAATGCACCGGGAACACCGTCCCTAACATTATTCTTTAACAGAGGAGGAAAAACTAGCATTGCTTTTGCTCGCATCTGAAATCAGTTTGCATCATAGTCCACATCGAAATTCTGGTGCATGGTAATAATGTCACCTGTGAGCAGAAACTTTCCCACAAAGGCAAGGGGAGAGACTGGTTTGCATGCTGCGGCCAAGAGAGACAGTGAAAAGATGAATGGTTGGTATGCCTGAACTAAACGCCCATCTGGTCCATATTACAGAGCTGATAATGATGGGTTAATGTGTCTATCTGTGTTTGTTATGCTTCCCATAGTTTGTGTCAGGAAAATACATTAATTTAATTAAGAGGTCACAGCAAAGCGATAAAAAAGGTAAATGGGTGTTTATAAAGCGAGCTGCGAGGCCTGTATTGAGAAAGAACCATTAGAAAAGCCTGATTTACAGATTGACACACATTTGTTTTTTGGGAAAAATAATCATATGAACTGAATTTCCCAACAGTTTTCACTCTTTCAGGGTGTTTTAACACAGAAGTTTAGAGATTAAACATTACGGGCTGTGTTTAATCCAAAAGTCTTGCTAAAGTAGCACATCTGGCTATTGCTTTTCCACACAAATGCTTCATTTAAATGGTGTCTATCCCATATTCGATCTCGTTTTAAATGCAATATGGAAGCATTCATTTCAAACACAGCCTTTAGAGTTTGAGAATGGTTATTAGCTTTCATTTATGGAATCCATTCTCCATGAGTCCACATGCTTTGCAATGAACTTTCAGACATCAAAGAGGTCAGTCTTTATGAACTATCCTTCATTTCTCCATTGGACCATTGATTCCTGATGGGGGACACATAGCAAACGGTCATCTGTGCATGCAACTTACACACATATGCTTGTCCTGTTGGCGATTAAACGAAAACAAACCTCAAAACTCGCCTTAGGCCCAACGGTGGACTGGAAGATAATAGGTTTACTTGGTTATACTACACAAAGGCTAACGGAGTGCCAACTGAAAGAGTCCTGAAATTGGAAATAAGTTGGCATTTTTGCACTTGTGGTTCCATCTGGTTATTACAAGCTCAAGATATTCTTAAACTTGAGATATTCATCATTACTCCAGTCTTCAGTGTCACACGTTCCTTCAGAAATCATTCTATGCCGATTTGCTGTTCAAGAAAAATGTTTTATGATTATTGTCAATATTTAAAACCGTTGAGTAAATTTTTTCCAGGATTCTTTGATGTGTGCTACAAAAGATTTCTATTTCAAATAAATGCTGTTCCCCTTCAGGAACTCGAGCTGCGTCGAGATCGCTTTGGGAACGCCCTTGCGTGACCGCGTTCTGAAGCACGTGTAAAATCAGTCCAACAGAGCAGCGAGACGTCACGAGCGGGGTAACGTAAGCACCAGAAATTATAAAAGCGCATCCGGCAGAGCGCAAACAAGCTTCTGCTCTTCAGTAGCGCTTTGTGTATGTGTCTGTCTATTTACTGTTGTTTGTCCGCACAAGCACTCATATATATAAAGCAATGAGAAAGTCTATGGCGAGCGAATGGCATTACAAACGTTGTGTTCCTCCCTGCCCATGATATCTGGCGGCGGGGGATACACACGATTTGAGTGTCATTTGTTTAGGAGCGGAGCATGCACGGTCAGCTTTCGAGCAGCTGATTGTCATCACTGCGAGTTACTCTCACTGCGCACGCTCCACTCTCGCCTGGCTGCGTTTGATGAGAGTGGCCAGGCTCGCGATCCCGCTGGCAGTGGTCCTCACCCGCTAGATCCGCGGCTCTCCGTGGAAGAGCCAGACGCTTCATCTATCTTCCTCCGAGGAGGTGGATGTGATGAGTGTCGAGACAGAGGAGACTGTGGACTCGCCACCACAGTCCCTCGCGTATGAGGTGTGATTCGTTATTATGGGGTGTGTTTTGTGGTTGAGAGTTCGGGCCAACTAAAATTAGTTATATTTGGCGTGAGTCAACCCTAGAAACAGGTACGCTCGTCGTAAAAATAATAGACGAGTTCTGTAGTGTGTTTGATTTGATGATTTGTCAGTTTGATCTTTACAGCCTTCACACAGGGCCTTTCCGTTTTCCCCGATCTCCTTTTTCTGCTGAGGTGTCTAAGATCGGGGAGAAGAAACCGTACTCATCCCGTAGTACAGCCCCACAGTCTCGAATTATTCAAAAAGAACATCGTGGGGCTGAATGATAAGGTATATGGGGCGATGCCAGTGGTGGAGCAGACAATTGTGAGCTATCTCTCCCCACCCTCAGCATCATCCCTGAAGGCCCCGAAGCTTCCCACCAGGCCCGTTAGGCTTACACCGAGTCTGGTTGGGAAAGCTTATACGACGGTAGGTCAGGCTGGCGCATGTTTGCACACCATGGCGGTGTTACAAGCATACAAAGCTGACCTGCTTAGGGGTGGGGCTGCTGAGCGAGCAGCAGCCCAAGTCATAAAGCTCCTCATATCGCCAGTCTCAAAAACAGAGCGTTGCAACCCGCACCCCTCCACAGAAAGATCAGGGGTTGGGGCGATGCTAGCAGTTGGGGTCTTCTAGACCGAAAACAGATCTGCGGACTGTTATTTGTCTAAGAGGACCTCGGCGAAATGGTCCTACCATTGTCAGGTCCCTGAGGGCAGCCCACCTGGTGAGGAAAGGATAACACCTCAGTATACGTTGCCCAATCCTCCTCAGTGCCCTCACAGAGATTCATTGATACCCCTGCCACCTCGGCGCTTCAGGGATCAGTGAGCTCTGACGAGCAAAATTCCCAGCTGCCGCCCGGCTACGGTATGGCACGGGAGAGCTCGCCCTCTCAAGTGAGGGTGCTACAGCAGTCAAGTCGTTTGTTCCTTCAGTGCCCTCACGGAGGCTTATTGATACCCCTGCCACCTCGGTGCTGCCTCAGGGCTCAGTGAGCTCCGACGAGCGAAATTCCCTGCTGCCGCCCGGCAACGGTACGGCACTGGAGAGCTCGACCCCTCAAGTGAGGGTACTACAGCAGTCGGGTCGGTTGTTCCCACAGTGCCCTCATGGAGGTTCACTGATACCCCTCCCACCTCGGTGCTTCAGGGCTCAGTGAGCTCCGACGAGCGAAATTCCCAGCTGCCGCCCGGCAACGGTACGGCACGGGAGAGCTCGCCCCCTCAAGTGAGGGTACTACAGCAGTCGGGTCGGTTGTTCCCTCAGTGCCTTCATGGAGGTTCATTGATACCCCTGCCACCTCGGTGCCTCAGGGCTCAGTGAGCTCAGGCGAGTGAAATTCCTAGCTGCCGCCCGGCAACGGTACGGCAAGGGAGAGCTCACCCCCTCAAGTGAGGATGCTACAGCAGTCAGGCCGGTCGTTCCCTGCCGGTCATCCGCTTCAGGGCACCGAACTGGCTCCTCTAATAATACCAGACGCCAGCCTCGAGAGGCTGGTTCCCTTAGTAGATTTTCTGGTAGCGTGGAAACTTCTACCAAATATCTCAAAATGGGTCCTGCAGATTGTAGAGAAGGTTACAGAATCCAGTTCGGTTCTCGTCCACCTCGTTTCAACGGGGTCATCCCCACACTAGTGGCCCCCCGAGCAGGCTCTGGTAATGGAAAAAGAAGTAGATACTCTCTTGAGGAAGGGGGCCATAGAACGTGTTCCTCCTCTCTCGAGAGGGCGTCCGGGTTCTACAGCCGTTACTTAATCGTTCCGAAGAAGGATGGGGGTGGTTGCGTCCGATCTTAGATCTCCGTCTTCTGAAACGCGCTATCAAACGGCTTCGGTTCAAGATGCTCACTATCAGCAGATAGTGTCTCAGATCCAGTCCGAGGACTGGTTTTGTTACGATAGATCTCAGCAGACGCTTATTTCCAGGTTTCCATCCTCCCTCAACACTGGAAATTCCTAAGGTTTGCTTTCGGGGGGCGAAGCATACCAATATAGAGTTCTTCCCTTTGGCCTGTCACTCTAACCCAGCACTTTCACGAAGTGTGTGGATGCACCTCTGGCTCCGCTGCGACTCCGGGGCATCCGCATACTCAATTATATCGACGACTGGTTAATACTAGCTCAATCGGAGCAGATGGAGGCTCGGCATCGAGATGTCATCCTCGCCCATACGAGAGAGCTGGGTTAAGACTAAACGCCAAGAAGAGTGTTCTTTTTTCCACTACAGAGAACCACTTATTTAGCGTGGTGTGGGACTCAACCTCGATGCACGCACGTCTGTCTCCTGCCTTGATCGAGTCAATCCTCAAGACAGTCACGAGAGTAAGAGAATGCCAGTCACTCACTGTCAAACAGTTTAAAAGGCTGTTGGGCCTGATGGCAGCGAAGTCCAACGTGATACCTTTTGGCCTGCAGACCCTTGCAGTGGTGGCTCAGAACCAAAAGACTTTCCCCGAGGGGGAATCCGCTTCGCATGATCAAGGTCACGTAAGCATGATCAATGCTTACGTGCCTTAGACATGTGAAAGAAATGTTGGTTCCTGGTTCAAGGCCTGACGTTAGGGGCTCCTGTCGGTTAATGCTAACAACGGATGCCTCTCTAACGGGCATGGGGAGCGCGTCATGAGTGGCCGCTCTGCCAGGGTCTGTGGGAAGGCCATCATCTCTTTTGGCACATAAACTGCCTGGAAATGCTGGCCGTGTTTCAAGCTCTGACACACTTCCTTCCAGACCTAAGGGGGGCATTATGTGCTTGTCCGCACAGACAACACATAGGTGGTCTCCTACATCAATCGGCAGGAGGGTCTGCGTTCGCGCCCCTTGTACAAGCTGGTTCTCGGACTTGGTGTCCCCCCTCGACGGCTCTCCGCTGGAGATTCAGATCAGGAGGGACCTCCTCTCTCAGACAGGGGGCTCCATTCTTCACCCCCACCCAGAGTTATGGAAGCTGTGGGCATAGCCCCTGAGGGGGCACAGCTCCTAGCAACTGATCTCTCAACTGAGGTTGTTGAGACCATACCCCAGTCCAGAGCTCCCGCCACTAGGAAACAGTACGCCTTGAAGTGGAAAATTTTCGCTTCATGGTGCGGACAGCGAATACAGGACCCAGTCAACTGCCCAATTAGTACAGTTCTCGAGTTTCTGCAGGAGCGATTCTCCGCAGGGTTATATCCCTCCACTCTGAAGGTATACGTGGCGGCCTTAGCTGCTTACCACGCCCTTCTGGGTGGTCAATCATTGGGAAGACACCCACTTGCCACTCGTTTCCTCCGTGGCACCCTGAGGCTGAGGCCGGTACAGCGCACCAAGGTGCCCTCATGGGACCTGGCTGTGGTTCTGGATGGCTTATGCAATGCCCCCTTTGAACCCATAGAAGAAGTTTCGGTCAAATTGCTCAGGCTCAAGACCATCTTTCTACTCGCTATTTCCTCACTAAAAAGGATAGGGGATCTTCAGGCACTCTCTGTTTCATTGCTGGAGTTTGCTCCAGGCATGGTTAGGGAATTCCTTTACCCGAGGGCCGGGTATGTCCCTAAGGTGCCCACTTCTTCACCAGGGCCCATAGTACTTCAGGCATTCTGTCCTCCTCCGTACCAGGAAGTAGGCCAAGAAAGGCTTAATCTGCTCTGTCCAGTTCGAGCACTGGACGCTTACGCACACATAGCTGCCCCGTGGCATAAGGCAGATCAACTTTTTGTTTGGTTTGGTCCACCAAAGAAGGGATTTCCAGCGACCAAGAAGACTATGGGTAGGTGGGTGGTCGAGGCCATCTCACTAGCCTACGAGTCCTCTGGCATCCCGTCACCTATGGGGGTCAGAGCGCACACGACCAGGAGTATGGCGGCCTCCAAGACTTTCAGCCTGGGTGTGGCCTTGCAGGACATTTGTGCTGCGGCGGGCTGGTCCTCTCCGCACACTTTTGTCCGCTTTTACAACCTAGACCTGGCTTCTACCCCAGGTTCCCAAGTTCTCTCTTCGTGATGTGCTCATAGGATACACACCCAGGCAGGGACTTGGTAGTATGGCGCAATGGGTATTCTCGTTCCAAAAGCAAATTCAACGCAGCTCGAGTTCCTGAAGGAGAACGTCTCCAGGTTACGAATGTAACAATGGTTCCCCAAGGGAACGAGACGCTGCCTCTCTCTTTGCCATACTCCCTGCATCCCTGCAGGCGCTGCTTCATCGAAGCTGGTTTGCGCCCGGTTGGATGTGCTTTTATGCTTTCTGGTGTTTACGTCACCCTGCTCGTGAAGTCTCGCTGCTCCATTGGATGGATTTGACACGTACTTCAGAACGCAGTCACACAAGGGCATTCCCAAAGCGAATCTCGAAGCAGCTCGAGTTCCTGAAGGGGAACCATGGTAATACGGAACCTAGGACGTTATTTTGAAATTTCTATTCATCAAAGAAACCTGAAAAGTTCTACTCAACTGTTTTCAACATCATAATAATAATAATAAATGTTTTTTGATTTTTTTGTTTTTTTGAGTAGCAAATCAGCATATCAGAATGATTTCGGAAGGATCATGTGAAGACTGGAGTAATGACTGCTGAAAAATTCAGCTTAAAAAACCACAGGAATAAATTACATTTTAAAGCATTCAAATAGAAAACAGTTATTTTAAATAGTAAAAATATTTCAAAATACTACTGTTTTTACTGTATTATTGATCAAAAAATAAATGCATGCTTGGTGAGCAGAAGAGACTTTTTTAAAAAACATGAAAAATCTTACTGTTCAAAAACGTTTGACTGGTAATGTACCTTACTAACTATATAATCAGCAAATTAGGAGTTTATTGAGGCTAAAGTAATAGTTAATGGTTTCTGAATAGCGAGAATTGGACCTTAAAATAAAGTGTGACCAAAAACATCACCCAAATTGTGCTGTTTTAAGCTTTCACGTGTCTTGAAAAGGCTGTTGCTAACAGGTGGCTGAATAAACGTCAATAAACGTCATCACGCTGAGCAGGAAAACTCATTAACTTTCTAGTCCGCTTTCAGTCTCATGGTGTTTATAATCGCGCTCCATTCCAACCGAAACGTGTTTTTTTTTTTTTTTTTAAAAAAACACTGGTAGATTTAACAAAAAAAGATTGAAATTGTAGTGAAATGAAGGAAGGTCAATGGCAGTTGCGTTGATGTTTAGCTTTTTACTTCTAGTGATTGCATTTAGGCTTCAAAACGTTGTGTTCAATTGTAAAGATTATCTTGAGGAACAAAACAGAACTATAAACTTCTGTTGTCACAGAGCCTGTTATCTTTTTTTACTATTCAGGTCAATGGAAAAATCCAGCCACGGAACCACGTGATGCTAATTTCTAATAAAGTCACAGATAATTTTTTGAAAGCAATGCATTGAGATAAGTGTGCGACAAGTTGGTTGCCAATTAAAAAGCTAAGTGCGATGGATTTTTGGCAGCAACTAATGGGATGTTCAAAACGCGATATGTTGCTCTCTCCGGCATGGACTTGGCAGGCTCTTCTGACCTCACACTGATCACTGAAACCAGTTATCATCACTTGTCCACTTGAGCCTGACAGTCCAGTACAGTTGAGGGGTGTGCTTGCATTTTCCGGCAACCGCGTTTTCAGAAATTTTAGTATTACGCATTTTTTCAACCCTGCAATTCTGGATTTTGAGCATTGCACCAAGATAAAAAAAATATTTTTGCTATCGCTTTGCATGCACAACAGCATTGAAAAATTTAAATCAATGCCTAATATTATTGATGACAGCGAAGGAATGTACAAAGCGTGACAGAGCAGCCTGATCCCTCCAGTCGGGTGCTGACAGATGCTGGATACCTGAAGCACAGAGTCTGGTGGATAGTAGGAGGGAGGGCTGTTTAATTGAGAAGGGCGGTAGGAATGTAGGGACTAAAAGTGAAGAGATGTGGAGATGCATCTGTGAGAGCTGTCAGCACGTCTCCAGCAGCATGCAAAGACAGCCATGCTTGATTTAGACTAATCTTTACACACATACGACAACCATCTCTGCCTCACCCTCTAAAATCTTGTCTGTCCACATCTGTCAAAATATGTGCTTGATAAGAGCCGCTTGCTTTTCACAAGCTTACAAAACTACTGACGGTTTTTCAGCAAAATGTCAAAAGATAAGTGTTAATCAAAAATAGTTAAAGATTTTTTCCATTTCATAATGACAACGAGACTGAGACAAACAATGCACATCAAGGCAATAATTTAAATTTTTACTGTTGCAAGAAATAACGTGTGACAAATAACACAATACAAGACATCAATAATGTACTAAAAATGTTTTGGAAGAAATAAAACATAAAAGGAAGGTTATTGTTTAAATGATATGCACAATGTTTTTGAAATTAGTCTCTTATGCTCACCAAGGCAGCATTTATTTGATGAAAAATGTGTAAAAAGTTTAATATTTCAAACTCTTTTCTATTTTAATATATTTTCCATCAACTTTTATCTGTTTTTTTATTTTGGGGGCCCAAAACTGGGCATTTTCAGCCTCATACTCCAGTCTTTCAGTTGTCCCGGACCCTCAGCACACTCTTCTCATCTGCTGCACAGACTCTTTCTTCTACTTAAAACACATTCAAAATTGTTGTGCTGGCTTACTTTTTTTTTTGTCCTCCACCTCCCTTTTACAATAGACACTTCACAGACATGACTCTCTTTCAATAGACATCTTTTGTACCATTGATCAATTATTTGCCTCAGACGCATTTGATGGTACGATATTCAGTTTCAGACTCTCTCAGAATAAACTACCGTATCCAATTACAGTGGCCTGTTATACCTGTCTTTGGACGGGATGTCAGCCACACCCAACCTACCCATCGTAGTGAAAAACTACCACTGTTTGCGATACGCCACACCCTCGATGGTGTTAATATCAGCGTCCTTCCTTTGATGCGTTGTCATGTTCCACTGTTTTACCTCCTACGCCTAGAGGGCCACCTTATATAAATCATTACACTGGTCCCCCACCATGACCGCGCGCATGTTTACACAATACTAGATCACCTGCTCCCCCCATTCTTAATTTTCTATCATCAACATCCATACATAAATCCACCTATTAACGATACTTATCTACGAAAAAAGTAAAAACAATTCAAATAATTTAAACCAAGCAAAAATATACATAACGACTAGAAACAATCACTCACCCACCCAACCGCGACGATGTCACTGTAAAAAAACTCTACTACCCCCCATAAAACCAAACACACCAAAAAAAACGGAACACACACACACAACCACAGTACACAGATTTTATCTCTACTGCATCTCCCCTTGATCCTTTCTTACACCCCACCACCCACACGCCCGCTTACCCCGTACCCAGGCTAACACCACAGATCCCTGCCATTTAATGACTCCACCACCCACCCCAAAGAAAGCCAAAAGCAGTAATATGTGAAATATTTTTATATTGACTTCGTAACCACCCGTCATTTCTGGGATGCGCAGCGGAAGTACTTTTCAGCATCATTTAATCCAGTCATTCAGTGTCAACACCATGATCTTAAGAAATCAGTCTATATGCTGCTTTGTTGTTAAGAAACATGTATTATTATTATATACAGTAGAGATACAGTAAAACTTCAGGATTCCAGTCTGTCCATGAATAGAAAGATCCCATTAGCATTGAATTGAAATAAAAAAGCTTTCACATGTACATTATACACTACCCACCATTAAAAGGCTGGACCCGCAGAACATACTACAGATCCACACATTAATTTTGGGGCCGAAACACGGAAATTACTAGAACAATTATACTTTTATTAGCAAGGATGCTATCTACATTCAGATAAATAAATACATATTCAGATACAACTGTGTTTTTGAATTTTCTATTCATCAAAGAAACCTGAAAAAAATTCCACTCAGCTGTTTTCAACAACAATAATAATAATAAGTTTTGACATATTAGATAATCGACGGATCATGTGACTGGAGTAATGACGCTAAAAATTCAGCTTTGAAATAACAGGAAGAAATTACATTTTAAAATATATTCAAATAGAAAACAGTTATTTTAAATAGTAAAAATATTTCAGAATTTTTGCTGTACTTTGGATCAAATAAATGCAGGCTTGGTGAACAGAAGAGACCTTTCTTCAAAAAACATGAACAATCTTACTGTTCAAAAACATGGCTGGTAGTGCATGACTAAAACAACTTAAAACAAACTAAACAATAAATAAATAAAAGATAGCGGTGCTGAGAGAGTACTGCTAGCGTTCTGCACAGCAGCAGGTGAAGATCAGACGGTGCAGACCTGGGCCATGTTGCTTCATCTCTCTTCAGCCTTTCGTAGAGCCTCCCGCTGTGTGAACTACTGTTCCTTTTATTGCAGATGTGTTTTTTGTTTGGTTAGCAGCCTGCGAGGTTTTGATGTTTCTATTACCTCTCGTGGGCCGTTCGTCAAGCGGCAGATATGCACTTCAGGGTCATTTAAAAGCCCCCGCTGACTCCTTTTCCAAGCTGCTCTTTTTTTTGTAGGCAGTTTCCGCCAAGAATGACATTTTAAATCAATTTCTTATTTTTTTGACATGCAAAATAAACCGAACCGTCGATACAGCTCCTATTTTGTGAATAAACACTTATTACTGCAGATACATTTTGCATGCTAGACAAAATAGGGAGGAAGGTTTGGGAATATTTCGAATTCATCCATTCATGTGGAAAAGGCGCTGGAAAGAATAACAATCCATGCACAGGACTGGAGTGTTGTATATCAGAGCCTTTTCACACAGATTTCTCGTCTCTTATGAAATATTGAATCTGTAAGACCTGAAATGCTAATGAGGCATTACCTTTCAGATGAGTAAAGTGTTATGCAAGATAAAGCGTGGCTCTGGTGTGTGCTCATGTTTTTAAGAATGCTGTATAAAAATAAAAGCATTTTATTTTATTGTTTTAGGCAAAATCTGGCCTCGAACTACAGTATGACATCACAGTGTAGCTGAGAGTTGCCAATCTAAAGTAAAAGAGACTGATTTATTATCCAACAGACCTGAGGAAACTTTATAGTCTAGCCAAATACTTTCCAAGTGTATCAGGTGGTGTCTACATGGCCACGTACACACCGCTGCGAAGCAGTCCTCAACACTGTTACGAAATGCCAATTTCCTTTTTTACATTTTCCAGTTGTTTTTAGAGAACTGAACTGAGCAACCAGTTACTAATTCGACAGAGAACGAGCATGTAATAGCAGCGTAGCAATAACCAACGAACAATAATAAAAACATCTCTAAGGACTAATATTACTAGGGTCAAAAATAGCTAACACCAAACATCTGGCACCCTTGTTTCCTGCATACAAAAAGAAAAAAACAGAGAAAAAAAAAACATGGAACTGAAATAATAAATGCCAAAAATATCGAAGGCAGCAAAGTTTGAGGAGGCTTTCTGAATGGACTTAAAGGCTCAAGTTCACCTTTGAGAGCATCTCAATATATCCCAAATGGTAACACTTCTTTTTAAAATCTAATTTAATGCAATTTGCAATTATTGCTGTTCAATTAAACCAATGCATTTAGTGCTGCATGATTTGGGGAGAGAAAAAAAATCAAACTGTGATTTATCTGATAAAAATTGCAGTGTGTGTTAAAGCAATAAGCCCCGTGAAGCCGGGGTTTACAGTGAATTTATAACAGCTAAGGGGCGTTGTTAGGCACGACGCATCCTAACAACGCCCCTTAGCTGTTATAATTTCACTGTAAACCACGGCTTCACGGGGCCTTTTATTGCTTTTATAAAACGGTTATTCCGTATACGTAGTTAGGTTTCACAAAATAAAACGGAGCAAATAAAGTGTAATGATATTAATAAAAACAGTATTCTTCCACCAAACAGTGTAGTTCCTCAGAAACAGTTGTGGTTGCTACAAAGTGGTTGCCGAGCTACACACAAACGTAAACAAAGGTGTATGTTACTTTGTAGAGTAACTTACAACAGCGTTCAAACGTGGTCAGCCAATCAGACTCAAGGACCGAACTCTCCGTTTTATACATTATTTAATAAAATACAGCTGCGTATTTGATAAATTGCAGTAAGTAATACTGCATTCCGTTTTACTTCAATTCATACATGCAGACCTATAATTTACTACGGCAAGATTGGAGAAAGGCTGTATCGTAACTGCATCGTAAATAGAGATCGACCGATATATCGATTTCCCGATATTTAAGCATTTTACAATAATCGGATATCGGTTTTGTAATATCGGATTCACCGATAAACGCCGCCATCTTGTGGATGTTTTGAGAATTGCGCGCAGGATCGCCATTGCACCATGGAGTCTGAGGGGAGAGGAGACAACAACAACGGTGTGCAGGTACTTGATTTGCTGTAGTTATTAAACTTTATTTAACATAACAGCCATAAATGCACAAATTAGATGTATTACATAAATGCCTGATATGTAGTTTATGCAGCTTGGCTTGAAGAAATAGAGATGAACTCACGGAGTCACGCAAGATAATCCGTCAAGTTCTGTCCCTATAAAGACGTAACTTTGCGTGAATTAAATAATATGCAGCCATGAATTTGCGCATGTTGGAAATAAAAGTGCTGAATTTAATTCGCTCTCTGTTGTTTATATGCTCATCGTCTCATGAAGGCGGAGTCACGTAGGCTAAAATAATCCATCAAGTCCTCTCCCAATAAAGACATAACTTTGCATTAATTAAATAATACAGCCATGAATGAGTGCATGTTGGAAATAAAAACGCTAAATTTACTTCTCTCTCTTTCATATTGCTGTTCACTCACTGGGTTGATGCGGTTGATGCTCAGGAAATGCTCCAGCACGGCCACCGCATGTAACTTTTAACAAGATTAACTTGTTTAAAACACCCTAAATTGTACATTTACTATATAATCATTATTTCGCTAATAAACATCTAAATAAATACAGCTATGGAAACGAATTTATTATCTCCGCGAGCGATCGCAGTTTGAGTATATTTCTGTGTAAATGCATAGATAAACTGCGCTGTCAGCAGGCATTTCATAATCTAGATTATTAGTAATTTTGATATAACATGCCAGTTGAGAAATGCAAAAAATACGATGTTTTGTTTGTTATATTTCAATATTCCAGAGAATATTATTCAGTGAATTAACATTATCCAGTGAATTTTTCTTCACACTTTAGCTATTAAACAACTTATAAACCTACTAAAACTGTAGTTTGTTGATATGACTCCTTTCCTTTATTTATTTTCTCCATTTGAAAGCATTAGACCTTCTACATTTATTTTGCTTATTGTTAATATTAGTGTTGCTGCTGATGCTTTAAATAAAATGTTTTTTTTATTGTTGTAATATGAAGATTAAATTTAACATGAAAGACTGGTAATTTTCAACACTTATTTTTTCTTTTTTTTAAGATGACTGAAAAGAGGAAAAACCAAAGTGAAGTATGGATTTACGTCACTCAGTCATTTATTTACTCGTTTGCTATCGGGTATCGGGCACACAAAACAATCGGTATCGGTATCGGTTATAAAATATCAATATCGGTCGATCACTAATCGTAAACAATGCATAAATTGATATTTGGGTATTGGTTAATATTAATACTAGCTAGATAATAATAAAAGCTAGATAATACATTAAAATAAACATTTAAAAAAGCTTTCAGTAATGAAAATGTGGTCGTTACTTTCACATGAGATCTCACCTGAAGGTTTTGCTGGTTGTCAAGTGTCCAGGATTGGAGGACCTTCTCTGAAGACCCTGAGATGCCTTTCTGCTTGCATACATCAATGTCTAGACACATGACGGGCTCAGGATGTGCCTTCAGACAGCTGTATGCACGGCGATGGGAAACATCCCATAACACCAGAGAGCCGTCCTCATAACCGGCACATAGAACCGGACCAGAATCCGCCTGCAGAGAGACAAACAAACAGATGAAAGACCAAGGAAAACAGGAAAATAGTGAAGGGTAATGAAGAGAGAGGAAAAGAACAGAAGCATATGGCAGCAGTGTTTATCAGAGGTTATCTGATGAACCGCAGCATTAATCATCTGATGCTGCCTTCAGCCAATCACAGCACACGTCACTGTAGACTTCACAACAGCAGCGCTGGCAGATATACTGATACTATTGTTTTTTTAAAGATTAAATATATATGAAGAATGAGGCATTTATATATATTCACATATAAAAAAATAAAAAAATAAATCTTCATTTTAGAACAAATGCATAAGATTACACACACACACACCACCAAACACATATATAATATATATAATTCTATATAAATAGATATACTATATCTATATATACTAATAGATATTATACATAACATATAAATATATAGTTTAGAATATATATATAATCCACACACACACAACACACAACCACACAAATATAGAAATCAAATATTGTAATTGCGACTTTTTGGGATTATATCACTCAGCCCTTCACTACAGCTGCAGAGTGAATGGATACATATGAATAGAATAGAATAGAATAGAATAGAATAGAATGAATAGATCAGTAGACAAACATCTGCAAACCACAAAACAGAATAGTCCCATATTTGCATATAACACTCATAACTGCTTTACCACGTCACTATAATCCTTAATCCAGAGCCTGCGGTCATTTTATACTGCCACAATCAGTGTGACCTCTGACTCTCTTGTTTACCTTCTGTAATTTTCTCACTTAACCTCATAAAAAAGAGACAGCTCAGGTGTGTGTGCTTGTTTGTTTACTCAGATTTACAGCACCTCCGAGGTTCCCCGCTCATTATCTGCAAGGAGAAGCGCTTGAGCTACACGCAGTAGGTTGTCTCATAAATCAGTTTAGCGGATAAAAGCAGAATGAGAGAGCTGATAAAAGCCTAAAGTCTCATAACTCAGAACAGAGCTGCAGGCATGCTGTCTACACAACAAGATTTACAACAGAGGTGTCATCCCCTGCTTTCTCAGCCCTCTCCTTCTCAGATACACAAACACACAACACACACACACACACACACACACACACACACACACTCACACTAACACTAACACACACACACCCACACACACACAAAAAAACACACACACACACAAACACACAGACACACACTCACTCACACTCACACACAAACACACAAACACACACAAACACAAACAAACACAAACACACACACACACCACACACCACACACACAACACCACACACACCACCAACCAACACACTCTCACACTCACACACAGACACACACACACACACACACAGGGAAAGAGAGAAGGACAGACGCGCGCGCACAACGCACCCACTCTCGGCAATCACACTCAAACACACTCACCTCACGCTAACACAACATACAGACACAAAAACAAACAAACAAACAAACACCACACACACACAAACACACACACACTCAACACTCACACACAGACACACACAAACACACAAACACACAGACACAGGGACAGACGAGGCGCTCACGCACCCACTCCGCACTCACAATCCCACACACTCACACTCACACTCACACACACTCACACTCACACTCACACTCAACCAAGACAGACAGACACACAAGACAGGACACACACACTCACACACACACACACACCACACACAACCACACACACACACACAACACAACAGACAGCCCAGACAGAAAGACGCGCGCGCACACGACTCACTCTCGCACTCACACCCTCACACACATCACACTCACACACAGACAGGGACACACACACTCTCAACACAAAACCACACACACCAGCACCACACGCGCGGCGCACACGCCTCACTCTCGCACTACACTCACACACCACTCACACACAGACAGTACACACACCAGACAGACAACACACACAGAAACACACACACACCACACACACACACACACGAACACACCACAACACACAACACACACACAAAGAAGATCACAGGTTGACTTTTTTGCATGCAAATACAACTACAATAAAACATTGCTTTTTATTATAGCGCAATTTATTTTTTCTTTTTATTACTTATGACAAAAGAGTAGCTTGACACAACCATTCAAATGTTTAGCGTCAGTAGGTTTACTCCTAAAAACAAACAAACATGATACTTTTAGACAGCGAGGATGCATTACATTTACTGAAAACTGAAAGTAAAGACCATTATAATGTTATGCTTTATGAATGCTGTTCCTTTGAACTTTCAAAGAATCCTGAAAAAAGAAATTGCCAGAGTTGCAACCACTAATAGGTGAGCAGGCCAAATTGATATTAATCTGAAATGTTCTTCAGCAGCAAATCAGCATATTAAAACACTTTCTGAAGGATCATGTGACATGAGACTTGGATAATGATTGAAAGTAACGAGTTTGATATTTTAATATCCTGAGAAAAATTAAGTTCGTAGTATTTTTTATTACAGTTTAGCTTATTTTAGTTTTTCTAGAGTAGTTTTAGTTTTATTAATGTTTTAGATGATACATCAAGTTATACAAAATTAAAATGAGATATGTTGCCTTCGCACTTTTTTTAAATTTTATTTCAAGTAATGAATTGTTTTATGGTTTTAATTTGACAATTTAATTTTATAATATAAAAATACATTTTAAAAATTAAAAAGAAACACTGTTTTGCCTGTATTTTTGATCATACAAATGCATCCTTGGTGTGCATAACGTCAAAAATCATTCAAAAATCTTACTGACCCCAATTTTTTAATGATAGTGTATGTTCAATGATAAACAAGGACCAATCTTTCCATATGTGTAAGGCCCAAAAAGTTGGTACTCACTTTTTTTAAAGGTCGTCCTCTCTTCGCACGGTATATTTCTTTTTCCTGGTACTATTAAAATTTCCCTCGAATCGTGAACGCCACGTAAACACATCACCTTGGAGCGTATTACGGTGAAATAAAAAATAAAACAACTGGAAATCAATCCCCAAGCCTCATAGACAGTTGTTAAGCATTACCGTCTGTTGCCCTCTGACCCCTGCACTTCAGTTAAGTGTAGGTGCTCCCTGATTGATGATGTCACAGGTCAAGGGTCACGGAACCCTGGGTAGACACCTAATTCATTATATCCTCCATGGCTGGTCTACAAGAGGGCGCTTTAGCCGGATTAGGACTCGGGCTTCAGGGAAAGATTCATCATCAGATGGATGCTCCAGACTGAAGCCACAACAGAACAGCAGCGTTCCACTGGATGGCAACAAGTCGTCATGCACCAGAGAAACCGCAGAACTGATCCTGGCACAGCATCTCCAGAGGCCTTCAAAGGAAGATCAGGAGAGAGGACCTCCTCTAGGTCGAGTCGTGTGACGAGCCGACGGATGTGCGTCAGGGTTACTAGAACATGCAACACGCTGATGAAAGCGAAAACTGTTTACAGGGCTGTAATGAAGCTCTGAAAAGCTTACGGAGAGCTGGTGGAGATGAGCGGAGTTTGATGGATATCTGTACAGGAACATTTCCTTCTCACCAACACCAGGCCTCGTTCAATCTCACTCAGTACGTTATACAATAATCAGGCTAAAGCAGGTTTTTTTTTGGTCAGCTGAGAACGTGACATAGACAGAATTGTATGTAGACAACCTGGATGAAGCTGACCCCATTATCAATTTGTTTTTAAATTCGCAATGCAGTACGATTAAAGCGTTTAAATTCCACTTTTGTTTTTTTTTTTAAGTACACAAAATCAACAACAAATTATTGCTTTAATGTGGCAATTTGAATATTTAAAGTGCATGTTAAATAAGGAAGAACTTATTCTAAAAATGACCATTAGAGATAAGTTCCTAACTATTTTCTATGTTAGGGTTGATGAATGATTAAGACTAAACTATTCTGTGAACAATCAATCAATCAGTAAAAATTAAAGTTAAGTTTGAAAAAAAAAAAAGTAAGTTATTAAACAGTGTCAATAAATTCTTCATGTATTAAATATTAAATGTGGAGGGGTAACCAATTTAAAAAATTTATTAAATATCCAAAATCGACTGCAGTATTATTTTAGTATTAAAGTATTTATTAACATATTCAATAAGCATCTATATTTTCAGTATTCATTGTCATTTTAGTTTACATTTAGCAATTCTGTGTGTTTCTGTCATATTTGTTCATTTTTTAAATGTTTCTATTTAGCTTATGTGATTTCGGTATTACCGTATTTTAAACACATACTTTTAAAATTTGTTATTATATCACTTATTTGTCATAGCAAGGTTTCTATTTTATTTTAAGTTTTTCTCACAAGTTAAATTGAAACCAACAATTCATATGGGATTGTTATGAATTAAAATATATTTTAGGTATATTTAATTTAGTCAGCTAATATTTATGCTTTTTTGCAATAAACCACATTTTTTAATAGTTTTAACTAACAAAAACACCAACACTGAATAGGCCAATAACACACACACACAAATATCATCCAATATCAATATCAGCCAATAACGTTACCGATATTTCATGCACCTCTAATAATCTAAAAGTACAGACTGAGACGCTCTTTATAATTTTCCAACCAATCATAAGCCACGGGGCTTTATTACAACCGAGACGGGGAAAAAGTCAAAAAGTGCCAAATGAAAGGCTAGCCAAACTCAAAGAAAGATGATTAAATATGGCATTGAATGGTTCCAACAGTCCCACACAAAGCGCTTAAAGAAAGAAAATAAATCGGTTGTCAGTTCTACTTGATGGAAGAGAAGGAAGGCGCGTGTGTGTGCGTGGAGAGAGAGAGAGAGAGAGAGAGAGAGAGAAGAGATTAGTGTGTTGTGTGTGTGTGTGTGTGTATGTGTGTGTGTGAGAGGAGAGGAGAGGAGAGAGAGGAGAGAGAATGGTGTGTTGTGTGTGTGAGAGAGTGTGTGAGTGTGTGTGAGTGTGTGTGTGTGTGTGCGAGTGTGAGTGCGAGTGTGTGAGTGCGAGCGAGTGAGTGAGTGCGAGCGTGCGAGTGAGTGCGTGTGAGTGAGTGTGTGAGTGAGAGTGTGTGTGTGAGTGCGCGTGTGTGTGAGTGAGAGTGAGTGTGAGATGTGTGTGAGTGATGTGTGTGTGTGAGTGAGTGTGTGTGTGTGAGAGTGTGTGTGTGAGTGTGAGTGTGAGTGTGAGTGTGAGTGGTGTGTGTGTGCGTGTTGTTGAGGTGAGTGGTGTGTGGTTGGGTGTTCTGTGAGTGAGGAGTGTGTGTACGAGTGTGCGTGCGTGCGTGCGAGTGTGTGTTTGTGTGTGTGTGGGTGTGAGAGTGTGAGTGTGAGTGTGTGTGTGAGTGTGTGTGAGGTTGAGTGTGTGTGTGTGTTGGGTGTGTGAGTGAGAGTGTGGGTAAGAGTGTGTTTGGGTGTGAGTGTGAGAGTGTGTGTGTGTGTTTGAGAGTGTGTGTGAGAGAGTGTGTGGTTGAGGAAACAGCAGTCTGCACCAGCAGGGATGGTGAGGATAACAAGACGACTGCCTCATGATTGATTGACACCAGGAGCAATGTGTTACAGCCGCTGGGGAAGTGTGCCACACCGAGCGAAGACTGCTCAACACGTTCACGCTGGGCTCCTCATCTGTGCAGACGGGTCGCTCTGAAATCGAGCGAGACAGTAACAGATCTCCTCGTCTGAGCAAATGAAAGACGACAGCTCAGAGTCGTCACAAAATCACTTTTACATTAACTGTTCCCTCCTGGTGGGATGACCTGCTCAACTCAACCCCAGCAGCTGAGTCCATAGCCATCTTCAAGAAACGACTAAAAAAAACAACATCTGTTCCATCTTTATTTGACCATCTAACTCTAGCAATCTCTATTCTAATTCTATTTTATCCATTTGTTTTAGATTTAATAAAAAACACATGACCCTCTAACACTTGCTTTCTCTATTCTTTTTCTATTCTATCTACTTGTTTTATTTTTATTGTATGTACATCTATTTATAACTCTCTATCTATCTCTCTCTATTTATCTCTCTATCAATTCATCTCTCTCTATATCTATATCTCTCTATCCACCTATATCTATCCATGTATCTATATCTCTCTATATCCATCCATCTATAATATGATATAGAATATGTACACACACACACACAACACAATACTGTCAAAAGTTTGGGATCAGAACAATTTTTTATGTTTTTTACAGGTTCATCAGGGCTGCATTTATTTGATAAAAAATACAGGAAAAATTTAATATTGAGAAATATTATTACGATGTAAAATAATGGTTTGTATTTTAATATACATTAAAATCTAATTTATTTCTGTGATGTGCAGCTGAATTTTCAGCATCATTACTCCAGTCTTCAGAGTCACATGATCTTCAGAAATCATTCTAATATGCTGATTTACGTGTACTGCGTTAAGCTAACTGAGACTTGTCACAGCACTTGCTTATCATTGCTCTTTTGTTAGTTTTGATTGCTTCTATTGTCCTCATTTGTAAGTCGCTTTGGATAAAAGCATCTGCTAAATAACTAAATGTAAGTTAAATGTTAGCTGTGATTCGCCCCATTAATACTTCATAATGAACCGTTCTAATTCAGGCAGAGCCCCACTGTCTACACAAGACGGGGAAAAGGGATGTTGGTGGGAATGCTGGTGAAAAACAAACCGAATTACAACAGCAGTCTTTTCATTGGCTGTCACTGATACAACCACCGAAACCTACTGCCTTCATCAACTGCTTTGATTAGCTCTGCCAATTAACTGCGAGCAAACTCCGCCCCACTTTCAACTGACCTGAGATTCATTTATTAACTACAGATGGAAAAGCCTTAAATACTGCAAAAAGAGATATTATCTGTGAAAATAATTATAGGTTTCTTTAATGGGGGCAAAATAACATTTTCAGGTGTGTTTACAAAACACACGTGGACAGCTGATATACGGCACTGAAGAGAAGTTGTTCCTAACTCTATGATTACAGAGCAGCGAGGGTAAAGGGGGAGGAACAGCTTGGACAGGTCGCATACATAAATCAGACCAGTTCTGTCGCTTTACACACTTGCCAACTGCTCGGTTTCTCCGAGAGCTCTAGCTTGTCAGTACTTCAAAAGGCAATGCTTGATAATGTCAAACTTGCAAGAACAACAACATTATAACAAACCTTGGAAAATCAGACAGGGCTGAAAAAAACGAGACTTTCCACCAGTGCAACCAAGACCATTTTCACGCATGCATGAGAAACTAGATATACATAAATCGGAAACGATAAAGAGCGGACATGCAAAGGGATTTTTTTTCCCCCTGCAAATGTCAATTTAGGGTTTTTGTCCAATGCTAACCATCATAAACTACTTTTAACATTAGAACAGTGCAAGCAATCAAGCAAAAAACAGCAGTGCAAAATAAAATACAATAAAAAATCAAATTTACTTGCAACAAAAATGTGTTGTAATGTAAAAAAATAAAAAATAAATAGAAGTGATAGTTTTATGCAATGCTGGAATTATCTATCTTATCTATATAATCTATTATCTTATATTATATATATCTATATGCGCTAAATCCCAGCCTCAACCCATACAGAATTGTACTTACATAGAAACCTATACATAGTAGCCAGAAAGAAATGCTAATTTTAAAGAAAAACGTCATATGTACTTAAAGGCTTTTGCATCTGAACTCTTCATATATACTTACAATGTATTATTATTTTAAGCAATACTTACAAAGAAATGTAGTGCTCTGCTGTGACTCTGACCTGCCACATCTTCATACACATGAGCATCCCCAGTGTTGAATCTGGTTTGAGAGTGCAAACTGGAGTCCAGCTCCTCATCTCCACCACACACACTTGACACTAAACTTCAATTAGTTTGCACTGCCGAATCATTCCTATGAGCAGTTTCAGAGAACGTTTAAGGGAGTCATTAGGAGTCACCACCATTAATGCTAAAGTACTGCAAGCTGAACGCACACCTTGATGTTACAGCCACTTTGTCAATGATTCATAGTCAGTTATTACTTCTCTTCAATTTTTAGCAGATGCTATCCTCACATCAACGCTAAAATGAGTGTAAGAAATCTATATTCACAGAAAAGCTCTGCAGAGACAACTGCATTAGACAACTGTCCTGTTGGTTTGCCGTGATGCATGTTCACGGCTGGTAAAAAGGCCCAAAAAGAGTAAAAAAACACAACAGTTTCCAACACAGAAGGACCATGACCATTAATAATAACAACTAACTGGCACACTAATGTTTCTGACTAACAATACCCAAAATGGTGTGAGCATGCAACTACAACAGT
>JADLZN010004623.1:0-246896 GCA_018155175.1 Sinocyclocheilus anophthalmus
TAGGTTCTTAATGAAAAGTCTATAACATACTTTGTTTAAAATTTCTCAATGATAGTGTAAAAAACACCTTTTTAAACCTGTCAAAAACAGCTCTGTTTTTATCAAGCCATTATAGTCCATGTTGCTGTAAATGTTAATGAGCTCTGCTGGCCCCGCCCCTCTCTTCCGAGCTGCTCGCAGAGAGACTGTTTACTTTAGCCGCAATCATCTTGAAAGTTGCTAATTAGCACATTATTAGGAAAGGCTATTTGCAAAGATTCATAAAAAAAAAACCCTTATACTCAAATCTTCTGTGATGAGGCTGGACACGCCTTGATTAGACAGACAGACAGGTGCATCTCAATAAATTAGAATGTCGTGGAAAAGTTCATTTATTTCAGTAATTCAACTCAAATTGTGAAACTCGTGTATTAAATAAATTCAATGCACACAGACTGAAGTAGTTTAAGTCTTTGGTTCTTTTAATTGTGATGATTTTGGCTCACATTTAACAAAAACCCACCAATTCACTATCTCAACAAATTAGAATATGGTGACATGCCAATCAGCTAATCAACGCAAAACACCTGCAAAAGTTTCCTGAGCCTTCAAAATTTTCTCTCAGTTTGGTTCACTAGGCTAAACAATCATGGTGAAGACTGCTGATTTGACAGTTGTCCAGAAGACAATCATTGACACCCTTCACAAGGAGGGTAAGCCACAAACATTCATTGCCAAAGAAGCTGGCTGTTCACAGAGTGCTGTATCCAAGCATGTTAACAGAAAGTTGAGTGGAAGGAAAAAGTGTGGAAGAAAAAGATGCACAACCAACGAGAGAACCGCAGCCTTATGAGGATTGTCAAGCAAAATCGATTCAAGAAATTTGAGTGAACTTCACAAGGAACGGACTGAGGCTGGGGTCAAGGCATCAAGAGCCACCAACACAGACGTGTCAAGGAATTTGGCTAAAGTTGTCATATTCCTCTTGTTAAGCCCCTCCTAAACCACAGACAACGTCATAGTACTTACCTGGGCTAAGGAGAAGAAGAACTGGACTGTTGCCCAGTGGTCCAAAGTCCTCTTTTCAGATGAGAGCAAGTTTTGTATTTCATTTGGAAACCAAGGTCCTAGAGTCTGGAGGAAGGGTGGAGAAGCTCATAGCCCAAGTTGCTTGAAGTCCAGTGTTAAGTTTCCACAGTCTGTGATGATTTGGGGTGCAATGTCATCTGCTGGTGTTGGCCCACTGTGTTTTTTGAAAACCAACGTCACTGCACATTTCAAGAAATTTTGGAGCACTTCATGCTTCCTTTTGCTGACCAGATTTTTGAAGATGCTGATTTAATTTTCAAGCAGGATTTGGCACCTGCCCACACTACAAAAAGCACCAAAAGTTGGTTAAATTACCATGGCGTTGGTGTGCTTGACTGGCCAGCAAAAAAACTAGACCTGACCATAGAAAATTAGGGGTGTTGTCAAGAGGAAAATGAGAAACAAGAGACCATAAAATGCAGATGAGCTGAAGGCCACTTTCAAAGAAACCTGGGCTTCCATACCCACCTCAGCAGTGGCACAAACTGATCACCCCCATGCCACGCCGAATTGAGGCAGTAATTTAAAGCAAAAGGAGCCCCTACCAAGTATGGAGTACATGTACAGTAAATTAACTACTTTCCAGAAGGCCAACAATTCACTAAAAATGTTTTTTTATTGGTCGTATGAAGTATTCTAATTTGTTGAGATATTGGTGAATTGGTGGGGTTTTGTTAAATGTGAGGCAAAATCATCACAATTAAAAAAACCAAAAACTTAAACTACTTCAGTCTATGTGCACTGAATTTATTTAATACACGCGTTTCACAATTTGAGTTGAATTACTGAAAATAAATGAACTTTTCCATGACATTTCTAATTTATTGAGATGCACCTGTAGAACATTTAGGCTGATTCGGGAGTTGGAAAGTGGCGCATTAATTTCAAAGTGAAAGTAACGTTAACCCTCTGCATCTTCAGCAGCTCAGATGCAGGAGTAAATGACGACTGCTATGTTCAATATTACATCCAACAATAAAGCCCCTCAATCGCTTAATCAGAGACATCTGTCTTCCCCTGAACCGGAGTCGACACAATGGTGGACTGATGACAGTCACTCAGGGTGGGTCTAAGTTAAGACACCAGTCCAGTCTGTGCTCAAACACTACTGTCAATCAAACTATCGTGGGAGGGGCCTGTACAGAACTACGTCATTCTGACAGGAATCTCAGAACAGCCTGGTTTGAGAAAGGGGTTTTTAAAATAGGGATTTAAAAAAAAACACTTGGTGGATTTTTATCATTATAGAGTGGATGTGTACACACACTTCCAACATACATTTACGTTCAAACAACTTGAAAAGTGAATTTTGCATAATATGACCTCTTTAAAGTACTTTTGCTCGTTTATAAATCACTCAATGGCCTAGGACCTAAATACATAGCAGATATGTTCACTGAATATAAACCTAACAGACCACTCAGATCATTAGGATCGAGTCAGTTAGAAATACAAAGGGTTCACACAAAACAAGGGGAAGTCCGCTTTTAGTTATTATGCCGCCCGCAGTTGAATCAGCTTCCAGAAGAGATCAGATAAAACTTTAGCCACATTTAAATCTAGACCCAAAACTCATCTGTTTAGCTGTGCATTTAATTTTGGGGGGAAGGAGCCACTTCTGTGCAATGTCCGAATCCTGATGCACTATATTTTATGTATAATAATTTTCTATTCTTAACTGTTTTAAATTTATTTTAAACCTCTTAAATCAATTTTTTAAATTTTCAAAGTTTTTAAATTCCTTGTTTTATTGTTGTGATAATTTTTTTATTATTATTTTATTTTGTCTTATGTAAAGCACTTTGAATTACCATTGTGTATGAAAGGGCTATTAAAATAAACTTGCCTGCTTGCCCCTGCTCTGGCCGAAACAAACCTATTCAGCACCAATAGACTGAGCCGGGCATGGTGGTGGTAGGTTGGCAGATCGTCTGCCTGAACACAAAAAAAGGTAGTTCAGACTGAATTAGAGGCGATGCTAGATATGGGAGTAATAGAGGAATCCAACAGTGATTGGGCGAGCCCGATAGTTTTGGGGCCTAAAACGGACGGCTCAGTCCGATTCTGTGTGGATTATCGCTAGGTGAATGCTGTGTCAGAAAGTCAACGCATACCAATGCCGCGGGTTGATGAATTGCTGATCGGCTGATTTTGACTCTACACTGGATTTTAAGACAGGATTACTGCAGATCCCCTTACTGCCCTTATCCAAAGAAAAGACAGCCTTCACGACGACGTTTGGATTACACCAATTTGTTACCATTCCTTTCGGGTTGTTCGGGGCTCTGGCCACTTTTCAGCGTCTCATGGATCGAATACTCTGGCCGCACGCTTCGTATGCCACTGCATATTTGGATGATATAATCATTTATAGTAATGATTGGCAGCGTCATATGCAGCCTCTGTGGGCGGTCCTGAGATCGCTGAGAGGGGCCGGATTAATGGCCAACCCGAAAAAGTGTGCGGTTAGGCGAGTGGATGTCAGGTATCTGGGCTTCCACTTGGGTCATGGACAGGTGCATCCCCAAATTGATAAGACAGCAGCAGTTGCAATCTGTCCGTGGCCCAAGACCAAAAAGGAGATGAGGCAGTTCCTGCGGATTTCGCTTTTGCACTCCCCTAATTTTTCTCTCCCCTTTTTATTGCAGACTGACGCGTCGGACAGGGGACTTGGAGTGGTCCTGTCTCAGGAGATAGAGGGTGAGGAGCGGCCGGTGAAAAAAGAAAAAAGAGTGTTTGGCAATTAGATGGGCCATTCTCACCCTCCGCTATTATCTTCTGGAATGGGAGTTCACTCTCTGTTCGGACCACGCACCCCTGCAGTGGCTCCACTGTATGAAGGATACCAACGAGCGGGTTACCCGTTGGTATCTGGCACTACAGCCCTTTAAATTCAAGGTGGTCCACAGGCCGGGGGTGAAGATGGCTGTAGCTGTCATTCTCTCCAGAAATGGGGGGGGGGCAGGAGATAAGCGGTGCGTAAGTAGGTCAAGTGCAAATGACAAACACCTGTGTCTTGTTTCAGTAATTGGCGTGGAGAGACCAGATAAAGGCCATTTTCAAATAAAATACGAGTTCCAGTCACGCCGACCCTGTTTTCTTCCTTCCATACACTGAACCTTGTTACACAGAAGTTTCAAGAACCACTGTTCTAAATATACCTAGAGGATAAGTTAAAAGTTACACAAAAGTTAAATAAGAGATGAAGGCAGTTTAAGAAAAATGTTTACCTCTAGGGCTTTGTCCCAGGTTAACCCCATCATAAGAACACTTTGTAGTGTTAAACATAGATAAGACTATGAAGCAATCAGAGATTGATGCACAAACATTAACTTCATTAAAAAACAAACAGGAACATAAGCAACTCATTGACTTTTAAGGTTGAAGTGATTTGTTCTAGGCCTATTTACTGTATAATTATGACTTGAACTTGATGGTGTTCGCTGACATCCACTGGTCATTTTGGGGAACTAAAGCATCTTCGAAATATCAGAATGGTTCTATAGTGTGGGAGAAAAATTACTATGAAAGTCAATGGCTACCAGCACCTGCCTGGTTAACAAAATTCTCCAAAATATCTTCTTTTGTGTTCAACAGAAAAAAGAAACACATACATGGTTTGGAACAACTTGAGAGATGAGTAAGATGGGAGTAAATGATGACAGGATTTTGTTTCTTTCTTTCTTTCTTTCTTTCTTTTGGTGAACTATGCCTTTAAGGAACCCTCTTTTACTTAAAGGGGTTGCAAGACTGTTTGAAGTGAATTGAAAACATGCAAAAAGGTGATTAAACTGGTAAAGAAAAACTGTTTAAAAATGTTGACAAAGTTATGCTACACACAATGATTGTCAGAGTTGTTGGTTTGCTATTCTGTACTTCATAACTGTCTGTCGTTGCCAATGTATTTTCAGTCAAAACATATTTCACACTGCTTAGATCACACACAGGTCTAGATATTTTTATTTTTTTTTTAAAAAGAGACATTTGCATAACAATATTTTGGTTGTTTAGAATCGCTAGTGATGCCCGATTCAGTTCTTTGATCAATGAATCACTCAGTTAGAGAAAAGCCCTGAATCGGTTAGTGACTCTGAATCATTCGGAACAGTTCACTCGTGGACTGAATCGTTTGATCCGTGTTATGTTTTCAGAGGTATTTTCAAAGATCAAACTAGCCAACTATTTAGTAACATACGAGTAGTCCAACACCGATAGTCAAATTTTTTTTTTTACCGTGGTCGAATGTGTGATACACATTCAGGGTGTCCGCGGGTCCTTATAAAGTCTTAAAATGTCTTAAATAACGTTTTCCTAATATAAGGCCTTAAAAAGTCTTAAAATGTCTTAAATTCGGATTCAATGGGTCTTAAATATTTTTGGCCTCATTACTGCTAAAATATCTTCAGTCTGACGGAGCTAATGACTTTACAATCATTGGACAGACCGAAGATTTTTTCTTAAATTACTGTGTCATCAGAGAGAATTGCAGTAAGTTAGCAGAATACAGAATACAAGCTCGCGCTGAGGCTCACTCTGTTTGTCTCGAGACTTCAGAACAAATGAGCGTGACCGCACACACAAACTCAGAAGAAACACACTGAGGTAAACATTCAAAATGTTTAGTTCATTCATAACATGATATAGTTAAATAACACCATGACAAGTGAGCTATTTTGCTCAATATTCTCACGACGCAAAAAAACAAACAAAAACCCCCCGTTCAAAACACCTACAGAGTGCAGGCATTACGTGAAGTCTAGTGCGCGTGCGCATTTACAGTGCGCTCTTTTATGGCATGATTCAGTCTATTAAAATACATTCAGAAATGATCACAAATTCAAGACATGGGGCAGAAAATGTGTATATTTATACCACTTCATATAGTTAATCAAGTTCACACGGAAGAGTGCCTTTTTTCTCCAAAAATTACAATATACAAATGTGACTTTTTTTTTTACAACAGTTCAATAAACTAGAAGTTTTATTAAGAGACTTACATTTTAGACACCATATTGCCTGTTTTTGCACTATTTCGCCAACAAAAATGATTCCAGACAAAGCCACAGCGCTGTTTTGCATCTCTGAGCAACATGACAGCGTTTCGTTCCCGAATGAATCAACGGTTTAAATGATTCGGTTCAATCGCAATGACTTACTTAAGTGACTTGCTGCCACCTACTGGCAGTTTTAATTTAAATTTTAAAGTATCTTTTCATTTTTTTAATTATTTCAAATATCAGTATTCAGTGTTTTATGTTTAATATATCAAAACATTATTTATGCATTTGTAAACAGGTTTAAAGGCATTTTTTTCCCCATTTTGTTTCTGGGTATTAAACAGTGTGTAAATACATCTAAATGCCTCTTCAGGTGCAGCTTATGTCTGGATTGCAAAGATGAATTTTGTTGATACTGATTTCATTTGCTTGGTAACATCCCAAATGTCTTATTATTCTAATTCACTGATTAAATGTAAGAATTTGACTCAAAAGATGATGCACACTTTTAGAAAAAATGGCTTTATAAGGTAAAAAATGCCCATAAAAGGTAAAAAAAAAAAAATCTATTTAAACTTATTGGAAAATATTAATTTCTATCTGACCACCACACAGAATATGAAGAATATGAAAACTTTAGGAGTAGTGTCACGAAGTCCTTAAGATAGCAGCATGATAACACTCTCAATCAGTTCACTGAATGGCTCACTTTTTAAGTGTCTTACCGTCACTTACTGGTAGTTCAGTTCAGAAGTATGTTGAAAAGTATGCATTTTCAACATTTCTTATTTGTATACTCATAAATGCATTTAAACATTAATCTCAGAACATTATTCATTGCAGTTGTAATTATTGTTATTTGAAGTGTAAATTATTTAATCTGACTGGTAACAGCCCTATATTGAATTTATTGATAAAGTATAATAATTTGACATGTAAGATGACGCATACATCTAAAAAGGTTAAAAATAGGCCTTTGTAAAGGTAAATATGCAGATTTAAGCATAAGCACTGATGAAAATATTGCTTCAGAATAAATTTACTCCACCAAAAATCTCAGCGATGCAGTTATTTTGCGGGGATATTTTGTATGGAATATTGTGTGCTGATATGAAAAGTTCACTGTATATCGTAGTAATAAATATAATTTATTACAGCAACGATATTTTGTTTTCTTTTTAATTTATAAACATTAAATATTACATATATGTATGTAAAATAATGTGTATTTCCATCACAGGTTTATTTCTTAAATTTCATACAATGTGGTATTGAAAATGTCTTAAATTTAACTTGTTCAAGTCTGCAGAAACCCTGAACCTTTAGAGTTAGTCTTACATGGAGCTGGGTTTTGAAAACGACAATGTCAGTGCCTCTTTCAGCAATTGTAATGTTGGAGGACTATTCCTTTACTGAATAGCAACATTGGAAAGTATTTTACTTAAATTGCTATTAATTAAAGGAATAGTTCACCCCAAAATTAAAATTTGCTGAAAAGGTAATTACCCTCAGGCCATCCAAATTGTTAGATGAGTGTGTTTATTTATAGATTGGAGGAAAAGAAAGTTATAGATCTGATAAAACAGCTAAGGTTAAATACGAGTCCTCTATCCGTAATATTGTTTTCTCCAGTGAAAAAGTTGTCTCGTCTGAATCAGACAGAAATATGCACAGATCAAGCACTGTTTACAAGTGAAAACAGTCCAAAACTGTTCTAAACAAATATGTAGGTGGATTTTGATGTGAGAGGACAACAGGGGGATGGACTTTTCAATGGAAGAAGCATCATTACAGATTATGGAATCGTATTTTGATGTGTTGCATTTTGTTTTTATCAGCTTTTTGGACTCTCATTCTGACGGCACCCATTCACTGCAGAGGATCCATTCGTGAGCAAGTGTGTAATGCTAAAATTCTCCAAATCTGTTTTGATAAAGAAAAAAAAAACTCATCTTCATCTTGGACGGCCTGAGTGGAATCCATTTCAGGAAACTATTCCTTTAATTTATTACTTGCATGCTCGTGTTGAAATACCAATTGGAATATTTGTGCTTTTAAATGTCTTTATTTTTACAACACGTGACCATTAAGTGACAAAAAATCAACTTCAAACAGAATGTAAGCCTTCCCATGTATATGCCTCTCATTAAAAAAAGTTTAAAGTATTAGAATAAAAGTTAATGTTATCCATCAGCTACTCCTTTTCTCACATAAAAACTAAACCATTTTTTTTTCTTTAAACAAAATTAAGGGTACTTAAACTTACATTTTTTAAAATTTATTTATTTGTATAAATCTGTTTTCAGGTGGAGTATGTAATGTGTTTCAGTCTTTTTGACTGTTGATGTGTCTCATAAACAACCAGAATATAAAAGAGGCCTCACATAATCAGAAACTTGATTGGTTTCTTCAGATTGTTGATGGTCCCCCACACACTTGGCGTCTGCAGACATTGGTATTTGTTTGCAAACTTGAGTTTGAAGGATCCAAGGCTTTTGTGCTGTTTTTGAAGGATCTGAGGCGTTTATGCAGCCTGTTTTGTCTGCTCTATCTAACTCTCTGTTGTCTGCACAAAATACTGTATATCTACAATGAATCTCGCATTCAGAACAGCAAGTCAAGAGGCACGTAAAGGGCTTTTCAATGCACAAAGAGTCTGAAAAGATCTGCCATTGTTCAAAGGTAGGGAGCAATGTACTTGCCGTTTTAAAAGGATCTTTTCAGGTAGGCCGTAACCGATCCTGGGCCTTTCCTGGCCAGGGTGTGCCTGGGCATCTCTGATTTACCTAAGGGACCAGACGCCCGTCCATGGGGGGGGGATGGAGAAAAGGAGGCAGCTGGTTACTGGTTGCAATGGATGAATGGATGAAAGAGGAGAAGGCTGAGAAATTACAAACAAAGGTGCTGATGAAGGTTACTGCGAGGTTTGTGTTGATCATGTCATCCTAAATCCTCTGGACCTGAAGAAGAGTTTAAGCCAGAATATAACAAAAAAAGTGTTTAAACACAATAAATGTTAAACTACATGTACACTTGACTACTTGACAATAAGTGCTTGGGATAACAGTAAGGATAATGCAGTTCTCTGGCACAAGTTAAAAGTGAAACGATAAAGTAGTTCAGAACGCCTGCAGTGTCATACAGTGAACCAGCAGAAATAAAACAGGACATAAAGAGCTGGGAACCTCCCTCAGAGTGAGTCCTCTGAAAACAGTGCCTAAACAAATATACATTCTCATATGTTGTCATCATTCATTGACTATTCAAAGCACTACAAATGACATACTATGTTTTTTACAATGGCATACTATTTTACATGAGCAACTTGTCTTGCAAATGCTAATTTCATAGAGAGAGAGAGAGAGATAATTGAATTTTAAATACATCTTTATTATAACAATTTTCTCTTAATTTACACAATTATTCACACTTCATTCAGAAACATATATATATGACAAAGTCAACACCATGTCATTGTTCTTATATAAAGTACACAAAACCTCATTAACACCCCAGATATCTACAAACATTGGTGAACAGTCCACCAACATGTAGTAAGCAAACTCTACTTTTAGTCTAGCTGCCGCAAGTCCCAAAAACATAGAAACCACACTTATTGCATCCTGCCCTAAAGGTTTATTTTTTCTTGTTTTCTAAATTACTCATTTTGCAGTGCCAGATAAAAAAATTATTAAAACCAAAGTTCTTTCATTGAACCTAGGCCATAAATAAGCAATTCGAAAGAAAGGAAAGAGAGAAAGCTCAGAAGAAAGAGGGGGGGGGGGGGGGGGGGGGGCAGGAGCAAATTCTATTATTTATTTTCTAATTCAGTATTTTTCCTTGGAAAAGTGTTGGTTGTTGATGGTGGTTTGTGTGCAAATGACACCACCAAGATGTGGCAATAATGATTGGAATAGTTTGTTTATTCACTCTTACATTTGACATTTTTATTAAGATTTTTTTAAGGATACTTATAAAGGATAAGTAGAATGATATAAATTTGTATATAAGGCAATTATTATGTTCATCATTAATATATAATTTTATTTTGTATCTAATATTTTTAATTGACAAATTACAACTTGATTGAATGAAGAAGAAAAACCATAATCGGTTCAGCTGATTATTATCTTGATTCTATGGTTTCTGGGAAAAGTGGTTGATAGAAATTGGTGACACTTGAAATCAAATTTGTCACAATATACAGTGAAATACGGCTATTTTATTCGATCTGTGCTTATCAGGTGCCACTTTTCTATTTATGTAGACTAATACATTGTATTAAATTTTTAAGATATGTTAAAGGGTATAATAATATATATTTAATATAAGATATATAAGATATATTTATTTACATTAGTTTATATACAATTCATTTACTCTTTGATTAAAGTTTAAAACTTAGAATAATTTCCTAAATATCTATATTTAATAAAACCATGATGACAAGCAAACAATGTTGATTAGAATCAGTTTTAATGTGAGTCGGGGAAAAAAATCTTTACTTTTTTGATACTTTCTGCTATTTGGAATTTAAAGTCAAGTCAAACTTATTTTATCTAGCGCGTTTTACGTAGTCTTTTTAAAAAGCAGCTTTACAGAAAATCATGATATTAATGGTTATAATATGTTATTACTTTCACGCTTTATATCGTATTTAGCAGATTAGAGCTTGGCGATAATTTATAGTTTACATTTTGCGACGTGTATGCGGATGGAAGCATTTGATTTAAGCATTTATTACATTCGTTTTTGTCTCATACGCTCATACATGAAAGAGCGAGTTTGCCTTCAAAAAGAAGTTTTCAACAGGAAATATGGTTTAATTGCACATTTGCAGCCATACACCTTATCTTATCATTCACCATCAGTGCGTCACTGCGGAAAGTGGGCGGGGCGTAAAAAGTTTGCGAAGCCTGAAAGTGAATGACAGCTCATCCATCCTCATCTTTAACAGAGCGCATGAGGGGCATCAGGCAGGATCCGAGCGGAATTAGCAAATGAAAACTTTAACGGAATCACAATGAATTTGAACTACATATTCCAACCCACCCAGGGACTTACTTGTTATTGTATTTCATTATTATTTTTTAAACAATCACGCCTTTTTGCGCGCGTAACTGCGCCCAGATGTCGCCTGTTATACTTGAACTAGTTTAATATGCGGTCAAAAGCGAATTAAAGAATCTAGAAGATGATCGTAAGGAGGCTGTTTCATGTACTGCCTGTCTTCGCTCTGACACTTTTCATCCTGGTTTTGCTGGATTTGCAACTGCGCACCCGGAGTGACCAAAAACCCACCGCTAATTTTGCGCACGAAAAGACACCGTCTATATCAAGAACTACGGCTGTGAACCAACACAGAGATGTTGTTAATGACAAACAAATGCCAAAACGTCAGAAATGGAGGGAGATGAAGCCACAACCACCTTTAGGACTCACTGACATCTTCATTGCAGTGAAAACCACTGGCCGGTTCCACAAGACCCGCCTTGCTCTTCTTCTGGAGACCTGGATCTCCACGACTAAACACCACGTGAGTGTTCCTTGACTATTAAATACTCGAAATTAAGAGGATTTAATTTTAAAATGAAAGTAAACCCTTACTGATCAACCACAAGTCAATGTTTATGATGGTTCCTTGATCATTTTATGTGTCATAGTCTTGATCTGAGATGCAGTCTCATCCAACAACCGCTGCTAATGTCACGGGACATCTGGCAGACGTGTGCACATCCTGTGGCATCGGCTAGAAGTTGTGTGCAAACGTATTTGTGAAAGCACAGGTGCAAAACCTCAGGCTTTTATGATGCCCAAACCAAGCAGGTTTGTTATGACTGTCTCACAAGTGGCACCTATGAAATTCTGCAACCCTCATGGAGTTATTGGCTGCATTTCATTGCTAAACACTGCAAATAAAGTCATTTTCACAAGCACGGATGAGCCAATTTTATTATTGTTGGCACCGCACCGCAAAGATTGGCCTACGAATGGGTGCATCTATATTAAAATGCAGCGATCTGCCCCATTTCCTGTTTCGTCCGCCCTGTGCTCGTTTATAGACTGAGCACTTCCTGTCTGTGTTCTCTAATTCAGCAGAAGCCTTGTCACGAAGGGTTGAGATGGACTTTTAGGTCCTCTTTTTGTTACAAGAAGCAGAACTCACAGCTGTGATCTTTGAAAGATAAACTAATGAAGATGACTGACTGAAAGGCCATTTTAATGAAGTCAAGTTTTGTTCGTTCCACTGTTTTCTTATAATGCAAAGGATTTGGTGTGGCAGTGAATTAAAGACATTTTAAACTCAAATAAGCTCAGGGGTTTTACCAAAGGATTTTGGGTTAAGGCTTGTAGATACTGAAATGTCTGATTTGACAGATCTAAAAGACCAGACCAAGTGTGTGGTTACAACATAGCGGATCGGTGAATCTCACGCAAAAGACCTGTGACATGTCATGGTCACATTTCACCCAAATACCCCCCACCCCCCCCCCCCCCCCCGATTAGTTTTTTTTAATGGTTAGTACGATTATTATTCTTATTCTTATGTGATTAATAATTAACAACACGAAAAATCTTAATGGTCATAAAAATGTCTTCAAATAATTGATGTAAAATAAAATTGCAATATAACATTTGTGTATCTATTTTCTGAAATATGGCCCAAATATATTTTTGACAGGTTTTGTGAGATTTCCCCACTATTTGTCAACAACCTCATTATATATTTTTTTATTTATGCCATTGAATTCATGCTCATATTTATTTATGCCTTGGGATTTAGTGGTTTGTCAGCTGGTATGTAATATGATTTCCTTCCCACTTCTGGTGTTACTTGGACCTGGTTGTTGCTTAAATCTGTGTTGCATGAGACAAAATGTTTATGAGTGAAGCCCTGGCCCCTGGCATTCATTCAGAGAATGTAAGACATAATTATTGGTTATTATTGATACTTGCCAAAAAGCTAAATTTGACAGAGATTGATTAAAAAAAATCTTGAACGTCCCCCCTTAATGGACCTCCATTTACACTGTAAATGATCAGATTTGACTGTGGCCTGCTGTAACATGACATGAAGAAGCAGAACAAAGCCAGACTGACGTACTAACACATGCTTACACACATTCACACTCACGATTTGGCAGGCGCTAACAACACAAGGAGGACTTTGGGAAGATGTTAGTGATTAGACTTGCTGAGTGTTATCACTGAGTGGCTTGTCAAAACGAATTCCCAATGTGCAACTCAGGATGTAACACTTTCAAAGCAGCAGCCGTCACTCTAAATATAAGACAAGTGCGAAATAGTGGTGCTGCTGATCCAAATACTTGTATGATCAAAGAGAATGTGTGTGAAACGCTTGGGGCTAAAATTACTCTTGTATGGCATATGTTTGTTTTTCTCTGTGTGTGTGTGTGGAAGAAATGACTCTCAAACGTTCAGCAGTTTGCCACTCTGAAAGTCTGAAACTGGAAGGGTTTGATGTTGAGGTTTTGCACCAGATTGTGACTCAAACATAAGAATAAAAAAAATCCCTGCTTCTGCTTTATTGCTCCTGTTTTGAATATGAGCAAATGCTGAGTGTGAGGAGGAAGTGTGTTCATCTGAAGTTTGAAGATTCAGCCTTTCCTTTTCCTCTATGTGGAGACAATGACTAATTTTATATGATATATGATTACTCAAAATGTAAATGTTCAGATGAGTTGTGCTTGCAAACATCCCTGCCATACAATTGCTAGGCTATTGCCATATGGTTGCTAGGATGTTTTAGGGTATGCGTACACAACAACGATTGTACTAAAAAACATTTTTGAAAAGTTTTGCGATACCCGTTCAAAATGATACACGTTCACATGGATATGCAAAAATGACTAAAAACGCTGTATTATGCATGCCAGGCCAGTAGTTGGCTATGTCATTTCTATAGACTGAACATGTAATACATGTGCGTGTGCCTTCACCGTATACACAAATTCCCGTTTTCGTAGCTTACACGAAGACGATATTAGTATTGTTTTCAAAAACAGACATTTTGAAACTCGTTTTAAAATCTTTGCATTTTCAGGCCCCTAAAACACAGTTGTTGTATAAATTAATGGCCAAAACGCATAAAACGTTTTCAGATTTTTTTTATGGTGTCGGGTAAACACCCCATTAGATTGTTTCTAGGGTATTCTGGCACTGTAATAAATTACCTATTAATTTACAGTAAATTATTGCAGCACAGACAACAGTACTGTCATGGTCTACTACTGTGGAGGAGACGAAGGAGCATGGAGAAGAAGGAAATTCCTTAGGAACAGACTTTAATAAACAAACATAGGGAAACACACACGTAGCATGGGGTTTGACGTATAACATTCGACACTGGACATGGGAAACCACAGGGCTTAATTACTCAGGACTAAATGAGATAACAAGGGGAACACAGGTGAAACCAATGGAACTAAATCGGGAACAGGAAAACCAAAAATGGGCACAAACACGGGAGAAATTAGGTCATGGGGCACGTGGGGGAGGAAAATACAAGACACGTTCCGTGGACTGACATTACTCCCCCCTCCCCGAAGATGCGTGCACGCACCACACAACATCTAAAGGGAAGGGGGGGGGTCTCTGGAGGCCCCTCAGGACAGGCTTACACGGGACGGCCCCCATGGCGGAGCAGGCAGCTCAGGGGGCCATGGTGGAGTAGTGAACTCAGGGGGCCATGGCGGAGCAGACAATTCAGGGCCTGCCGGCGCCGACCCACTTTATACGGACGGATCCCTATAACCCCTCTAAAAAAAATCCTCGGGTAGAATATTGCTTATTTATGGGCCTAGGTATCCTCTGTCGGAACAGCGGCCCTCACTGGGCTGGACGTGAGGACTGGAGCCCTCCTTGGTCTGGATGTTGGATCTGGAGTCCTCTTCAGGCTGGACATGGGAACTGGAGCCCTCTTAGGGCTGAACGTGGGAACTGGAGCCCTTTCTGGAGCGGACTCAGGGGCTGGAGCCGACACTGGAGCGGACTCAGGCACTGGAGCGGACACTGGAGCGGACTCATGTGGTCGAGCCAACAGTCGCTTCCTCCTTAGATTCCTCCCTTGATTTGGGGATAAGAATCGGGCTGCTGTCTGAGGGCTTGGGAGTGAACCGGCTGGCGGGCTTGACTTCAGAGAGGCTGGCGGACTTGACTTCGGAGCAGCCGGCGGGCTTGACTGCGAGCTGGTTCTGTATCGGGGCTGGACACTCTCCAGACACCGGAGGATTCCTTCCCTCCAGCTCAGTCCCGTGGTGTCTGGGAGGTCAACAGGGCAATGGTAATTGGCCCCGATCCAGAACAGAGAGTAGTGCAGCGTCGTCTAGCACCGTCATCACGGTGAGCCTGCAGAACTCCCAGGCTTACTCAATGAATGGGAGAGCCCGGCGGGCTAGGGTGGAGAATCGTTTGGCAATTTCCATAGCCGCGGGGAGAAACAGGGAAAAAAAAGACTGGAAACCAAACGGGAAGAAGGGGCGCCGCTTACTGTCTTGTTTAGGTCAAATGTTCTGTCATGGTCTGCTACTGCGGAGATGAAGGAAATTCCTCAGGAACAGAGGAACAAACACAGGGAAACACACGTAGCATGGGGTTTGATGTATAACATTCGTCACAGGGGCTTAGACTCAGGACCTCAATGAAGATAACAAGGGGAACACAGGTGAAACCAATGGATTTGTTTGTCGGACAAAATGACAGATTCTGCATTGTGATTGGTCAGATCACCTGCCAATCAAGCTCCCTGCGACGGGTCAATTGACAGCAAATTATTGCAAAAATGTGCGTTCAAGAAAAAAGAAAAAGAAAAAAGTCAGAATTGTGAAATATAAACCCCAGAATTCAGCCTTCTGAGTTTACATTTTGCAGTTGTGTTTTTGTGGTTGTTCTTTTTATCTTACAATTCTGACTTTTTTCTCACAGTGACGTGTTTATATCTCACAATTTTAACTTTTGATTCAAAAAATAATATTTTCAAAAATAAATTTTGCGAGCTATAAACTCAGAATTTCAGAGTTTCTAAACACACATAACTGGAAATTATGATAAAAAAGTCATATTCAAGTTCATAACTGTATAATTTTTTTACTAGGTGGTTGCTAAGACATCGTTTAGTGGTTGCTAGGGGGTGTCTCTATGATATTCTGGACTGTTGATATGGCTTCAGTCTCTCGTTCGATGTAAGTCTTTGAGATTTTCTTCCATTTCATTTAATCTGCCAGGCAGAAGTCATAAATTAGATTTCTTTGGTAAGTACTACAAACTATGAGAGTTATTTCCCAGTGTTTAATGCTTACGATTAGGGGTTTGTTCAAATTACATTTCAAGCTCCAACAGCGGGTTTTTAAGCACAGGATGTTGTTTGTGCTTGTCAGTTTTGGTGCTTCTGTTTGTGTGCCCTTTGCCTCCGTGCCAATAAGAGGAAGCGACAGCCGCAGACTGCGTTTTGAAACAATGACAAAACGGAAGTCTATCTTAACAGAGGAAGTCTTAAGCTGGGGAAACAGGAACAAAGTGTGAAACAACAAGTCCGGCACTTTTAACAAATGTAAGAAAGAAAGAAAAAAAAAACACCGGACATCTGAGCAAATACTTTTTTTCAATGTGAGTTTTTGTCACTGTTACAGACTAATATTGTTTTGTGTTTGTTTTCGTGATGTATGTCTATATGAGGCTTTGATAGCCTATTATAATCAGAAAATGTTTTGGTTGCATCTGCTTTTATCGTACATCACATTATTAGCCATTTTCCGAGATTTGTGCCTTTTTCTTATCCCATTCATTCCATTTGTGCTTCTTTCCCTCTCAAGTTGAGAAAACAAAACGTAGGTGCCTAGTCTACGAGTTTCACTTCATTATGCCGCTAATGGACGGTTTTGCTGCCGTTTCACTCTTTGTATATCTCCAGACGGTGTTTTATAAGCCGCTGTCATCAGCCGCTTCACTTTATCCGAAATAAGCACTAAAGATCCACCCTTATGATTTATGAAGGAGCTCGGGGTTTGAGTGGGCCGTTTCCGCCCGCTCTGGCCCATTGGCTTTGATGGCCACGGCATTGATCTGCGCGCTTCGATTTTTCCGCTTGTACTCAAGGGCCGCGGCGGGAGCGGCACGTAGACTTATGATATGAGCCGTCTGGAGCACCTAGACGTCGTAATGAAGCTAAATTTTTCAGAGTGACATCTCATGCATCATGGGGAACATTAAAGACTCTAGCAGGGGTGAGGTGTGTTGTGTGTGTGAGAGAGAGAAAACGGATGAGTAGAGGAATATGGTCGCGGCTGACCACAGATAGGATGTGTCGCTGTCTAGCAGGAAGTAGCTCCTAAATCTGCTCCTCTCATTTGGTTGAGGGACCTTTTTTTAAATATAAAATCGATTTTGTGGTTACAAATGACATTGAAAACCTTCATTAATTATATCATATTATATACAGGCTATTCTAGATTCTGACATTGTGTACTTTAATAAGGCGACTCATATGGGGGGATATACAGTGGGTACGGAAAGTATTCAGACCCCCTTAAATTTTCACTCTTTGTTATATTGCAGCCACTTTCTAAAATCATTTAAGTCATTTTTTTTCATCATTAATGTAAACACAGCACCCCATATTGAAAGAAAAAACACAAAGTTGTTGACATTTTTGCAGATTTATTGAAAAAGAAAAACTGAAATATCACATGGTCCTAAGTATTCCGACCCTTTGCTCAGTATTTAGTAGAAGAACCCTTTTGACTAATACAGCCATGAGTCTTTTTGGGAAATATGCAAAAAGTTTTTCACACCTGGATTTGGGGAAACTCTGCCATTCCTCCTTGCAGATTCTCTCCAGTTCTGTCAGGTTGGATGGCAAACGTTGGTGGACAGCCATTTTTAGGTCTCTCAGAGATGCTCAATTGGGTTTAAGTCAGGGCTCTGGGTGAGCCAATCAAGAACAGTCACAGAATTGTTGTGAAACCACTCCTTCGTTATTTTAGCTGTGTGATTGGGTCATGTGTTGTTGAAGGTAAACCTTCGGGCCCAGTTGAGGTTCCTGAGCAATCGGGAGAAGGTTTTAGTCAAGGATATCCTGTACTGGCGGCATTCATCTTCACTCGATTGCCAACCAGTCTCCTGGCCATGCAGCTGGAAAAACACCCCCGCATGATGCTGCCCCACCAGCTCACTGTTGGGACTGTATGGACAGAGTGATGAGCCGTGCCTGGTTTCTCCACACATCCGTTAGGAAGTAAAAACAACTCTCTTATGGACAAAAAGTTATATCTTGGTTCCTCAGACAGAGAATCTTTTTTCACCATCTCAAACTCAATGAGGGCTTTCAGGTCTTGCACTGAGGAGAGGCTTACGTCGGGCCACTCTGCCATAAAGCCCAGAATGGTTGGAGGGCTGCAGTGATGGTTGACTTTCTACAAATTTCTCCCATCTCCCGACTGCATCTCTCTGGAGCTCAGCCACAGTGATCTTGGGTTCTTCTTTACCTCTCTCACCAAAGCTCTTCTCCCCCGATAGCTCAGTTTGGACGGACGGCCAGCTCTAGGAAGGGTTCTGGTCATCCAAAACGTCTTCCATTTAAGGATTATGGAGGCCACTGTGCTCTTAGGAACCTAAAGTGCAGCAGAAATATTTTTGTAACATTGGCCAGATCTGTGCCTTGCCACAATTCTGTCTCTGAGCTCTTTCAGGCAGTTCCTTTGACCTCATGAATCTCATTTGCTCTGACATGCACTGTGAGCTGTAAGGTCTTATATAGACAGGTGTGTGGCTTTCCTAATCAAGTCCAATCTGTATAATCAAACACAGCTGGACTCAAATGAAGGTGTAGAACCATCTCAAGGATGATCAGAAGAAATGGACAGCACCTGAGTTAAATATATGAGTGTCACAGCAAAGGGTCTGAATACTTAGGACCATGTGATATTTCAGTTTTTCTTTTTTAATAAATCTGCAAAAATGTCAACAATTCTGTGTTTTTCTGTCAATATGGGGTGCTGTGTGTACATTAATGAGGAAAAAAAATTAACTTAAATGATTTTAGCAAATGGCTGCAATATAACAAAGAGTGAAAAATTTAAGGGGGTCTGAATACTTTTCCGTACCCACTGTATATGGCACACAGGTACAGGTCCTCATCTAAACACAAAATCTATTTTTTTAAGTTTTATCCAAATATGTGTTTTTCCCTCTTTCATGGGCTGAATATACTGCCACAGATGGTCTTTGAACCAAACTATGATTCCTCCTGAATCTCTTCCGTTTTTAACATTAGGCTGTTTGATTGAGGGTATACGCAGCTCTCTGTAGTTTGAAGGGGTGTAGGTTTTAGAGTCTAAACGAATCCATGTCTCAAGTAAAATAATTATATCTGAACTATGTAGAGCATTAACAAAATCAGGATTAGTACTTTTGTCTCCAAAAGCTGAAGAGAACATCCCTTGAATATTATAACATGTTATTTTAAACAATGACATTGGGAAGTATTGAATTTACCAGAATAATGTATGAATTCATGACCAAATCATGTTTTAAAATATAAATTCATCAATTAAAAAAAAAAAGAAGTATAGAGGATATACATAAAAATATCATGAGTGAATCAGTTTTACAATTGTCAAATTTGAAAGTAAACAAGTAGATATAAGTCAAATAAAAGTCATTAGGAAATAATGATCGTTTTTAACTACAGACATACTGTATGTAGTTAAGCTAATAGGTTGTCACATATAATTTTCACATGTGAAAGTATGAATTAGTACTACTCAGGTAAAATCACTATCATACTAATTAGATTGTAAGAGCAGACTGATTGCTATAAAAGGAGGGAGGAAGTGCTTCCAATCATTGTGTTCTTGTTAGCAATGGCTGCCTCCAAAGAAACACGTGCAGCCATCATCGCTTTGCATCAAAATGGCCTCACATGCAAGGAAATTGCTACAAAAAAAATGTTGCATCTGAAAGAACCATTTACCGGATCATCAAAACTTCAAGGAGAGAGGTTCGCTGCAGGGAAGAAGTCTTCAGGACGTCCCAGAGGGTCCAGCCTACGGATCGGTCAACAGCAGTGCAGAGCTTGCTCAGGAATGGTAGCAGGTTGCTGTGAGAGCATCTGCACGCACAGTGAGGCCAAGACTTTTGGACAACGGCCTGGTGTCAAGAAGGGCAGCAAAGAAGCCACTTCTCTCCAAGAAAAACGTCAAGGACAGACTGAAATTCTGCAGGAAGTACAAGGATTGGACAGCAGAAGACTGGTGCAAAGTTATTTTCTCTGATGAAGCTCCCTTCCAACCGTTTGGGACATCTGGGAAATCGATGGTTCGGAGAAGAAAAGGTGAACGCTACAATGAGTCCTGTGTTGTGCCAACAGTGAAGCATCCGGAGACCATCCATGTGTGGGGTTGCTTTGCAACCAAGGCAGTGGGCTCTCTCATAATTCTGCCCAAAAATACTGCCATGAATAAAGAATGGTATCAAAACGTCCTGCAAGAGCGACTTCTTCCAACGACCCATGAGCAATTTGGTGATGATCCGTGCATTTTCCAGCATGATGGAGCACCATGTCACAAAGCAAGAGTGATTAAGAAGTGGCTCGAAGATCATTACATTGAAATTTTGGATCCGTGCAACTCCCCGGGTCTCAATCCCATAGAGAACCTGTGGTCAATCCTCAAAAGGCTAGTGAACAAGCAGGAACGCACAAATTGTGATCAACTCCGAGAACAAATAAGGCAAGAATTGATCGCCATCAGTCAGGATTTGGCCCAGAAGCTAATATCCAGCATGCCAGAGCAAATTGCAGAGGTTATGAAGAACAAGGGTCAACACTGTAAATATTGACTCTTATTTTTTTTGCCAATAAAAGCCTTTAAACGTATGCTTCTTAGTGTTTTTTTAGTATACCATAGAAACGTGGAAAAATAGTCCACATACTGGTACTGAAGCAGCAAACTTTGCAAAACATTAAATTTGTCACTGCCAAAACTTTTGACCATGGTTGTAGTAAACGAAACCGCGCATCTGCACCATTCATTAACACAGAGACACACAGAACATGCAGAATTCATATTTAAATAGTATTTTTGCGACTGCTTTTTTTATTTACAGATACTTGTCCATATTTAAGTGTAATCACCAACTTTTGATTCATTTATTTAAAATTTGACAAATTCCGTGACATTCTATGTTATCAGTAAATTCCGTTTTTGGATTCCTTGATTCCGCATCGCGGAAATCATAGGGCCGTGTGTGTGTGTGTGTGTGCGCGCGACAGAAACAGAAACGACATGCCGTCGTGTAAATAAGATAAATAACATACGGCTATTTAGTTTGTTTAATAAAACAACAAGGTATAGACATGTTCTATAAGAAAAGTAACTTTAAATTACTTCTGTTGTGATATGGCGCTATAGAAAAAATATAATTAAATAAAATTAACTTGACATTCAAGGGGGGCGGGGGTTGCCCCCCTAAAATAATGGCAGGGGAAACACTGATATATATATATATATATAATGAGGATATATATATATGTGTATATATATCAATATATTTATATATATAGATATACAGTCGTGGGTCAGAATTATTGGCACCCTTGGTAAATATGACCAAAGAAGACTGTGAAAATTAATCTGCATTGTTAATCATTTTGATCTTTTATTAAAAAAAAAAAATCACTAAACTTTCAGTGAACTAAAACACAAGTGAAAATGGGGGACATTCATGTTTTTTTTTTCTCAAATACACGTTGGACACAATTATTGCTACCCTTAGAAATTTTTATGAGTAAAATATCTGTGAAGTATATTCCCATTTATATTTACAATTTTGAGCATACCAGGATGATTATGAACATGAAATTATCCAGCAATGGCTTCCTGTTTCATAGAAATATAAATACGAGGGATAACAAAGGCCAAATTCCCTTAATCATCCATCACAAGGAGTTAAACCAAAGAATATATTTCTGATGTGCGGTAAAAGATAATTGAGCTTCACAAATTAGAAAGTGAATTTAGGAAAGAGCTAGAGCAGTGAAAATTCACATTTCCACCATCAGGGCAATAATTAAAAAATTCCAATCAACAGAAAATGTTACAAAACTGCCTGGAAGAGGACGTGTGTCTATATTGTCCTAATGCACGGTGAGGAGGAGAGTTTGAGTGGCTAAAGACTCTCCAAGGACCACAGCTGGAGAATTGCAGAAAATAGTTGAGTTCAGGGACAGAAAACCTTTTTTTTAAAAAAAAAAAAATTCAAATGGCTACCTAACCATGTTGTTTTGGGGGGTTTTCAAGAAAAAAATCAAGAAAATAAAATGCTCTCATCCAAAAACAATTCCCAGCATATTCTGTTGTCAGACACGACTGGAACTTCAAATGGGACTGGATTATATGGTCAGATGTAACTAAAAAATTAGCTTCTTAGCAACAAACACTCAAGATGGGTTTGGTGCAAGTACCCCATGTGTACAATGACTGCTGTATTTTTAATGTTGTGGGCCTATATTTGTGCTGGAGGTCCTGGACATCTTGTTTAGATACATGGCATCATGGATTCTATCAAATACCAACAGATAAAAAATCAAAAAGTGACTGACTCTGTTAGAAATCTTATAATGGGCCAAGTTTGGATCTTCCAACTGGACAGTAATCTAAAAACAAACTTAAAAACAACACCAACATAAAAAAAAAAAAAAAAAAAACAAAAAAAAAAAATAAAAAAAAAAAAAAAACAAAAAAAAAATGGGTCACTGAGCAACAAAAAACAAGCTTCTGCTTGGCCAGGCCAGTTCTCTGAGCTGAACCCTATAGAAAATGAGTGTGGGGAACTGAAGAGGAGAAGCACCATCATGGAGCTGGGAATCTGAAGGGTCTGGAGAGATTCTGGATGAATCTGCAATCAATATTATAAAAAAGTTCAATAAAATATATAATTAATTAAATAAATAAAATTACTTGCACACAAAAATGTGTTGACTGCATTTCATTGTTTACTTTTAATTTTAATGTTTATTTAATGTTCATCTGGGTATTTTAAGTAGCTTCAAACGTACCTCATACAATCATTTACATAATTATTTTATAATATTTTTAATGTTTCTATATTTTTTGCCAACCCATCTCAGTGGTAGTTTTTAGACACTTTCACACAAACAGCAGTTTTGTCATCCCACTTTGAGACAACATTGGTAATTACAAACCAGAGTTCTAATGGCAAAACCGGGAACACAGATGCTCTGAGGCCTCCTGGTGCACCAGCTGTTGTCTTGCAGCGGTACATGATGGGAGTTTGGATGTTTCTTGTCCTCAAAAGACAACCAGGCTCCCATTGCACCATTTCACAATTAATATGCCGGTTTTGCCTCATAAATTTGTGTTTATGTTTCACTTCTACAGACGTACATCTTTACAGACAGTCCAGATGAAGACATCTCCTCTGAAGGTAGATCATCTGTCTTCTGCAGGATTGATCTGAGCTTATGAATCTTTGCCCTAAGCTCAATGCATGTGCCTTTGCTCTCAGGATTTAACATCATCGTTACCGACTGCCCACCGGAGCACAGTCATCAAGCTTTATCCTGCAAGATGGCTGCCGAGTACGACCACTTCATGGCTTCTGAAAAAAAGTGAGTTGACCAATAACATAATGTGACCTTATATTGTTTTCATAGCAGGTACAGATTGTTTTTTTCTAATCGTATGTATTGTGATGACTTTTGTATTTACTATTTTATTTTATTTTATTTAAAAATTCACAACCTTTAACCTGTTTTAATATTTACATTTACTTAACATAAAAAAAAAAATTTTTTTTTTACTAGGAAAAAAGTATCTTTAAATACATTTGAAAATTCCAAAATACGATTTAAAATATTCCTGTCATTCTGTCTATACTGTTATATATACATATATAATATATATCAACTTTGAATGAAAAAAAATTAAATGTTTTGATCCACTTCAAATGTTGACTATAGATATATAGCTATATATATATATAATATTTATAGATTGGAGATGGCCCCAGATGAGGCTTGGTCAACCAAAATTTGTTTAGTTGCTTAGTCACAGAAAAAAAAAATCCACAGGCGAACTCATGTAGTCTGTGACAGACAGATCGTTAACGGCCGGTCTATGGTAATACACTACATCGGGCAGGACATCCAAACGCTCACCTATCATTCATTGACCTCAAATATGGCTTATCATCTGAAATATGTAAGTATTTGCAACTTTACATGGCCGCTCAATCTAAAGTTAACCTAGAAAAGGTGGGAGGTGGAAGCTGAAACAGTAGCGTCACTACATGCCAGATGGAGGCGCCGCTGCACTCACTTGAACTTAAAATACTCTGTCATTTTTGATCATACAGATAAGAGCAATACATCAATCGAATCTGTAAAGGTTCTACTTTTATTTGTGTGCACTCACAATAACAACAAAACATTGTGCTTTTGTAAAATAATAAAAGCACACAGGATGCGCTTTCTGCTGTCTCGGTCTCTGTGAACTTGAGCACGATACTCCGAAACTCTGTGTATACTTGCCTTAATATGAAAAATATATCTATAGAGAGTGAAAAGTCTACTTTCAAATGAACCAATTCAAATAGAAAACAAATTTTCTCAGATTATGTAATCCGTATTAAACATGCATTAAGGCACGTCCACTGTAGAGATGATTCCCTGACACATTCATAATCATTTGCGTCTGTGGTGCACTGTGGCAAGCTTTATGCGTTTGCTTGAGCACTTATTAGGCTATGTAGGCAATTAAATGCTCATTATAATGATTTAAATAGTTTATTAATAAACGTGCAATTAGTCGACTAATGCTTAAAATGAACGATACTAGTCCAGAAAGTAGAAAATCTTAATCGAGGGCAGACCTATATATATATATTAGGGCTGCCCTCGAGTAAAGATTTTTCTACTTTCTGGTACTAGTAGTCGTTCATTTTAAGCATTAGTCGACTAATATATATAGTATATTAGTCGACTTTTTCACACTTTTCACACTGAGCACAACTGAGGGACTCATATGTAACTATTAAAGTATATATATATATACTTCCTTTTAAATATCTTGTGATTATGTACCCACGGTGGTTGTGTCATGTTGATGATGATAACTACCTGAACCCTGGAGCCCTTCTATCTCTCCTGGAGGCCTTCCCAGCAGACAGCGATATCTATGTGGGAAAACCAAGCCTGGATCGGCCAATGAGAGCCCAGGAGCTGCTGGAAGGCAATAAGACGGTCAGTTGTTTTATTGATATTTTCTTACCAACATTTTTCTGCCATGAACTTGTAGCAAAAGAGCCTTTACCCTTCTGGGATCAATCAGTGATTAGCACTTTATTGCTTATTGATCTGGACAATTCTGTCTGGTCTTTTAACGAATAGCCGGAGAGAAAAACTGTCAATACTGTCGGGGGAATTAATCCAATCATGTACAATGTGTGATGCTGTCTTTGGGGCTGCTCCCTCTGTAGTGTGTGTTTGTGTGAGGTCTGCAGGAACAGAAAAGCCATTCAGTTCAGCTTTCCTCATCCTTTCTTTCCCTCTGTTTCTCTGCTCTGCTGATCTCTTGGGTCACAGAGGCACCTGGGTAATAAAAACGAAACCTGTCTTTTCATTTCTGCCGCCCTGCTGGACTTTACCTCTGTTCGTTGGAAAGAAAGGTTTAGTTATACCTGCCATACCCATTTCTGTAGTCCTTCAGTTCCTTGTTGTTTCTGTCTTTGCATGGAATTTTGTATATTTTTTTGTTTCTTTGTCTGAAGATTAGGACACAAAACCTGCCAAAAACAATGTCTGCTTCATATTTACAGTTGAGGTCAAAAGTTTACATACAGATTCTGCGAGCAGAATCTGCAAAAAGTTAATTATTTTACCAAAATAAGAGGGATCATACAAAATGCATGTTATTGTTTATTTAGTACTGACCTGAATAAGATATTTCACATAAAAGATGTTTACATATAGTCCACAAGAGAAAATAATAGTTGAATTTATAAAAATTACCCCGTTCAAAAGTGATTCTTAATACCGTGTTGTTACCTGAATGATCCACAGCTGTTTTTTTGTGTGGTTTTTTTAGTGATAGTTGTTCATGAGTCCCTTATTTGTTATGAACAGTTAAACAGACTGCTGTTCTTCAGAAAAATCCTTCAGGTCCCACAAATTATTTGTTTTTTCAGCATTTTTGTGTATTTAAACACTTTCCAACAATGACTATGATTTTGAGATCCATCTTTTCACACTGAGCACAACTGAGGGACTCATATGCAACTATTACAGAAGGTTCAAACTCTCACTGTTGCTCCAGAAGGAAAAACCATGCATTAAGAGCCGGGGGGCTTTAAATTAACGTATTTTGTCTTCTGGGAAACATGTAACCATCTTCTGTAGGCCTCGAAGGGAGTATATATATAATTATATATATATATTTATATATATACTGTATATCTATAATAATTATATATTAAAAAATAATAATAATAATAATTTATTATTATTTGAAAACATTGAATTAAACAAAAAACTTTTTTAGTTCTGGTGTACGCTCTACAAAATGTATTTTGTCTGCTTCATTTTTCTCAGTTGGACACTCAAAGCCCTGCTGAATCTAAACTGCTGTTTCGTTCTGGTGAACACATCCTGATCTGTCCTGTCTGCCTCTCTGTGTGTCCTCTGTGTTGTTTATGTCCAACATAAAGGACAGGCCACAGCTCCCTACAGGGGAGGAATACGGTCGAAAGGATGACAGGACAGAAAAGGGCTGCATATTACCTTGAGGGTAACGGCCACATGGAGGAATGAAGGAAGGGATAAACGGATGGGGGGACGAGTAGATAGACATGGTCAGATTTATGCCCTTGTCGCTTATGCTGCTCCACAGAATCCCACAGGAAAACAAACCTGCTCAGAATTTCAGGAAAGCCAAGAAATGAAGAGCAGTGAAAAGCTTACAGAGGGAGAGAAATTCATGGTTGAAAGTGATTTAAATTTGAATTTAGGGAAATAGAACATTAAAATGAAATGAAATTTAAATTTAAATACATTTTATACAACAGTTTTGGCATTAGTAGTGGGTATTTAGACTATTTTTATATGTTACATTACGCCAGTGGGTGGCGACAAATATCTATGAATCAATCGATTCATTCAAAAGCATAGATTCATTCAGGAATGAAGACAAGCGTCTTTATAATAGAATCATTGAATCATTCACGCAACACATTCATTTAAAATGCTGAATAATGAAGAAACAGAACAGTGACCGTCTATATGAATGAGCCGATGAAACATTCATTCAACCGCTTCGTTCAAAATCGCTGAATCATGCAGGAACAAAAGAGGTGACCGTTTTTTATGAATGAGCCAATTAACTATCATTAATTAAACTGATTCATTCATTATGAACACTAAATCATTCAGGAACAAAATAAGTGACACTTTACATTATATATTATTATTATAAATGAATGTTTTAGTTCAAATATATGAAATTACATAATTACTCTACATAATATAATTTTAAGTATTTTTTGTTTCAAATGTATGAAATGTAAGAATTACAGTATATATTTTACCCTTTGCTCAAAGTTTTCTGAGAAATCTGCTTTGAGGTTCATCTGCAAGTCTTTTTGCTTAAATACCTTCTTTAGGTGAGGCTTTTTACTGAAAACCTCAGCGAGTCTCCACATGTTCTGCTGTACAACTATCACACACTGACCGATTGCACCACTAGAACTTCAGATTGTTTTAGAGGCTTGATTCTTTAATCATAAGGAACTGTAGTGATAAGACATGAAAATGCAAGATATTTTCTTGAAATTTTCATGTATGTGCAGAATTTATAGAGCTGATGTGGAAGCTGACTGGTTGGCTTTTTCCTCTGTTTTGTTTCAGAGGGACGTCCATTTCTGGTTCGCCACAGGAGGGGCTGGTTTCTGTCTGAGCAGGAAGCTGGCAGAGAAGATGGCACCCTGGGCAAGGTGAAGCCTGATTCAGCGTGTGTGTTTGACTTTGATTTTGAGGCCATTTCATGCATATGTTGGTACTTGTGTCTTGATCACAAAAGGTACCTCAATTGTTTCTCCTAGACAGCAGTGAGTCTAAATTGAGAGTATATGTATTAGTCGCATATCTCTATTTGCAGTGGTCCCAGGTTCGAGCAGACCTCCGCTGTGATCATGTTACCTGATGACTGTACGGTGGGCTTTATAATTGAGAGGTGTCTGGGAATCTCAATGGTCCATAGCAACATGTTCCACTCTCATCTGGAAAACCTACTTCTTCTTGCCCCTAGCGATATCCCAAAACAGGTGAGATTTTTGGTGTGGTGGGTGTTAGTATTGCTTGTATTTAAGTGTTGGTATGGAAATTAATGATAGCATCTTTTGACTTTTGACAAAAGTATCTTTTGACTTAGGCTAGTAAGCAACCTAGCAATACTTTAGCATGCACTCAGGCAAGCATTCACAACACCTTAGCATATGGCAACTTTACCACAGCTCGAATCATGCTAAATGTTGAAAAGAAATGATCAGAATCATTTTCTAAGTATGTTTTGAACCACCTAGAACAGTGTTTCCCAACCTTTTTTTAGTCGTGGCACCCTTTGGAAATTTTAACAAACTTGTGGAACCCTACAAAATTAATTTTGTCACAATATTTGAATTTCTAACTTCGATGTGATAATTTGAAAAGTATAGATATTCGGTACAACAGGAAGAACTGCAGAATATAATGTCATAAAGATATTTTTAATATTATAAAAAAAAAAATTGTCCATCAATGGTGGCAATCAGTAGGCTATTTTCTAATGAAGAGACCAATTTATATGACAGATTTGAATGTAGGCTTTTATACATATGTAAACATTATTTAATTACCATTTTAACTAACTAGCTATCTCACAAATTTTTGCTCACTCAGTGTTTTACTTTTGTAAAAAGTAAAACACTTGTCTATTGTTTTTAATTTTACAGTGGGGTAATTTTGGTGCAGTAGCACGAGATAGCTTGATTTCAAACTTTGAATTGAATAAAAAATGACAAGTAAGCAGTCAGTAATAAAATAAGAACAAATAAAGAAATTAATAATGATAGCACAAATAAAAAATAACGACAGGCCTTCGAATGAAATAAATTGCTTTTTAGTTTTTCAGTCTAACAGTAGGGTTAAGATGTTTAACTTTATTATTATTTTTTTTTACCAATTATCCAAATAATGTTTAGTCCTAGAAAGCAATTATTATCAGAACACGCCAGCATAACATAGCGGTTAGCAGATCAATGAATGAGAGGGCATACCAGAGTTGCCCATATACCACACCATGTTACAACACAGTAGGGCTATTGCAGACAGAAACAATACTGTACTACATCAATGTTTCCTGTCGGCTCAATTTTTGAGTGGACTTTGCTGTTCCGATTCACATGAATGGTATATAAGTGGAGCGACTGAGCGGAGCACACACATGCATAGAGCGGGATAATACGCAGAGTGTCACACCATGTGAAAGTGAAACCTGAGCGGTGAACTAATTTTCGGCAGCCGAAATTTCGGTGCATCTTTAATTATTGGCGACATCAGAAATGGATATTATATAATAGATGCTTTTTTGAACATTTTAGCTATTTAAAAATATTAAAAAAGGATTTTTTACACGGCACCCCTGCTCTCGACAGACGGCACCCCGGTTGGGAAACACTGACCTAGAACACCCTAGCAATCACTTAGACTAACCTAGCAACCACCTAGCAATGCCCTAGAAACATCTACTGTAGAATACCTTAGCATCCACCTTGCAAAGTGCTAACAATCACTCAGGCAAGCAGTCACAACAACTTAGCATATTTTGCAACTTTAGCGCAGACAAAAACTATTAAAATGTTCTTCTGAAAATGTTTTTCTTTTCTTTCCACAGTATGCTACAGATTACTCAAAGAACTGATATTAATATTTTAGCTCAAAGAACTGGACAGTAAAATTTTAACTTAAACAACGGCAGGCTATTTTACACCAAAGAACAGAAGGCTAATATTTCACTTCCAAAACTGGATGCTAATATTTTACCACAAAAAACTAGATGCTAAAGTTTTACCACCAAAAACTGGATGCTATACCTTACCTCAAAGAACTGAAGGCAAATATTTTACCTCAAAGAACTGGATGCTAATATATTATCACAAAAATCTAGATGCTAATATTTTATCACAAAACAAACAAACAAACAAACAAAAAAACTGAATGCTAATATTTTTACCACAAAGATCTGAGTGTTCATATTTTACCACAAAGAACTGGATGCTATTTTAACAAAAAACAACTAGATGCCAATATTTTACCTCAAAGAACTAAAGGCTAATATTTTACCTCATAGAACTGGATGTTAATATATTTAGCTGTCAAAAAAAACAACAACACATTTTGGCCCAAAATGAGATGTTAGTTAAAATCAGACTACTTTTCAATTCTAACAGCATGTTATCTATTCTTCCTGTTTGTTTCTCAACCTCTAACACTGAAGGTGACTCTCAGCTACGGATGGTTTGAGAATAAAATGAATAGTGTTGAGCTAAAAGGAGTTTTTACCAAAGATGAAGATCCGTCCAGGTTAGTCATACACACACCTTCACACACCCACAGGCCCTGTGGATACAGATTTGTTATTTATGACTAAAGTATGACGCATACTGCCGCTAACTCCACTTTCCTTTCTTCATTCAAGACAAATTATAGTTAAAGTAAGATAAAGCCGCTATAACTTGTGTAAAAGCATGTTATCCTTCTACTAAAGTTCCTGAAATCTAATTTCATGCTAATATATGTTTATCTGTAAAATATGCTTACCACAGTGAGTTCGGTATCTTCTCACACATCTTTCTGCCTGTGCTAGCATTAAACATCCAAGCCTTTTCTGTTATCTCCACAAATCCATGCTTACACACTTCGTGAGCAGACATCTCTTACGGGCAGCACTTCCTTGTACATCTTAATCTGCTTAATCTGAATACATTTGTCTGAATGTATTGCCAAACTCTTCACAGGCTAAAAGGTTTTATGTTTTCCTCAAGAGATAATGCATACTTGTTTTTGAGACCCAGTAAAATTCGGTTCCTGCTTAAGATTTCTCAAACTTCAACCATGGCTTGAAGCCAAACTCATAAAACAATCAAATCCTTTTACTTTTCTTTTTTAAACATTTTTTTTAAATCTATGACTTTTAAAAACTCACCATAGAGTGTGAATATGATGCATTTAAAGGGTTAGTTCACCCAAAAATGAACATTCGGTCATTAATTACTCACCCTCATGTCATTCCAAACCCGCAAGACCTTCGTTCATCTTTGGAACACAAATTAAGATTTTTTTTATGAAATCCAAGGCTTTCTGACTCTCCATAGACAGCAAGGGTCCTACCAAGGTCAAGGCACAGAAATGTAGTAAGGACGTCATTAAAATGGTCCATGACATCAGTGGTTCAACCGTAATTTTAAGAAAGTTTTTTTTTTCTTTGCACACAAAAAGTATTCTCATAGCTTCCTAAAATTACTGTTGAACCACTGATGTCACATGGACCATTTTAACTAAGTACTTACTACATTTCTGTGCCTTGATCGTGGTAGGACCCTTGCTGTTTATGGAGAGGCAGAGAGCTCTCGGATTTCATCAAAAATATCTTAAATTGTGCTCCAAAAATGAACGAAATGTCAAAGGTTTGGATCGACATAAGGGATAGCAATTAATTTCAGAATTTTCATTTTTGGGTGAACTATCCCTTTAAGATGTTTTTAGCTAATGTTGTTCTGTTTTTTTTTTTTCAGATTCAGGACAGTCCATTGTCTTCTGTACCCTACAACAAGTTGGTGCCCTGTAGCCCTCAAAAGCGCCTTGTCATGGAATCAACATGTTCTCCCATGATGCAACAGGCTAACTGGACAATAATCACGTATAATGTGACAATTTCAATGCATAGGGTCCTTACAAAACATTTGTGTTTTGTAAAGTCCAAGGAGCCAACAAAAGCTGAAAGCACTGCATTTTGGTCAAACGAGGAAACTGAGAAACCTCAACCTTTAACTGAGCCATCATTGTTATTGAAATTGGAAGTGTAACTTCTGTCTACACGCTGCACATTTTAGTTATTATATGATCATCTGATTCCTTGAATACTTAATATATTTGTAATTATTAAATAACACATCTCTGTCAATGCACTGTATATTTGTTTGTAAGTGTAAAATGCTTTAAAATCAGTTAACTTGATGAATTTGTTTTGAAAAATTTCAAATCAAAAGATTTCGAAGCGGTAATCAAATTAGTTTCTTTCTATTATCACTCGTATTCTTGTATTTGCACTGCACGCATTTTGATTACTGGAATATATTTGTACTGTATGATTTAAATGAAGCACATAAGTGGATATCCAATAAAATATGTTTTGAAATACATTTTCATACAGTTTTAGATAAATAAAGATTATTTTCCTGTATAATTAATCTGAATGATTTCCTAACTCAAATATATGTATTGTGATGTATTTGTGTGTGTTTTTCTACATTAGACAGATCGGCATAACCATGCACTGCCCCTTTAAGATAGGGTCTTGACATACTGTGGGTACTGGCCCTTTAAGACCACCTGCCAATCAAATGAATCAAGCAATCAAGTGGGAGGTGGTCATTGTGAACAAACTGAGAGTTTGGCACACCAAACAAACTAGCATAATTCCAGTGTGGATTATACAATGTAAGGCCTAACCAATCACAACATCTTCCCCTGAGTGAGTTTGATTTTTTGTGTTATGTCTGCTGGTGGCTGATTACCCTTTGAAGTGCTTATGTTTGGGCTGGAAAAGCTGAAACCTTTGACATATTGGTCTGTATTTGTTTATATGTTGGATTAGTTGAGTATTTACTTGGCTTGGCTTGTTTAGTGTTGAAAAGCCTTTGATGAACTTTTGAGTGCACTTTGATCATGTGATTGGACCTTTGGAAAACTGATTTAATGTTATTTATTTAGCATTTTAATAAGTTTAATATTTGATGATTGATTGAGTGTTTGACTGATGACTTTCTTTCTTGCCATCTTAATGTTTTCTTTAGCTGGTGGATTTCTGTTTAATTTAGCAACTGGATAGTCTAAATCTACTAGTGCAAATACTTTTTAGTAATTTAGTATTTATTTATTTTTCATTCATTACACGTGATGTTATCAGCAGCCTAATCTGAGTAAAGTTAACATACATTTTTGCTTCAATGACAGCAGCACTGACATGAACCCCACAAGTTTTTTTCTTATCTGATAATCATGTTTTTATTTATATACAATTCAAAACAAATTAGAATATTATATAAATATATTACTACCAATCTGCCTTATATTTTATGCATAAATTATAATAGTTTTGAAGGTATTTTTCATTTGATATTTATTGGCCAACATTGTGCTCACAGACCCTGTGAACCTTATTGAGATGATTGGGGTGCTATATATAACTAATCCTAATATAACGATATTAGATATATAACTATATTAATATAGACCTCTTTGAATGAATGCATGCTATTGATCTGTTAAGCATATGCGTACATATAAATGAGAAAACCCCCCCCATTGCGATATTCATTTTTCCCCTGAAGGACGAGAACTTTATACCTCAAAGTATTACAGTTTATAGTATTAATGGCCCTTTGTACTGTTTTACAAGACACATTTGCCGCGAAGTTTTCTTTCAGACTCCAGTAGTCTTTATGTCCACTTGTTGACATTCAGTAGGACCAAATCAAACCAACCATGAGAAGAGAGTTTCACAATCTAATTTCTGCAGCCCCATGCTCACCACATGATCTGTGTGGCCATAAAAGCAGCTGGAGATAATAAAAGCCCTCACATGCTCGTATTCATCTTGTAGTCGGACACAGGGAGGTTTATAATGCCACCACAGTACCACAAGAACGTCACACTTTTAAATGCCCTTTTAAATTGTTTATTGTAACTATTATATTACATTATGTGTATTGCGGAATATATTTAAGTGTCACAATTTTTTTTTTTCAAAGAAATCCAATGATTATTTATTTAATATAACAATTATAATACAATATAAATATATTATTGCTCTTTATTTTAGACAAGACAAATCAAATTATTATGTATTTATGTAATATTATTGGGGTGGGCGCGTTGTGGAATCAATAATTTGTATGTATATAGTCTCTCTATGCATCTTCAGCGCGCCGCAAATAATACCTCTCTGTGATTATTTGTCTTGTTTTTGAGAAGACTCTCTCTGATGGGACAGATGTTGCAACAATGCAGTGTCTTCCTACCATTTCCTTAACCAACGCGTTGCGTTTAAATCATAGACTGTATAGTGTTAAAAATCATATGAGACTCCCCCGTCTCTCTCTCTGTCGCTCTGTGTACCTGGCCTTTACCACTACACTCGCTATCTTCAGAGCTTGTGTCCCTCGATTATAAAAATAAGGCTTTTATGAAAACACTAAATTAAAAAATTGCTTACCAACACACAAAACGTTCACAATTGCTCAATTGGGCTAAAATAGAATGCTCCGGCTGAAGATTCGGCTCTCCCTGACAGGAATCGACTTTTCTCGTTCGCTACAAAGAATCGGCTCTAAGAGCCGGCTCGTTCGCGAGCGACACATCACTACTTCTAAAGGGTGTTTGTGCCAATCCTTATGGCTGTAGTTACTCGCTGGGCCACATATCTCGCTTCCATACAGGGCAACTGGCAGTATGACACTATCGAAAATCTTTGTCCAAATTCTGATGGGGAAGTTTATTTTGAATAATTTCATTCGTATGGCATGCAGTGCCCTGCGGGCTTTTATAAGTAATGTTTGAATTGCCAATTTGAAATTTCCAGTGGGAGTTAAAACCAGACCAAGATAATTATATTGTAAAGCATGTTGAAGTGTGGTGTTGTTTAAAGTAAATATATGTTTATGTTCTAGATTTCTGTGTCTTCTCTGAAATATCATAATCTTAGTTTTTTGGATGTTGACATCTAAGGCCCAATCATGGCAGTATTTAGTTAAAATGTCAAGGTTGTTCTGGTGACCTTCTGGTGTTTTAGATAGAATTAGCAAGTCATCTGCATACAAGTAAGATTTGATAGCTTATTGTGTTGCAGTTTGATTGCGGTCCCGCAGTAGATCTGCCAATTGCATGATGTATATATCTGTTAAATTAAAAGTTGCGGCTAGAGGCAGCAGCCTCTTGTCTCACCCTCGCTGTTGAGAAAAATAGTCGTCGTCTAGCCTTTCCAATTTTTAACCTGCAGCATTTATTGTTATTTGGATGTTATACCTAGTTTTTTATTAAAGATCATATATTTACCCCCATATGCACTTGGACTGATTTTATAAAAAATCCATTATGCCAAATGCCCGAGTCAAAAGCCTTCTTAAAAATCTATGAGCATGCACATATTTTTCCATCTTTCTTTTGGTTGACTATATGTTCATATATTAACTTGTGTAGTGTATAGAATATTGAGTCAGTGCCGTTCAATGTTTAGGGGGAAGCCGGATTTGCTGAGGACATTGATATATTGCTTTGTAAGCAAAGGTGTAAATCGACGAGTTGATTTAGAGCAAAATACTTTTCCCAATACTGGTTACATATCCCGCTGTAGTTATAAGATCTGTTTTGCTCTCTACTTTTAAAGATAGGATAGATGAGTCTGTGTTCCAGACACCAGGGAAAACTTGAACTCAAAATCAGGTTTAAAAGTTGGAGTAAGCCTAATCTGAAATTCAGCGAGGAGCGGTGTTTTACAGCATTCATTTTTTACCTCGTTGTACATGGCCACCCCCTAGGCACAGGATTCTTGCATTTGAGGGATTTCAGTTATCCCAATAAGTATTGTTAGGGTTATATGGATAATATAGTCGGCTGTTGCGTTGTTTTGCCTACATGATTCAAGCTGCATATAATGTTTGTAAGGACTTGTAATTGGTTGGACCATACTTAGCTGATGCGGGGGTCCCAGTGCGAGTAAAGGAGTGGGGGACAACTTCGGTCTAGTTTCGCGATCTCGTTCCAGGGAGACCTAATTGTGTGCCAAATCACACATGTGACTTTGCTCCACCCCTCGGTCGGTTCGCCATGCGGGGCCCACTCACAGACACGGAGGCTGTGCTGACCGCCCCAGTTGCACCCCTAAGGATGGCCCGCTTTAGTACTACTATTATAAGATATATATATATATATATATATCTATATATTAGTATATTATTAGCTCGGCCAGGGCTGTACGATAAATCGCATGCGATATTTAACGTGCATCTTGTCAGTAAAGCCTGTTCTGTAATCAGTGGTAAATCTCCATCACGTGCGTGCTTTCACATTCTTTGAGACAGCATAATTACACAGAGCTCGTTGGCAACGTGGAGGAAGCTGACCACGCACAAAAATCGCGCCGTAATATGATTTTACGAACGGGGTTTGCCGCAGGCCTCCTCAGCTGCCCCACACAAAGAGCTCTGTGCTAAGTTCAATGCCTGTCAAGTGCAAACGCACACACGTGATTGGAGATGTACCACATGTATGATTACAGAACCGCTGTTTTACTGATACGATTGCAGCGTTTACTAATCTTATCTGCATGCGATTTATCGCTCGATATAGAAGCCCTAATATATATATATTATATACACAGTGAACCGGGAAAAGTATTTAGTCAGCCACAAATTGTTCAAGTTCTCCCACTTAAAAAGATGAGGCCTGTAATTTTTATCATAGGTATACCTCAACTATGAGAAAAAATGAGAAAAAAAAATCCAGAAAATCACGTTGTAGGACTTTTAAAGAGTTTATTTGCAAATTATGGTGGAAAATAAGTATTCAGTCAATAACAAAATTTCATCTCAATACTTTGCTATATACCCTTTGTTGGCAATGACAGAGATCAAACGTTTTCTGTAAGTCTTCACAAGGTTTTCACACACTGTTGCCGGTATTTTGGCCCATTCCTCCATGCAAATCTCCTCTAGAGCAGTAATATTTTGGGACTATCGCTGGGCAACACGGATTTTCAACTACCTCCAAAGATTTTCTATGGGGTTGAAATCTCAAGACTGGCTAGGCCACTCCAGGACCTAGAAATGCTTCTTACGAAGCCACTCCTACGTTGCCCGGGCGGTGTGTTTGGGATCATTGTCATGCTGCAAGACCCAGCCACGTTTCATCTTCAAATGCCCTTGCTGATGGAAGGAGGTTATCACTCAAAATCTCACGATACATGGCCCCAATCATTCTTTCGTTTACAGCGAAAAATCATGTGCGCTCTGCTCCCTTTGCAAGAAAACAGCCCCAAAACATGATGTTTACCACCCCATGCTTCACATGAGTAGTTAGAGCTGTTTTTGGATGCACAACCAAGCATTTTTTCTCCTCCAAACACGACAAGTTGATGTTTTACCAAAAAGTTCTATTTTGGTTATCATATGACCATCGACATTGTCCCAGATCTCTCTTCATGGATCATCAAAATGCTACTCTAGACAAACTTCAGACGGAGCCAGCTGGCGACATGACCTACCTGGCCTGAAGCAGGGCGGAACGTCGAGCACTGCAGGATTTGAGTCCTGATTTCTAGACGGAGCATGTGTGTTACTGATGGAGCATTTGTTACTTGGAGTCAGCTCTCTGCAGGAATCATTCATAGGATCCCCCGGTAGTGGTCGATTTGGGATTTGCATCAAGTTATTGATGATCATTTTTTCGACCCACGGGAAGTGAGATCTTGCGTGGAAGCCCCCAGATCGAGGCGAGATTATCATGTGGTCTTGTCTTGTCTTCCATTTTCTAATTTTTAATGCCTACACAGTTATTTTTCACACAAGCTGGCTTAACTATTGCAGGATTCAGCATTCACAGCCTGCGTGCAGCGCTCTACAATTGTGTTTCTGTGAGTGTCCCTTTGACAGTCGACTTTGCGTCTTGGCATATGGTGGAAGTTGGAGTGTGACTGTTTGAGGCCGTTGTGGATAGTGGTCTTTTTTACATGATAACCGAGTTTCAAACAGATGCCATTAATACAGGGGTATGAGTGGAGAGAGGACAGAGAAGCCTCGTAAAGAAGAAGATTACAGGAGTCTGTGGCAGCCAGAATCTTGCTTGTTTAGTAGGTGACAAATATTATTTATACCGAGGAAATTTTACAATTTAATCTTATTAAAAATCCTACATGTGATTTATCTGCGATTTATTTTTTCTCATTTTATGTCTCTCATAGTTGAGGTATACTTGATGAAAATTACAGCGCCTCTCTCCTCTTTTTAAGTGGGCGAAACTTGCACAATTGCGTGGCTGACCTAAATATGTTTTGCCCCCACGGTCATATGTATGTGTCATGTACATATTAGTGACCTGTCAACGCGTTAAAATTAAAAAATCGTCATCCTAAATAAAAGGTTTGTGTTAACATAATGTATGTGTCTGTACTGTGTCTATTTCTAGTTGTATATATAAATACACCAAAATGCATGTATATATTTAAGAAAAATGTTAGGTTTATATATTAAATGTATTGTATATATAATATAATTATATGAATATAAATATATACACATGTAAATACATTTTCGAAATATATGCTGTATGTGTGTGTATTAATATATACATAACAAATATACACAGCACACACTTTCCCTTTTTTTTTTTGTAGGCAGATTGTTATATTATATGAAATATAATTTAAATGTCAGCTAAAGTAATTTTATATTAAACTAAAATATAAATAATGCTATAATATTTATAAGTATCATATAATTTCAATTAAATTCATATATATATTTATTAGGGTCTGCGACGATCATGGTATATTTCTTAATTTCGGTCGATACGATATAATTCCGATATCTATATGAACACTATTAAAAAAAGCCTTATTAAAACTGCCAAGAACTCCCACAACAGATGTCTTTACCTACAAACTTATGAAAAATTAATATGCCAACTCTATGAAACCTACTCCTACAAAACTATATAATATTTTAGGAAAAAAATAGCGCAAATAAATAAATGTTCACCTTTTCTTGGTATTTAGCCTTCATACAAACAAAAAAAAAGTGAAATCACTGTCAAATAAACATCTCAGCCATTCACTTATATAATAGTAATATCTTTAACTTCAAAGCTATCAGGCTAACATTACACTACCAGATAAGAAGTTTTAATGTTTTTTTTTTTTTTTTTTTTTTTTTTTTAAAGAATTATCTTCTGCTCATCAAGCCTGCATTTATTTGATCCTAAATATATTTTTTACTATTTAAAATAACTTATCTATTCGAATATATTTTAAAATGCATAGTTATTCCTGTGATTTCAAAGCTCATTTTTTAGCGTCATTACTCCAGTCACATGATCCTTCAGAAATCATTCTAATATTCTGATTTGCTGCTCAAAAAACACTTATGATGTTGAAAACAGCGGAATAAACGAAGAAATTCGGAGAGTAGAATTTAAGGTTTCTTTGATGAATAGAAAGTTCAGAAGAACAGCATTTATCTGAAATAGAAATATTTTGTAACATTAAAAATGTCTTTATCCACCCTTTTTGACAATCTTAAGCCATCCTTGCTAAGATTAAAAAGCCTCATTAATTCCATATGTGCCTCAGCCCAGTGAATAAAGAGCTATGAAATTGTGCCCTCTGAGGGTTGCTGCAGCAATCTTTTTTTACCCCCCAAAAAATTTGAGCAAATTGAGAATATATATATTATAATTAATTCTGTTATGGTGTAGTTACGAATTTTACCAGAAGGGGTGAACGTGACTATTCTCACCAGGTTAATGTTAACCCAACTCACAGAAGTCTAAATAAATAAACGGAAAGGAAGGCACTTTTTCAAAGACCGTTGTAAAGACATCCAGCAGTTGCTCATTCCGAGTGGGTCTATCAGGTTGAGGAGAGAAAGCAGAGGTGACAGAGGGAAAGAGGGTGATTGTGTAATTATTCTCCACCAGTCTGTTTCCTTTCAGCTCTGCACTGACAGGCCTGTGTGTGTGGGCAGGTGGGTGCAGCGTTTTGATGTTGTGTGTGTTGGTCAATGAACGCCCTGCAGCTTGATAACAGTGTTTATGTGTGTTTGTGTACTTGGCACTGAAAGCTTGAGCTCTCAAGAATGAAACTCATGGGAACTGCCTAAAGATGTCTGGGCCGTAACTGAAGTTTTAAAAAAGAAATCATTTCGTATATGGAACATTTACATAAGTACCATCAATTAATATAATTAATGTAGTCTGTATGATATTATGAAGCACACCTTTCATTTTAACCCATGCTGTCATTCCCATTAATGTGTTTATAAATATTTATTTAATAATGTTCGACAACATTAATAATAGTAATAATACATTTTTCAGTATTCATAAAAATGTACAATGTTGCAATCAAAATAATTTAATTGTTTTTTAAAAATAAACTTAAATTGTATTTAATAATTTTCAATAATAATCCAATGTTTTTAATAATGTCACACAATTTTCACATTTCATTATTATTATGCTTATTTTATTATTATTTAGGTTGTAAAATTTTTTCCAGTCATTCAGCTATACATGAATGGTATTTATTTTAAATATAATAATTATTATTATTATTAACAAAACACTAACCAACAATAATACTAATACATATTCATGAAAATGTACCAACAAATAATTTATGCGTAATGTGTTTTTTATATTTCAACATTGTCAATAATTTCATAATGTTTGTACATCATTATTATGATTGTATATTGAAATGGTCAAGTACATTTTCCCCAGTGCTTAATTAAAATTTTATAATTCAAAGTAAATCATTTTATTTTTAATATACATTTTGTATATTTCATAAATTATATTATGATTTCGGCCAGCTTACATCTTTTCCAGATTTTCATATTCTTGAAAAAGTTACTGTCTCAAATAACCTGAATGGCTCCTAAAAATCTAATAATAATTAAATGGTAGCGTATGTATGTTTTTAGCATTTCATAAACATTTAATAATCCAAATAATTCATTTCCATTTTTCTTTTAAATTTAGTTTTAAATATATAATAATAATAATGTGAAAATTGTGGTTGAAATGAATTTCTTCTTGAGATTCATCTTTTATTACTGGTGCTTATGGTACATGACTAGACTGCTGTTGCCATGACAACTGAAATTTGATGAACATGTTGACATACCAGTATCTTGATGATATCTGAGTTTTATTGCTCTTCCGGAGCTCATGAGATTTCAATAATGTTTCATTGAAGTATCAAGTTTGTCTAAATTTGAAAGTCCTTGGGAGAAATCTAATTACGTTTATAATAAAGTCTCTGATTTTTGCAGACTTTGGTGTTTTGAGATTCTTCCGAAACTCTAAATACATTAGATTTCCAAGTTCTGTTTCTCGAGAGAAAGATCAGGTATATCTGCTTTGTTGCTGTCTTGGAGAAACAGTTGAGATATTGAAGCAATCACATTGGTCATTTGTTGTTTAAACTTGCTTTAAAAAGCCTGGTATCTCTTTCTGAGGCTGGATGTATTGAAAGCACCTTAGCAATGCCACGGTTCACACGGACAAGCTGTGTGCTGCTGCAGCTCTTGGGAATCAATAGCCATCGCGCCTTGAACCCGTATGAACCCCAGCAGCCCCCTACAAAACAATCAATAGGTAGATCAATGCGATCTCAATCAAGACACAAGCTCTCGCAGCAGGCTTCTCAATGAAAGTATTTTCTCTTTTTTCTGAGGGGCCGTTTGTGGCGTAGCGGCCATCAGTTGATGTTGATAATGGAGGGGGCAGTGAGAGGCAGAGTAGAGAGCGGTGGAGTGGCCCTCACTCTGAGAGCCCGCTGAGGGTTCATCTCCATGGAACCGTCCTCCTCTCAACGGCACTCACAGACCCAGAGACACACGTTGACTTCTAACCAGACCTTTCTATGAGAGCGCAAGAAAACCCTCGGCTCACTGTGTTTCTGTTTATAACCAGCTAATGTCGAACATTTTTTGCAATGTGAGCACATGTCTTAAAAATCTACACACCCGCGCGAATTGGTTGGGTTTAGGTGAGGTCTTGCATAAGGCACCTTTTGTGTTGCATTAGAAGAGAATTTTCATTACTCATTATTTTTTTAGAAAAAATGTTAATTAAAATAATTGACAAAAAAAACAAAAAATTATTCATAATATTTATAAAGGAAGCTTTATATATTGTAATGCTATATTTCATTTAGAAATAATATTTTTCCTATTTAATTGAATAAAAACAAATTGAATTATGTATTACACTATTTATAGATTTTGTTATTATGTAAAAATAGCGATATATTAAATGTGAAATGAAATAAGGTTATTACATTTTATATTGATTTATAAAATATCCTTATTACATGTGTTTTTAATTTGTTTATAAATTTTAAATTCAATTAAATGTATAAAATATATGCTTGATTTAGATTTTCATATTAGAAAGAATAATGGAATATAAATATTAGTAAACAATCTAAATTGGGAATTATTCTTTCTTTAAAATATAAACAGAATTGCTTGCCATATATTTTATTTAGATTTTTTACAGTATTGTAATTCATATTTCATTTTTTTTTGTTATAAACATTTTTTAGGTTTAGCTTTTTCATAATGAAAAATGTCCAATTAAATTACCTTTTTCTATTGTCATTAATTTAGAAATTGTTTAAATTCATAAATACAGTTGCATTTTAATGCAATAAATTTTTTTATAAATATGAAAACTGTGATTTTTCTAATGTTTAGTAATATTATAGAAATCATAATTTTAAATATTTACTAGATTATCTATATAAGACTGTGTGCATATAGCAGGGGTGTGTGTGTGTATATATTTATGTATAATATGTAGATTAAATATAACTTTATAAATTTCATATCATTAATTTATAAATATTTACCAATTTATAAACACAATTTTAAGCGTTTTTTGTTAAAACCAAATGATTGGCAACAACACAAAAAAATGGTTAACATGAAGTTGTGAAATTGTTGTTTGTATCAATGCCAAAACCATATGCGCACATTGCACCTCATTCGTGAAACATGCTAAACAGATTTCTGTATAATTCGTAAAACTAATTTTGCGTAAATTGTCATTACATTTGATTTAATTGCATCAATTTACAACCGATTTATGCAAATTAGTTCTGCTCATGTTTAATCGATGAGGCCCAATAAATAAGATGACAGACTGCAGATCGATTTAAGTTTTTCTTTAACTTATTAATGATATTTTCTTGATTAAAGAATACTTTTTAAGGTGATCACATGACTTATTGATTTATTAACCCGAATCAGTGTGTGATTGTGTGTAATGACTCTTGACTGGTTACTTAATGATTACATGTTCAGTTAAAAGCAACATGATCCAAAAATCCTGATCTGTGTAAAAGTGCAGCTGTGTAACCCTCCACTGAGACTTTGTAGTGCTTTTCTCAAAGGACAGCTCACATGGGGACCTTGTGCAACAAAAAAAAGCCTGACCGTATAGCCTCTATAAACCCATCCAGAGGCTTTTTGTGCTCTTCTAGAGAACAGAATAGCTCCTGTTCCATCTGATAGCCCTCAGAGAGATAGCAAGTGCAGGACTGCCAATCACCTTTACTCTGAAACTCTTTCAGCTGCCTGAAATGGGACTTTTCCTGTTTTCTCAAGCCAGACAGAAGAAGCAGAGGTCATTTCTTCAGCACTGGCCCTCTAACCCTTGTTCCAATTAATTCTGGACCAACCGTGATGTAGAAAAAGTCCTCCAAACAGGGAGTCTTCGGCCCCAGAAACAAAAAATACGACCCAGTGAGACCAAAAGGACCGTTTTTTTTTTTTTTTTTGGCATGGACGTCACACAAACACATGGCTGTCATATTGTATGTTCTTCTGTCTTTCAAGGGGACTCACAGTGACTCAGTTCTGCTGCTGTACTTTTCCCTGTCCTGCTAGGGGTCAATTATGGGTCCCTGTGATTTAACACTGAAGCTCAGGATTTGACGCTCGCACCTTAACTTGCATGTTAAGGGCAAAGAGCTCGGGTCAGATCGAAATGACCTTGTAAGGCACGACGCGGAGCAAAATGATAAGACAAAATAATCAAACATTGCTGTTTTAGGACCATGAACAAGATGCAATATTTTGTAATAACCCTCATTTTTTTGTTGCAGTCATTTTGCACCCAGAAAGGACTTCTTTTTACATAAGTTGCCCTAGTTATTATGCCCATTCGGAATAAAAATTAAAAATCATAATATATTATATACGCGCCGTTCATCAAGAATTTGAGGATCAGCAAGATTTTTTTGTTAATTTTTTATGGACAATCTTATGCTCATAAGGGGCCATCTTTTTTATTTGAGGATTTAAAGGTAATTTTGTGAAATATTATTGCGAACTTTAACTGCATAGTGCGATTTCGATTTTTATATACTTCAAAATATAATGTATTTCTGTCATTCGCGCGTAATTTATCGAGGCCATTACTCCAGTCATTCTTTTCTCTGCCTTATTTATTATCAGTGTAATATATCTTATATATATATATATATATATTATAGGTTTTTTTTTTTATTTTTTTTGCGTTATTATTATTATTTTGTCCGTTTAGTTTACTGTAGTAATTCATCTTAAGCTATTTAGTTAACGTTTCTAACCTACTGTTATGTTTAAATTTATCTAATATTTATTTTATTTTATTACAGCTTCATTTCAATTACCGAAAATGATTTTTAATAATTTTAGATTTAGTTGTCAATAACAACACTACTGTGGGGAAAATTGTGTTGGTCATTGACAGTTGTATTGCTGGGCGACTTTTTATTTTTATTTTTTCCCCCAAGTATATGAATATAGTAGGGTGCAATTACCATGAGCGCCCAGAATCGTAAAACATAAATAGTGAACCTTTAACACTATCACGAATAAAGCAGTGTTGCACAGCTACATGATTTTTATCTGTTTGCTACGGTAGCCATTCATTTTTGTCACTGTAGATTAATATTGAAAGTTAGCAACAATTGCAGCTAAAGGAGAAGATGAGGCTGAGGGGGAAAGGAGGGAGGGATGCAGTTTAGGTGAATTTCAGGAAGGGAGAATTCCCAGACAGATGGTGAGAGGGGAGGAAGGGGAGATCACAGTACAGAGCCTGCGGTACCTCTCCTAACCACCAGGATGCAGCACATCATCATTGAAAATTTAATATTATCTTAAAATCCATGTATTTGTTAAAAATGAAACCATATGTAGATGGATTTCAACTGCAGGAGAAGCCAAACTAGACCACTTGGAATGTACAATCAGCAAGAGGATCCATATCTCAAGTCCTTGCTTCCTGCTAATGGACCATGACACTAAAAGTAATGTGTTTACAGACCTGTCAGTAGCATTTTGCTTAAGTGTCAGGAATCTGCTCTTTGCTTTCGGCCTTCTCCTGGAAAATGTGACGGCTTGATTCAAAGGTACATTTGGGAAGGTCGGTTAGCACGCCGTAATTCCCTTCATTGACAAGGCTTTTAACCTCGATGACCGGCTGACATAAAACATCAGTAAGAAATCTGACCTCCAACACATTGAATCACCATCAGCACCTCGTTCCCCAGGTGTGACATAACAATATCTGTCAAAACACATGCTGCTTGTGATGGATGGCCTTGCTTGGATGAAAGACACTTAAAGAGACATGAAACGACATTTGCAGGCCATTTTACTGCTGTAATTGGAGATATTTCAAAGATTTCATACTTTAAAGATAAAAAAAAAAACATCTGTTGTTTAGATATAATAATTTGTTCTGATGAATTGTGTATAGTAAGAACTGGAGCACATGTGTACAAAATAGGTTTCATTTGGGTTGAATTCATTCGTGTTCATTTTGACAGGTGAAGAAGTGACTGCGTTGTGGTTTAGGCAAAAATAAAGCTAACGCTAGTATTGCTATTCTTGTGAAACAGATTGTTCACAACCACGTGTGTGCTGAATTATTTGCCATAGCATGTGGTTCATTCTTCAGGGGCCTAGCAGAACTGTTGCAATGTTTTCTCTCAGATTAGTGGTTTGTGTTAGTATTGCAAATTTAGGCGCAACTGTTTGTTAGCATAGCACTACTTTCCCTGTTGGTCCTCCCTGTCAGATCTCAAGTGTGTCTCAATTAACAAATCATTTAAGTGTGAATGATAATTACACACTGCTCTCAGGCCAATGACTAAGCGGGGATCTGCGCAAGGAGATTTCAAGGCGCTGCATTATGAACACTTGACCCTGTTTGTGTTCACACAATATAATGTTCGTAATGCGTTAGTTCTGTGAGCCCCTTTCACAGAATAGTTTAACACAAAAAGGAAATTCTGTCACCTCTGTTTGTTATAAATCTGTATGCTGCTGTTTGTTCTGTGGAAAACAAATGCAGATATTTTACATGCATAGGTTTTTTTTTTAACCCTTGAGAGTCCATAGTGACTACCAGTGTTGGGGGTAACTCATTACAAGTAATGCGAGTTACATAATCAGTTTTGTAGTACATTCTAGACTAAATGTGAATGTGCATTAATTCATCCCACTCACAAAAAACAGATTTAGTATTCATCAAAATGAATTAAAACAGTGAAATGCAAACTCAGAATATGACGCAAACCTGCAATAATTAAATATGTTAAATAACACAAATGTATCCAATCCCATTTTATTAACCAATATCTTTGCTGCTGACCTTTGATGATCCAGTTCAACCATACTAATAAGCAAAAATGACTTGAGAAAAACCATGTTTCATTTTTTTTTCTTTTATTGGTGAAGAGTCGGTTCTTACTACTGCTTTAATACTGTACAGACGTGAATTTACAGTACTTTTCCTTCAGCCTGAGGTTTATTCATTACACTTTTTGGTGTGAAAGGGCTTTTATATTTGCTATAAATAGAACTTATTATATTAAAAACAATCAAGCCCTGCTTATATTTATAAAGTAACGCAAAAGTAATATAACGCATTACTTTCCATAAAAACGTAACCAAGTAACGTAATTAGTTACTTTTTTTAGGGAGTAATGCAATATTATAATGCATTACTTCTAAAAGTAACTTTCCCCAATCCACCCAAAAAAACAACACAACACACACACCCCCCCCCCCCCAACAACACATGGACCCGATGACCTACTACTTAGCAAGTTTCAACGGCACTAAAAGGACAATGAAAGTAATCCTTGCCATAGCTTTGTGTGAGGAAGAGACATTTACAACATAAAAGCTGTGACACGAAGGACCAACAGGTATCAGATGCTAAGCTAACAAATCGTTACGCTTAAAACACACCACTCATTTTGGAGAAAATTTTGTGAAAAAATACTTTTTGACCCCTAAAATTGATCCATACTCTTTGGCAATTAGTATTATTAGGTTTTCTTTTAAGCAACTGTTACATAAGCTCAGCGATTTAGCTTTATATTAGCATATTAAAATGGAATATAAAATGATCACTTTCTCTGCACAAAAACCAGCATTCAGGTTTGGATTGGTGTGAGACTGACTGACTAAATAATGGCAATACCCTTCGTATAGGAGTTTGATTGACAGACGATCTGACCAATCATAACATGGAATCTGCCATTTTTGTCCGACAAAACAAATCAGACAGGAGAGTAGATTAACATCCATCCGAAGGCCAGAGGGCGCTCTAGCGCTGAAACTCCAAATACGCCCCACAGAAGAAACCCAGGAAATCCCTATAGCGGTTGCTGGAATAAACAGCAAGATTTAACTCGCTATTCATTGATTCAACGTGACTAATAAACACAGGACTACGACAGATATATGATTTATCTGAGTTCTTATTATTTTCATTGTTATAAAGTATATAATAATGCAATGCTATTCGACATAGATTTATCACTGCTTAGAATACTATGAAATATGTTGCGTGCCTTATTCTGTGTAAGAAGCCACATCATCTCAAAGAGGGATTTATTTCAAACACTCGACTGACGTTATGAATTGAGTTTGGAGTAAAAACATGTTATTAACATGGATGGTATTTTCACGTGGCCAGTCTCAGATGGCAAGCACAGCATGTATACACAGCCGTAGTTCACTGACAAGCTACGCAAACAGCTTTCATAATCGCAAAACGATTTCCTCGATTTCATAATCGCACGATTAAATCGTCTGCGATTTATTAATGCGATTTTGTGTAGCTGTTACAGTGCAAATACAGCCTCAGTCAGTGTAGTAAATGCTGCTCCATCTGAAAGCATGTGCTGGAGATTTACTACTAATCACAGAACTGGCTTTACTGACAAGATGCGCATCACAATCGCATGCGATTAATCGTGCAGCACTAGCACATGGTGTGTGGCTTGAGAGCGCCATGGCTTTTTGGAATTTGGACATGGCAACAGTAACTAAGTTGGGGGTGGGATCTTTGCGAATGGTCAATTGTCATTTTTAGTTTTAACTTCATTTAAAGCTGATTTGAGGTCCTCATTTTGAACCCAAATTCCCATTACAAGACCTAAAAACTGGCTGTATCCTACTGTACAAGAACAGATTCACTAGGCAACCTCTTAATGTTCTAGAACAGAAGCAATCTACAACCGTCAAATATAAAAATATGTGCATTAACCTGAATGCCACACACATCCTTTAGGTCTCGGAACCTCATAGCAAAAAATAGGGATGAATGTCAAGCTCGTTCATTGCGATTTCAGATCTTTCTGGTTCTTCACCCCAGAATTCCCACATTTCTCTTCCTCTCATGGTGTGAAGATTAATCAACTTGACATCTCATTTTCCGACTGTGGGTTTTTGTGGAATCTGTTCAGTCGGCCGCAGAGATTGTGAATGTTCCAATATACTTTAGAACTTCTAAACACTACGTGCATCCTCCTCCTCTGATCCGAGCCTTCACCTTCTGGGTAAAGTGCATGAACTCATTTGGATCATGTACAAATTGTACCTGGTACAAATTGGTACGATAGATTCTGATACTCCATTTTATAGGATGCAAATGCAAAACTATGCTGGTTTTCAGAATTTGAAGTCCTGAATACATTTCCGTTTCCAGTTTTTGCATGCATAATTTTAGTTATTTGCACTGTTTATCTGTCACATTCAATTTATGGCCGAGGTGTTCAAGCAAGACATAAATGGACAGGTTGGATAGATAGAAAGATGGAGACAGTGAGAGAATTTGTATTTGGTGTCTATCTTATTCAGTTTTGGCATGTGACTCGCCTTGCATTGCTGCTGTGCTCCGTTACCATGGGAACATGCAGGAGCGCCAACGTGAGCGAAGAATGAAAGCAAACGAGAGGGAGAGAGAGAAAGCATTCCCGCCTTTTGGTGCTTTCTCCTGCATGCGAGTTATCGACAGCCCCTCTAGCACTTGGCAAATTAAAACCTATTTTATCAGCCACAAAAATCTACAATCAGCCATTAAAACTCAGGACCCATTCTCTCTCTCCACCTCAAATAACTGAACCATACTGCCTTGGCTAGTTTGGAAGGTAAAAATGCCATTGACAGTAAATAATTATTTGCTTTGCCTTTCAGATCCTCCCACTACATGTTTTTTTTTTTTTGGCTGGGAACTTCTGCAACTGATGAATCAAGTGTTTTCCAAGGTATGTGGTGGAGACCAAGTTGGTGTCGCTTTAAGCTATAGGTGGTTCTTGCCCACTGGTTTCAATCTGTAAGTTTTCTTTAGCCAGTGTCAAGGTCCAGTCGACAGGAGCCAGTGTACGTGCTGACCTGAACTTCTTCTGTTGATTGTGCTAGCTAAACCTGTAGCAATTTGTCCTATGTCTGTGGCCCAAATATTGAGGATTAGCAGTATGACTTGAGGTGTGGTGGACCGTAAGACTCATTTTTAAGAACTTGGGTTATTAATTATTCTCGAGGAATGTCAGGAAGAGAAAATGCCAGACTGGTAATCCAAAACTAATGGGTTTAAACTGCAAAGTGGTGATTCATGATTTACAGCCATTGTGCCCTTGAGCAAGGTACCCCAGGTTGTACAATTGTCCTTGTAGTAAAAGTGTATTGTAAGTTGTTTTTGCACTACATTGAAGGTCCAACATGTATTTGTTGCAGACATTTTTATCACAGCCTTTTCTACTACCCATAAGCTAATTCCCATCTTGCTAACCCACCTTCTTCAAAAAAGCAAGGTCTCACGTTCCATGAAGTGTCTTTGTCCAGGTGAAGAGATTCATTACTGCCTGCTGTAAATTCAAGTGCCTTGCCATTGGTTTTTCGACTAGAGGGCATTACGTTGTCCCAAACAGCATACTTGATGCAATGCTGTAGCCTTTGTTTTCACAAGACCTCGAGTTTGTAGGGTATCCCATTTGTCATTTTCTGATTCAGAATGGTGCTCATGCTGTGCTCCCTTAGTGCAGAACTTTTGGTGGAATATTTCCCAACCATCCATGCCGTATTGCATCACCTAAGTGTGGATGCAGAGGGAGACCGGTGTTGAGAGCAGTATCTTGGATAGGGCCTTATTTAATCAGTTGAGTGATGGGACATTTGGTTTGTTGAATCGATAGTAAATGTATTTGTGTCTCCGCGCATATGTGTGTTTGCAATGGCTCATTTGGCAAACCTGGGTCTCATCTGGCATATTCCAGATTACCTGCGACTCCTGAGATAACCGAGAAACTCTTGCAATCCATCACCTGCCAACAAGGCCTTGTCTGAAAGTTGGAGGGAATGAAGGAGAAGGGGAAAACTGACAAATGAGAAAAGGGAAATGGCATTGAGGGACATGCAATGGTGGAATACAATTCTTTATCTCGTTTTCTCACAGGAAACGGGTCTTGAAAAGATAACTCTAAAATACTGACGTAAAAATGACACTGCTGTAATGATGTGAAGCAGGGATAATTGAGGACAGTCTCTTGCTGGATAGATATTGACCACATTAGTGCTTGCAGTGGAGATGAGCTTTAATTAGACTCAGTTAATCCCCATTTGGTCTCGGAGGATGGAGGCAAATAGCAAATTTCTGAGCACAAGCCCCTTTACCTGCTCACAGCTCAATAGACGATATACCCTGTTTAGTGGCTTGTCCATTGGCGCTGAGCAAATGTGAAAATTACAAGACCATAATCCTTCAAATGGAGCTCTCTGAGTTTTTGATTACTACTGGCGACATTGTTAGTGTGTGTGAGACTTACAACACTGGAGGGACTGTAACTTCAATAAGAACTGTGAGATCACAGACTTTAACGGTGTATTTTGGAGGTAAAACTTTTTCCCCTGAAGAACAATGCTTCTCCTCTGCAGTTTTATTTTGTATTAGAGAGCCATACATGCCATAACACTTCAACACAATGTCAAACTAATATCCTCATACATCAGGGTGGTTGTTTTTCGTAAGGTTGGTATGTATTTATCCCCCGATACTGATTAATAGTGTAAGCTCGTGCATCTGGGAACAGTATTATTCAAGTGTTTTTGCATCATGACTTTATCAACTGTCTCACTAGTCTCAAATTCAGACTTCAACTCTACTCTGGGAGGTAAGGTGCATATGTTTTGTTGAGTCCACCAGGATTGTAAAGTAATTTTTTATAAGTTTACAAGCCTCTCAATGTGGACTTCTGAAGAAATATTACTAGTTGGTGGATTTGCCAAACTTTGCAAGTGACACGGCTCACTTGGTTACCTAGATGAGATAAAATATGACCAAAACAGAAATCCCTTTAGTAATTCTTTATGTAAGTGTAAGACCTATTTGTGTAGTAATATTGTATTCATTTAGCATGCAAGAAAACCGGGTTTCAAATCCCAACTTGATGTAACTGAAAGATAAGGTTTGATTGGATCCACTTGACTCAGAAATCTAAGGGGGCACAAGCATCTCACCATCACTCTGAAAATGAAAGTCTTGTCTGCAGATATGCAAATTGCTGCAGCATAAGTGTCTTCACAAACATACATGTACATTTTAATGCATCTGTTTGCTTGCTGTCAAGATCTAATGGACATTCATAAGTGATATTCTCCTCAATCCGGAGTGCAAGACGCATCATGCAGAATTCTCCAAGGCTTTTATTTTCTCTTAAGTCCTATCAGTCTTTTAGTCAAAGCTGAAATAATATTAGACATGTCTCATCTCTGCCTGCCCTTATCTTCAACACTTTATAGCAGTCTTTTGGTCTTTTTATGCAAACAAATAGTTAAATGGTAAATAGATGCAGGCTCAAAACAGAGCCTGCCTTCAGACCTCCATTATGTGGGTAGATTTTTTTTGTGGCTGCAAGCATTTCTGTGTGAGCGTGAAGGGTGTGTGTTGGAGAGAATGGGAGAGAGAAACAAAGGAAGGGGTGCAATGAACACCGCCTGTCTTTCTCACTTTTTATGTAAATTAGGACATTTAAAATGGAAAAATATTTCTGCAAATGTTGTATTGCTTCGGTTATTTGGGTTTTCTCAGTATATTTAGTGTATGCAAGCTTCTTGGTTTGTGTAGGTTTTATAAATAGTCTGAATAGTATGAATTTTGTATATTAGCCTATTTAATGAAATGTGACGATAATTATTTAAATTTATGTCTGCATGTATGTTATTAATTTACTACTGGTTTCGATTAGGTCAAAGTAGGAGGTTATTTAATATGTATATTGCACTTAGTTTCAAATGAACACTCAAAATACATTATTTGGGTAACCCTTTACAATAATTAACTAACACTTTAATACATTAACTAACATTAACTAATGGAACCTTATTGTAAAATGTTACAATTATTTGTTATTAAAGCATATACATTGGCAAAAGAAAAGCAAGCAGGCGCATTATTTGGCATGGCAGCCAATACAAATAAATAATAATTGTTTCCTTACCTAAATCCTGCGTTTGGACCAGGCTCGGTTGCAGAATCACATCACTTTGTGCTTCTGAAATTATTATCTTTTTCTATATAGTGTAGTAGTTCGCTTTCTCTGTGTCTTACGTGGCCGCTTGTCAAGCATGAAAAACACGCGTTTTATTTAAATTCTGAATATATTATCGTATACAGCAAGGAAAGAGTGATCCCTTTAAATTTATTAAAAACGGTCACTCATTCATCACGATCTTACAAAGTTCCGTATTAACCAATGAATGTAACCACACAATGAAACTTTTTTTAATGAAGTTTACGAGCATGATAGAACTCGGCACCGGACAAAAAGCGGTGAGTGCATGGATTCCAACCTAAACGCATCTGATTGGCCATTGCGTTGTAGAAATCAACTAACATGTCTGTGATTGACTATACTGCTTCCCTTGCAAAACGCATTGTCAACTATTTGCCGCTTTCAAAACAGACGGGCAGATACCTGAGATTGTTGCCAAATGTATGTCGTTTTGCTATAGTACGAAGAAAACTGTCATCGACAGGAGGTTGGGCAGCTTTCCATCAACAGCAATCAGTTAGTATTTTACACTATGAGTTAGACTATTATACACGCAAAACAAAAGTCTGGCCGTCCCCCTTGGTCCGGGGGGGGGGGGGGGGGGCAAAGCTGTTGCCCTCTGTGAGAGAGCAAAGGCCGAGGCTAAGTTTTAAGTGGTAGATAAATTGTATCAATGACTTACCATGCGTCTTTAGATGATCAGGTTCGAACGGATCCCTGACGGAGGTATAAAAATAGATCCTGGGCCATTACATTGTGCAGTAATAGCACAACTGCAGCCAATACACCAAGCCCTGGGGAGATTCAAAATAAAGGCCAGGGGTTTATTAACAAGAAACAATTACAAGGAAACAGAAATGTCCAATATTCTAAATTTAGACTCTTGTTACCATGGTGTATGATTCACGTAAGACAAAGGTAGACCAAAGACAAATGCATTCATTCGATGATTCAGTGTGTACAAAGTGGTTTATTACTGAGAATTAACATTACTGTTAAATATCTCACTTGCCAGTTCTAATCACACCTGAGGATCCAATTCGGGCTTTTGTTAGGATAAAATAGACTTTTGACTTCTTAAATATCATTGCATATCATGTGCAATATTACTTAACATACCCTCCCCAAATATCTTAATTGCTTTAAGAAGGAATCATTAGTTTCTAGACTAGAAAGGAAAAGGGAGGGAGATGGTTTAAGTGAGATTATGTAAGCCAACAATTTTCCCAAGCAAGTGAGGGAGAAAGCTATCCTTTCATCTAAATGGCAGTTGCTTGGCAGGTGGAGAACCCCTTGGAAGGACCCGCCAAAATTTAAAGTCCAATTATCTACAACACTTAAGATCTGACAGGTTATATGATCTTTATTAGAGTTAAGCATTTACCATCTAACTACGTTCCTACCGAGAAGTAGTGGGATTTTACCATCAACAAGTTTCTTCCTTGCATGCTAGTGGTGCCATTTGGATAAATGACTATTGAGCCAAGGGGCAAGGTGCGGCTCGCCCAACCTGGATCGACCCCAATCGACTTAAACTGGGGTCGATGCTATGAAGTATATGGATGGGACTCTCCTTCCTCCACACTATCGGTCTTAAAAGAGGGGCTATGTGTCTTAAAGGGGATCATTTGTCTGTGCTTGGCCTAGGACTGGACAATAATTCAATATTTATTATTTGATCCAAAATGCACCGAAAGCAGTAACATTTTGAAATATTTTTACTATTTAAAATATCTGCTTTGTATTTGAATATATTTTAAAATGTAATTTATTATGTATCAAAGTAAATTTTCAGCACATTAGGAGACTCCAGTCTTCAGTGCCACATTATCTTTCAGAAATCATTTAATATGCTGATTTGCTGATTATCAATATTTAAAACAGTTACATTTCCTTTGTAAAAACTCATTTTTCAGGATTCTTTGATGAATAGAAAGATCAAAATATCAGCATTTATCTGAAATAAAAAGTTTTGTAACATTATACACTATACCATTCAAAAGCTTTTTTTAAAATTTATATTATAGAAATTATAATTTAATTATAATTAGCAAGGATGTTTTAAATTGATCAAAAAAATGATAAAGACATTTATAATGTTACAAAATATTTTATTTCAAATAAATGCAGTTGTTTTGAAATTTCTATTAATCAAAGATAACCTGAAAAAAAATCTATTGCTGTTTCAACATTTATAATTTTAAGAAATGTTTCTTGAGCAGCAAATAGAATATTAGAATGATTTCTGAAGAATCACGTGACTGGAGTAATGATGCTCAAGCTCTGCTTTGAACACAGGAATAAATTATATTTTAACATGAAAAAAGTTATTGTAAATAGTAAAAATATTTCAAATGTTACTGTTTTTGCTGTACTTTAGATCAAATAAATGCAGACTTGGTGAGCAGAAGAGAATTCTTTAAAATACATTAAAAATCTTACTGTTCAAAAAATTTTGACTGGTATGTTAGTATAGTTTGAAGTAAAAAATATTCATATTAATAAGGAGAGTCTGAGATTTATTTGACAATGATTTCACATTTCTTGTTCGTATGAAGGCTAAATACAAATAAAAGGTGAACATTAATTTATTTGCGCCATTTTTTTCCTAAAACATTATATAGTTTTATAGGAGTAGGTTTAATAGAGTTGGCAAATTAATTTTTCATAAATTTGTATGCACAGACATCTGTTGTGGCCGTTCTTGGCCGTTTTATGAAGCTTTTTTAATAGTGTTCATATCGATATCATAATTATATTGTGTCAACTGAAATTAAGAAATATATCGTGATATAAATTTTGGCCATATCGTCCAGCCCTACTTTGGGCCCAATTTGGACAGGGTAGTGAGACAACAATGAGGAGCTCGGTTGGGGATTAAAAATTTGTTTAAAAAAAAAAATAACAAGAAAAATATGGAGGGCTACCTTAAGAATTCTATAATAGAAAAAAAAACATGCAGTCAGATGTAACGGCTTAAAAAATATTTTGCATGAAGAGTCTGTTAGACTGGTAAAATGGCTGCAGATAGAGGCAAGTTGAAGTAAAACAAGCTCCTAGACCTCAAGATTGGTTAGGTTGAGTATGAGGAGTATATTTTGTGGTTTAGGTAAGTTGGAACTGGAAGTAATTTTGACAGTGCTGTTGAAGTGAATGCTGGTGTATGTCTTTAAGGAAGAGACTGGAGTTGGTTTGGGTGGGATTGTCATTTCTAAAGCCAATAAAACAAGATGCTTTCAGAATGGTATTTTGTGATTTTTCTTGATGTCGTTAGAGCTGTGGAGCCCCTGTGTCTTTAACTCTTTGTAGCTGTCCATGGTGCTGAAATGAATATAAGTTGAATAGAAGATATTTTGAATGAACGAGACGTTCATATAGAGAGAGTTTACTCAAAAAATAAAATTCTGTGATTTACTTTTCACCGTCATTTTGTTCCAAACTTGTATTTTCTTTATAAAGAACACCAAATGGCATCCAATATTGTTTGGGCTCCAGCGTACTTCAGAATATCTCCTTTTGTGTTCGGTACAGATTTGAATTGACATGAGAGTGAGCAATGATGACAGAATTTAAATTTTTAGGTGAACTATCCCTTTAAACTCCAGCTCCAACAGAATCTCAAATCTAACCCAAGTTGCAGAGACGCAAAAGAAAGCTCAGTTCTGGTTCCTACACCTGCACATAATTCTCCTAAAAGCATATGTTGCTGATCTTGAGGGAGCTTCTATCGTTATAGAAGCTATCCTGTGAGTCCCTGCATCAGTAGCATTGATCCTGCAGAAAGTGTGTAAATCCATCAAGCCAGATATGTCAAAGCACCTCTGCTATATGTGAGCATATGTGTTTGAAGGTAGGTCCTGCACAATTTTTCTACTTTTGCATCCAGAGTAAAAGGACAAGCGGTCACTAAAGTCACTAAAAATTGTGTTTGTTTTCTTGAATTTATAGATGTGACATTTATGGTGTCCTGTAGAAGGTATGAAGTCCTATAGAAGGTTCCTATAGTTACCTTAATTTCCAAAACACCACCTGCTTAGTGATTGACTTGCTGCTGTGAGGCAGCAAGATGTATAATAAGCTTCCTATGATGTTTACTGTGCCTTTCGCACTGAATATGCACTCCCCATTATTTGTATTCCCACTTAAGATGGTCAGTTATCCTGTATAGTTTACTTCTCAGGGCGACTAAATAAATTCTAACTGGTCACAATCTCACTTTTTTTGTGAATGAGCCTCTCTCACCCTCCATTCACCTAAATTCAGTGGCTGAAATCTCTCTGAGGATGTTTCAGGATGCCAGAGGGGGAGCTGCACAGTCATTCACTTGAAAGATTGATTTGACACACAGCTGCCCGCGCTCTGGCGGAGAGCCTCTCTATGACGTCAAAGGATCCTGCCTGCTAGTGGAGGCGCGCTACGTGCTCAGAGTGAGAAAACAGATGTGCTTGGTGGCCGCTGGAAAAGACAACGGGGAAAAAACCTGAAGCTATATGAAAAATTAATTTATGCGCATTAAGAGACATGCATGTCTCGTGCATCTCCACTTTAGATGTTACGGTCAAGAAATAAGGCGTTGCAGTAAATCCAATAATAACATGTTGTAAATATATTTTTATCATTATCTGAGATGGATTCTTGATCCTGTGCACCATCTGTGCTTTTATTCGGTATGTATATTAACCTGTTCTCACTCCCACAGCGTCACATAGTTGTATGTGAATTACTAGAGAATTGGATCGTAGGGAATTTCATGATTTTTGGATTCCGATTCCTTAAAGATTCCATTAATGATTTGTTTAGTACTTTTGAAGAATAAATATTAAGAAAGGCTAAATTATTAGAAGTCGGTTGAACTTGCCACATGTGGGATCAATAAATCAGAAATGTAAATGTAATGGTTTATAATAAATATCAATTTTTGCAAAAGGTTAAATAGACTTTTGAGGTAGAATAAATACAATTCAATAATTTGACAACTATATAGCCTATTAAATAAAATACTTAGAAAAATGAATTTTATTAACTTTTTAAGTAAATTAAGTATTTTCTAGGCGTACTTATTACAACAAATGTCATATTTAGCTAAACTTACAGGTTGTCATGTGAACAGTAAGTAACTATAGTTACACTAATTTAAGTCTCAGGAGCCTTACAACACAACACCTTAGTCAGATTAATTCAGTTAACCAATTAAAGTGTTTCCTAAAAGGAATCCGGCTCATTTGTTAATCGCAGTACTCGTATGGATTCGATTCACTAAAAAGAACAGGCTCTGAAGAGTCCTTTGCTCCATCCGAAAACAGGATACTTCCCTACAATATCTGCTAGGCAAAAACAGTATGTGAAGAGAGAAAACAGCAGGTTAAAAGTCACCAGATAGCCTACCATTTCTAGAGATTCTTAGCATCCAGTGGACGCTACTATCCAGAGGCCACAGGAGAGGATGAACTGCAGTGATATAGCTACAGTATAGGTCACATCACATGACAAATGTAATAGGCTATATGTCTGGATTATATTCATACTACGCGCGTTAATAGCCTACTATATACAGTAGAACATATTTTTTTAACAATCTGTGCAAGATGACAGCGACCATACACTATACACTTTGACTTCACTATTCTAGTGGAAGAAAATGGAGATGCGTCCTCCATCTTTCTTCTTACAGTCTAAGCTTGTAATTTAGAACCGGAGTTGATCTGCTATTTACCAGGGGGTATGAATCTCAGCTCCGGAGCAGGGTTATCATCGTTTTTTTAACAAAAGTCTTCATTGTGAAAAGATCCAGTGTTGAAATGTTTTCACAAGATGCTCAGAAACCTCATAATCAGTCGCGGAAAAACCATGCATGTATAAACAGCCGTTTCAGCTTTTGAGGGGAAAAGTGTCAAATGGTGATGTAAAACATGCATAAATTGGAGTGAAGAAGGTTCTGTTTAGTTGTTACCTTTTTAGTCCGAAAAGTCGATTCGGGAAAAACTTCGTAGCCTACTAGAATGAGCAAACAATGCTAGAGCCTTTATTTAAAGGATCACGTGCTTCGTTCATCCAATCAGTGGCAAAGAACCGTTAACCTGGGGTTTATTTACAGTGTGAAAAGTCCAACCCGAAAAGTCATCTTATAAATACACAGGTTGAATTGCTAACCCCGGGAAAATTATGAGCAGTGATGAAAGAACAGGATGTCTTCCGTTTACCCGGAGTTTAGAATGAGGGTTAAAAATTGTGATAAAGCCCGAGCGAGAGTATAGGCCTATGCGATTTTGGTTACGTTATTTATTCCGCGTATTAAACCGCTGTAGCCTATGTTTTAAGTGATTCATCAAAAGAACCAACTCATGAGAGTCATTTGCTTGGGAACTGGACTTGCACTGGTAGCCTACCTATATTTGATTCACAAAATGAGTCGATTCATTAGTTTGGTAATCGGACTACATTGACCGCGTTGTATGTTTTTGTTTCACTCACAAAAAAGAACCGTAAAGTCATTACCTTACTGTAGTTGCGTTTGACTTACTAAAAAGGAACCAGTTCAGAGGAGTCATTCGTTGAGGAATCGGGCTACACTGATCCAGTTGTTTCCCCACTCGCTCTCTCTCTGTCTCTTTCTCTCTCTCTCTCTCTCTCTCTCTCTCTCCTGCATCAGCTCTCTCCGCTTTCTCTCTCTCTCTCTCGCGCCAGCTCAGTCCGTATCTCCTTCGGTCGGAGTCCTCAGCGCTGGCAAGGGATAATAAACTGCCTTTCCGCAGCAATACGTGGTCAACGGAACAGCCCACAACAGAGGTAGGAATGCAGTCTCCGAATTCAATCATTTGTGTGTAAAACTGCTAAAGAAACCAAGCCCGTGAGATTTTTATTTTATTTGCTCAATATCCTCTCCATTGATGAGAAGTGATTCATCTGGAAAGCCACCTGCATGCGGATCTGTGCGCGCAGGGGTTTGGTGAGATGTGTTGCATCCTTCAGCTGAAGATAACGCGGCTTTATCAGATCTTCCCTGGCACTAACAGAGTTTCAGAAGATGGGTTTTAAAATGCATCCCAAACCAGATTCGGGGCATTTATAAAACCCTTACGAGGACCGTACAAACAAAAACAGGTATTCTATATTGACTTTAGATGGTGTTTCCAGCTTTTTCTTCTGTAGATTATTGTTATTTCTATTCATTTAATAACTCTGCATGTGTGTTTTTGTTTTATTGGCTGTAACAGGCTTGAAGTAGTGCAAAACCGAGATTCCCTATCCTTGTCTACTTTTTGTACAATATTTTTATTTGAGTCTTTCTAATAATAAACGAGCGAACGATTTAGGGAATCTTCTTGGCATGCGTTCACCAGAGCATCTTTTTGTCTTTGGAAATGAAACGTACTGATGGATGTAAACGACAGAGAGGGAGTGCTGGGAGAGATACGGGACGGGGGAGAGCGCCATCGTTTGATTTATAACCTCACAAATGCGCAGCGACTGCCGAAGCCTGGGGTCCCCGCTTTGACTCGCTGTCATTTTAACAGCAGACGCCGATTACACCGGAATACTGATAAAAGACAGAATAGCTCCCTCTGCAAGGGCTTCAGAAAGCTCTTTACCACAGCACAGAGCGAAATCAATGTGATTAGGGAGCTACACTACAACCACACCTGTTTCATTACAGCACACAGCGGCAGCTGGAATATCTGCAAGCTCGGAGCATTAAAACCACATGAAATTGAAATGATTTTTTTTCCAGCTTTGAAGCTATTTGGATGATCGTATACTACAAAAGTTGACAATCTGTGCTTTGACTTTTTGTATATCAAATTATGTATTCATTTTGCATTATATCAAATTTCATTTTATATCAATGCTCATATCAATATTTGTATATTTAGGCATCTCACATGTAATCTAGAGGGACATTTACAATGAAATGCAATACATTTTTCTATTACAGTTAAAGTATATATTTAGAACTGCTTTTGTTCGGTTGTAAAACAATTGGCTGGAACTGCCTCATTTAGCTTTTATCTGATATTAGCTGTCAAGTGAAATTGACGATATGCTCCCGATTTAGCCTACTGTTTTGTTAGAATACTTAAGCATGGATACGACTGTCATTAGGTCTTTAAAGTGAACATGAAACACAAATTTTGCCTCTGTAAAGCAATTACATGATAAACAGGATAAAAGTACACTGTAACTGTAATGATGGTATTTTTAAAGGTAAACGTCTACGGTTACTGTAACTGGTTAACAGTACGTTCATTTACTCTATACAGCAAAAAACTGTAATAGATCTAATGGGCATTTCATGAACATAATGGGTATTTCAATTGAATAAAATAGTTGAATCTAGTTTTTGGAAGTGAAAAAGAACAACGTCATCCTATTATTTACAGTGGAAAAAAAACATAACTTGGTTTCCCCGAATTCTCTGACTATTCACATAAGATTTTTTTTAGTTTATATTTTGTTTGACTTTTATTTAAATAATTATTTCTACTTTTTGCTTTCAGTTAGTTTTATGTTATGTTTTATATTTTATGTTGGTGTCATGCATGTATGACACTGTACACTTTCTGCAAATTAGTATTTACCTCAGCTTGTGGAAAAACTGCTTGTGAACAGTATTTTCACAATTTTAGTAATTGTGATATATTAATATTATTCCCTTTTTTAAGCCATAATTGTAAGTTCAATCCGTAAAACCTCAAAGTTGCTACTGTATTTTTACTGTAAAGTTTACAAGCACAACTGTCTTTTTTACTGTAAATGTAAGTTATTTATTTATTTTGTTCATTTTATCCGTTGAAAGTGACTGAATTGTAAAAAGGGGTGGAGTTGAGTAGTGATGTCACTCAGAAGGGAAAGTTATTCTAGAGGCAGAGCAAGTTATTTTGATTATTATTTGGAAGAAAAAAAATGCATTAAATATTGCACAGTTAGACAGGGAATGTGTACTAAAAGTAAACTGGGTCTATTTCAAATTCACACTGGCTTTACACTGCGCTTACAGCAGCTTTAATGACGGGTTGGATGAGAAGCTGAGTCTTGTGGATGAATTTAAAGATGATGAATTGACCCCTCCCTGCCAAAGCCTATTTGCCCCATATGGCAATGCTGAGTATGTGACTTCATTATTTGCAGCCTGGTTTGCAGGCTTTTGATTTATCTGCGGCCTTTTTTTAGACACATCCACAGGTGCCAGGAGTGAGTCAAGCGGCTACTTGGTTAAAGGCAAACCTTCACGTGAGCCAGTAAAAAAAAAAAAAAGGTAATAATTTTAGAAAAAATCATTTTAACTTTGAGGCGATCTAAATGAAAGTATTCTACATAAAGTTGACAATTTGTTTTATAATTCTTTTAATTTTAATTGTATTATTTAATGGTAATATTAATTAAATCACACATTTGTTTGTTTGTTTGTTTTATTATATAATAAATAAATAATATAAAAATGCTGAAAGACTAAACATGACTAAAATTGCTGAATATTGATGAAAATTGCTGAGTATGTGACTTCATTATTTGCAGCCTGGTTTGCATGGTTTTGATTTATCTGCAGCCTTTTTTTAGACACATCCACAGGTGCCAGGAGTGAGTCACACAGCTCCTTGTTTAAAGGCGCACCTTTATGAGAGCCAGTGTGTTTAAATGAAACGAGAATGTATGCCCACACGTCCACCCCAGTACGTTTGCCTGCGGGACTCTTTCTGTGCTGTTTTACTCAATGCACACACAATGCAATATTGCCAGCAGGTGCGTAGTGACAGCTATAGGTGCATGGTAGGCTGGTCAATAGTATATCCATTTCATATCTAGATCAGATAGAGAGTGGCAGGTACAAAGCATGAAAGAGCAAGCGAGATGTAGAGGGGAAGAGTTTTGAGATGTAGGAAAAGCGCACACACAATTCATACTTTGATATTCATATGTCTGTGACCCAAGCATGCCCACTAATAAAGACAGACTGACCCGCTCTAATTCATAATACAATCACTACAGCCTCTTGAATACGAAATCTGAATGAACATCCTGAATATTAATGACGGTGTTTCCATTAGACATTTTGGGGGTTTGATTAATTTCTGTGATATTACAATGCTGTGTGTTAAGGGTTTTGTGTGTTATCGTTCCATCCTTGTCTTATCAAGAACCATGTTTGTGGTTTAGGGTTCATTGGTTATTGGCATTGATGATTCCATGAAGAACCTTTAACATCCATGGAAACTTTCCATTGCACAAAAGGCTCTTTAAAGTGGAAAATGGTTCTGTAGATTATTAAAATGTTCTTCTAAAAAATGATTCTTGAAGGGTTCTTTGGAGACCTTTTTAAGAGTGTAAAACTTCTAAGTTCTATAAAAATTCTTTAGGTATTTTCTGTTTGGTAATCAGTTTTTTAGAATGTATATTGAGCCAAAAGCATTAATATTAGAACTTGGCCTGGTTGAAGTTCGTTTTAATATTTTTTCTAAAAATGACTATACAGAAGGTTATTCAATGGTTCTTCTCAGTACCTTAGGTTCAATAAAGAACCATCTTATCTAGAACAATGTTTTGTAAGATCCGCGCACCTGGTCCAAGGAAGGTACCCAGTGGCGGATGAAGGTCTCTTGCGTGTTCGGTCTTTTCAGCGCGCAGAGTTATTCAATTTAGGTTTAACTCAATCTGACTCCATTTTATTATGACCTCGAATTTAGGTTGAAAGGCACATTGGTTATTTGTCAGTCTCTGATTATTCTTACATTCGATTATTATAATTAACTCTTTACTTTGTATTTTTTTTTTTCTCGTAATTAGGAAGCTATGTCGCTTAGGATGCCTCACGGCGGCCGCTATGCGTGGGATCCACGATCACAAACTCGCCAGTCTGATCCTTAGCTAGAGGTTTGTGGCTAATACTATTTAAATAGTAGGTTTGTTTAGCCCCCTACAATTACCCATGTAATGCTCAACAATAATCAGCGGTTCTTCTAGACCCTTAATCTAGACCCCGATAGTTATTATAACTACGTACAACTTAATTAAAGCTGAAATCATACACATGGTTAACGTAACTGAGTACAACTTAAACTAAGCTCAAGCGGTTAGTCAGAAACCTATAATCTCACTTGATGTGCCCATGCTCCATCTAACCTGAGATTTAGTATGCACTTAACCCTGGTCGCAGATTTGCGGAAACATACGCCTTCACTTAATCTACTTGAGAAAATAACTTCAGAGTAAGTCAGAATAAATCAAATGTAACAATTTATTATCAGTCAGGTAAATATGTATTATGCCAATTATCTCCACAGCCAATTCAACGATATCAAATCAATACAAGACATCAAACTCTCAACGACGAATCTAAGAGTAAAATGCATATCTGAGATTACATATATTAGATGTATTAGAAAAATACATAGTACAGAGTATGTGGAGATACTCTGTGCTACGGGCATTCTGGCTACAGAATCGCGCTGACCCTTTTGCTGCAATCCTTTAAATACAAACTAAGGAAAAACATCCTCCAAATGGAGGCCTGTACAAACAATTGGAATTTGCATTAAGCCAGGTCCCAGACCTGGGTGGTAACAAAAGGTAATTTGCATGGGATTGTTCTCTACGGTGATCAAAGTTTCTCTTAACTCTTAGGATCTGTATTATCTTTTAGTAAGATTAAGACCATTGTACCACTTGCCCTGAAACTATTCAAATGAAACCAAACATGACTGTAAATCTTATTTGCATTCATATAGAAAATTATACTATTGACCATGCTGAGTGAATACAGTGGAGGGAGCAGATGAAAAGGCACCGATGCATATGTGAGAGAGGCGTTTCCCGCACCACCCCTCTGTGGGGTGTCCTGAAGATGCCAGTGCATTGTTTGCCTCTCAGGAGATCAAAGTATTCTAGTTTCTTTTATCCTTACAAGTATAAAAAATAGGGTTTTGAGTGATTGCCATGTTCTTTGAAGCCTAATATACAGGTGCATTTCAATAAATTATAATGTCGTGGAAAAGTTCATTATTTCAGTAATTCAACTCAAATTCGTATATTAAATAAATTCAATGCACACAGACGTAAGTAGTTTAAGTCTTTGGTTCTTTTCATTTTTATTTTGGCTCACATTTAACAAAAAACCCACCAATTCACTCTCTCAACAAATTAGAATATGGTGACATGCCAATCAGCTAATCAACTTAAAACACCTGCAAAGGTTTCCTGAGCTTTCAAAAATGGTCTCTCAGTTTGGTTAACTAGGATACACAATCATGGGGAACACTGCTGATCTGACAGTTGTCCAGAAAACAACCATTGACACCCTTCACAAGGAGGATAAACCACAAACATTCAATGCCAAAGAAGATGGCTGTTCACAGAACGCTGTATCCAAGCAAGTTAACAGAAAGTTGAGTGAAAGGAAAAAATGTGGAAGAAAAAGATTCACAACCAACCGAGAGAACCGCAGCCGTATGAGGATTGTCAAGCAAAATCGATTCAAGAATTTGAGTGAACTTCACAAGGAATGGACTGAGGCTGGGGTCAAGGCATCAAGAGCCACCACACACAGACGTGTCAAGGAATTTGGCTACAGTTGTCGTATTCCTCTTGTTAAGCCACTCCTGAACCACAGACAACGTCAGAGGCGTCTTACCTGGGCTAAGAAGAAGAAGAACTGGACTGTTGCCCAGTGGTCCAAAGTCCTCTTTTCAGATGAGAACAAGTTTTGTATTTCATTTGGAAACCAAGGTCCTAGAGTCTGGAGAAGGGTGGAGAAGCTCATAGCCCAAATAGTTTGAAGTCCAGTGTTAAGTTTCCAAACGTCTGTGATGGTTTGGGGTGCAATGTCATCTGCTGGTGTTGGTCCATTCTGTTTTTTGAAAACCAACGTCACTGCACCCGTTTACCAAGAAATTTTGGAGCGCTTCATGCTTCCTTCTGCTGACCAGCTTTTTGAAGATGCTGATTTCATTTCCCAGCAAGATTTGGCACCTGCCCACACTGCCAAAGCACCAAAAGTTGGTTAAATGGCCATGGTGTTGGTGTGCTTGACTGGCCAGCAAACTCACCAGACCTGAACCCCATAGAGAATCTGTGGGTATTGTCAAGAGGAAAATGAGAAAAAAGATACCAAAAAATGCAGATGAGCTGAAGGTCGCTGTCAAAGAAACCTGGGCTTCCACACCACTCAGCAGTGCCACAAACTGATCACCTCCATGCCACGCCAAATTGAGGCAGTAATTAAAGCAAAAGGAGCCCCTACCAAGTATTGAGTACATGTACAGTAAATTAACATACTTTCCAGAAGGCCAACAATTCACTAAAAAAAATTTTTTTATTGGTCTTATGAAGTATTCTAATTTGTTGAGATAGTGAATTGGTGGGTTTTTGTTAAATGTGAGCCAAAATCATCCCAATTAAAAGAACCAAAGACTTAAACTACTTCAGTCTGTGTGCATTGACTTTATTTAATACACGAGTTTCACAATTTGAGTTGAATTACTAAAATAAATGAACTTTTCCATGACATTCTAATTTATTGAGATGCACCTGTATGTCCTCAATGTTGCATTTATACTTGGAGCTTGAGCCTTTTTAATATTTAGAAGTTTATATTTGAACTTTAAAAGTTCTAGAGTCTAGGTTCTACCAACATTCCTTGGAGTTGACAAATTGTAATTTCACAGTGATTTGTTTTTAAAGCTTGGCTTGTTGGAGTTAAAAGGAATATTTCTGTAAACTGTTAAAGTTTCTGTAATATTTTTTTCAGCACCTTAGATCCAGCAAAGAACCATGAACCCTTTTTTAAACTGCATAGGGTTCCTAATGTGGATGTAAGTTTCTTTAAAGATTACACAAGTTATTGATGTTACATTTATGCATCATGTAAAAACTTGGTAAAATGTTTCAAATTTGAATTCTAAGGTTCTAAGTTGAATCTAGGTTCAGTTTACATTTATTTGTCCTGCTATGGAATCAAGCTGTAAAACCCTATTGGTTCTAATTAGAACCATTATTTTTAAGACTTTAGTCTGGACCATTTAAGACAGCTGGCATCTGTACTAATAGTGAAAGACTGAGGGAAGGGAGAGCAGGTGAGAGGAGGCAATTAATGGCTTTTAATCTAAAGTGAAAATAATCAATGAGGTGTTCACAGTTCTAAGGGCCAGTGGGGATTCTGGACCTCTGAGTGGAGCCATCCAGCTCAGAGGACGAAATATGTTGTAGCTGATTGGGTATGTGTGTGGGGCCAGTATCTGCGCATATGCATTGAGGCAATCAGGTGTGACTGAGTGCCGATTTTGGCCGAGGGTGGTCTGCAGCCTGCAGTGAGATGTTTACACATGCAGCTGTGTAACTGTGTAGACGCACATTCACTCTTGGATGTCAGTTTATCTGAGACTAGATCTGTCCCAGTGCATTTCCATTCTGCCTATTTACTCTCCTCCCACATACTACAGGGAAAACTGTTAAAAGTAGAGATGCACCGATTGCAATTTTCTTGGCCGATTCCGATTTCCGATTATTTGTTAGTGTGATCTGCTGATACCGTTTTTTGCCGATTCCGATTTTCTTTCTAAGAACTATAATTGACAGCACATACAAACAAAAATCTACTTTTCTTCAGTGCAAAGTTTTATTTTCATAAAAAACCAAGTAAAAAGTCATTAATAAAATTTAAAACGGCAGCGCAAATAAATGCAATAGATTAAAGAGAGCTATGAAACTAAGTTTTACAGGTTAAGTAAGTTTTTATTTAAGTAAGAAATACTACAGAAATTAGAGTAATCAAATGTAAAATAACACATCCAGTGTTATTTTACATTTGATTACTTTAATTTCTGTAGTCTTCATTGTAAAAATTAAATACAGATTAATGCTTACCATTAAAGTTATAAAACGTATGGAGTCAAGAGCAGAAAGTGATTTTCTGTGTCTTTTGTTTTTTGATTAACATGACAGACAGCAGCAGGAATATTGGACTGCGGTCCCTTTAAGAGTTTATCCACGGACCCAATATACTGTTACACAACATGCGTTCTCTTTCTCAACTATTTAACGTTCCAAAACTGACTGTTTAACTGGATACTCGCCAAGATGGGCCTTTTGACATAATTTTGTATGTATTTGACCGTTTTAGCACAGTTAGCCACTCATTTTGGTATTTGTGGCTCACAAGCTGTTTGAGATTGAGCACGGCTTGTGCGCTCCACTAATATAGATCGTGGTGGTGCGCTCGCTTTTGGTGTAAGCTCGAAACCTGCGGGAATTGCTAAAATAATGTGCAATATAAGCACTATTTAACTGGAGTGAATGAGACGTGTGTGTGTGTATGAGAGAGAAGGGGTCGTCGGCAGAAGAGAGTGAGAATGCGTGGCTGACGTTATTGCCTGTGCCGCTGCCCGCTGGTAACAAAAGGGATCGGCTCGGAATCAGAAAGAAGTGAGACTGATCGGCCGGTCACCGATCTGGGCCGATCATGAGGAAAATCGGCCGATTCCGATCCCTGGCCGATCGATCGGTGCATCTCTAGTTAAAAGCCCAGTTCCCTCTCTTGTATAACAAAGGCTGCAACATTATTTTAGCCAGTTCTGCAGCAGTTAGTTTCCTCCTTTTTTATCTTTTTGGTGAATATTTCTTATCTGCTTTTTCTAAGGTTCTGTGATTAGTAGTAAATCTCCAGCACGTGCTTTCAGATGGAGCAGTGTTTACTAAGTCTCTTTCTTAACTGGTCTTTTGGAGCATAAAAAGTTTGTCCAATTACCACAAACTTATGGATTTAGCAATGATGTCGTGGTCACTGACCATTAATGACACTGAAGTTAGGATACTATTGGTAGTTGCGAATGAGTTCAGAACTGTCCGCACTCATTTATTCTTCCTCACTTAGCACTAGAAATGAAGAAGGAACTGAGGCAATCTTTTTAAGGCATATGCATAGAGCAGTGCTTCCCAACCAGGTTTTTTTGTATCATCTTGCTTCAAAGTGATGACAGCTAGAGAGTGAAACCTGTGCGCTGAACACTGCCGGGCGGTGCGCCATGCCATATATTTTTGGCTCATTTTCGTCCCTTTTTCTCTTTCGGCCAAAAGCCATAAATGCCGATAATATTCAGCAGCCTAAAATTCGGTGCATCCCTAGTGCTAAGCATTACTATAATGCTTATAAACTACTAATATTTTTTTCTCTTTTTTGAAATGCTTAAACTAGGGCTGTGCAAATAGTCGAATGCAATTTTCATGCGCATCTCGTCAGTAAAGCCGGTTCTGTGATTAGTAGTAAATCTCCAGCACGTGCTTTCAGATGGAGCAGCGTTTACTACACAGAGCCGTAGTTCACTGACAAGCTACGCAATATCGCGTTCAAAATTGCAAGCGATTCATTGCCGATTTTGAACACGATATTGCCTTATTGTTAGTGATCTACGGCTCTGTGTAGTAAATGCCGCTCCATCTGAAAGCATGTGCTGGAGATTTACTACTAATCACAGAACCAGCTTTACTGACGAGATGCGCATGAAAATCAGTGAATGGGTGCCGTCAGAATGAGTCCAAACAGCTGATAAAAACATCACCATAATCCAGAAGTAATCCACACAACTCCAGTCCATCACTTAACATTTTATGAACTGAAAAGCATTAAGAAAAATAATTCCAATTACATTTTTTTTTTTACTTCAAATTTTTGCTTTTGGCTAAAATATGAGTGCTCTATCCATAATATTACTGTTTTTTCAAGGTGAAAAAATAATCATCTGAAGTATTTCTCCAAATTTGTTCTGATGAAGAAATTTTTTTTTAACCATTTGGATGGCCAGAAGGTGAGCAAATTAAGGAAATTTAGTTTTGTGTGAAATGTTCATTTAAAGCATTCAAGATTATTTAAAAGGTAAAGAAAAAAATCTTTGCTGAGAATCATCTGTCTTAAAATTCATTAGTTAATACAATCTTATGTTTTTGATGTTGTTGGGTTTTATTTTGTATCTTGCAACATTAAAATTCTGTATTTTACTGTCAAGTTAAAAATAGTTTGTCATGAAAGGTTTCACATCCTTTACATAGATACATTAAGTTTTAAGAAGCCATACATATAAAAAAAACTTATGTCCCAACGTCTATAGCATTACTGACCATGAACTCTAGAGCAATGCAATAACCCGTACCGTTCAGTAGACATGCATATCTGAGGCTTAGCGTGAATTTAGCTCTAATTTGTGTCTAATAGAGTCATACTGTCAGACTATTTCAGTAGGACCCAAGACACGGCCCTGAGGAACGCCGGAGGCCAGTTACCACACTTCAATTTCTGTTAGATAATTAATATTGCACGTAGCACGTATGGAACGATATTCCGGACAATTTTCAAATAGAATAGCAAATTGTACTTTCAATTGCGTTTTCAATATGTGGAACTCATAAATTGTGACAATCCAAATGCAAATCCTGCATTACCATTTGCATTTTCGCTTTCGCGAACGCACAGTGACTGCCAAATTTCAAATGAAAAAGCAAAGTCCATTTGCAACTGTATTTCCCATGTCTTAGGAGTTACGAGCCTGTCATATTTAAATAGCAATATTAATTACCACGTCTGCTTTTTCACTCTCGCTGCGTCGCGCATGTAACCTGCCAAAACTCAAATGGAATCGCAATTCCTTTTGCATTTGAATTTCCGACGTCTACATGGAAAGCTGCCAATCAATGTGAGGGGGCGGGGCTATACTAGGGGGCGTGTTTGTGTTGGGAGGTGACGTCACTCACAGACGACCGTGCCGAATGCTCTGATCAATGGAGGTAATCGGTAAAGGCTCCGCTAAAGGCAGCTACCAATCAGTTTCGTACCTGTGTGAACGAACAGACAGTGCAATCTTCTTGGCACAATACATAATTATGTCTTTTTTACCCCAAATGTAGGGATTATCCCCTGCTAATAGCAGGAGCCACAACGGTACGCACAATAGGTCAACATTCACTATAAACCAAACGCTTTTCACCTCTGCATCTCTCCCTGTTTACTCTCACTCACACTTTTAATCCATAATAGAGAGCGTATCACACCTGCCTCAAGACCTTTTACCATTTGCACTCCACTTGAAGCAAACAGACAGTGCAAATCTACACTTATTTTCCACCTTACTTTATATTTTATTCAACAGTTTTAATCCGTTATGGAGTTTGCGTCCCGTACGTGGCACCAAAGCGTTGCGCCTGCCTCAAGATCTCTCACTATTTACCGCCACTGGACACGTGATTGATGCACATGATTTTTAATGTTATCTTGCCTTGGCTATGGCGTGTTCTGTGACAGCTGCACCTAAATCTGACTGCTGAAGTGTCATCTGGGGAAGGTAGAGTAAGAGTAGCAGCATTTACTGTTTTGTCACATGCATCTATCGGATCGTAAACAGACTGAGAGATCTTGAGGCAGGTGCACATAGGCTATTAGATAGGAATAAGATATAGGTTGCAAATAGGTAAATACATGTAGATTTGCTCTGTTTGTTTGCTTAAGTGCATCAAGTGGAGTGCAAACGGTAAAAGGTCTTGAGGCAGGTGTGACACACTCTCTATTACGGATTAAAAGTGTAAGTGAGAGTAAACAGTGAGAGATGCAGAGACAGGTGAAAAGCGTTTGGTTAATAGTGAATATTGACCTATTGTGCGTACCGTTGTGGCTCCTGCTATTAGCAGGGGATAATCCCTACATTTGGGGTAAAAAAGACATAATTATGTATTGTGCCAAGAAGGTTGCACTGTCTGTTCGTTCACACAGGTACGAAACTGATTGGTAGCTGCCTTTAGCGGAGCCTTTACCGATTACCTCCATTGATCAGAGCATTCGGCACGGTCGTCTGAGAGTGACGTCACCTCCCAACACAAACACGCCCCCTAGTATAGCCCCGCCCCCTCACAATGATTGACAGCTTTCCATGCAGACATCGGAAATTCAAAAGCAAAAGGAATTGCGATTCCATTTGAGTTTTGGCAGGTTACATGCGCGACGCAGCGAGAGTGAAAAAGCAGACGTGGTAATTAATATTGCTATTTAAATATGACAGGCTCGTAACTCCTAAGACATGGGAAATACAGCTGCAAATGGACTTTGCTTTTTCATTTGAAATTTGGCCGTCACTGTGCGTTCGCGAAAGCGAAAATGCAAACGCTAATGCAGGATTTGCAATTGCATTTGGATTATGTCACAATTTATGCGTCCACATATTGAAAACGCAAGTGAAAATACAATTTGCTATTCTATTTGAAAATTGTCCGGAATATCGTTCCATAAGCACGGTCCTTTCGGTTAGCAAACTTAAAATTACTTGCTATGTATAAAGTCTAAATATTAAGCTAATAGCCTGTGGGTAAAAAAACGATTTACTGTTTATTCAGGAAATGAGAGTTCTCTCAGAAAAAAAAATCTAACTATTAAGTGTCACATCTAGCTTTTAATTTACTCTGACTGAATAGCAATTTGGCATTGAATGTGGCATGTTAAGGAAATCTGAATACAGAATTTAATGCTACTGTCCGTTAAATCAAAATGTTTTTTTTTTTTGCAGAATAAAATTGGTTTTGAAGTGGAATATGTCTGTAAACCATACTTTGAAGCACAGTAACTTGAATTTCACCAGAAACCAAAGTGGTACTCGAAGTGCAACTTTTAACACCTCAGAAATGTTTTAACAATCTTTAATAGATCGCTTGGGGCAAGGAGTTTTTTTTTTCTTACACATGTACACGCTCACAGTTCCCTCTTACATTTGCTTCTCTGAGAAGTTAAAGTTTCACAACTCTTAGTAACTTGTGAACCTTCAGCTTGCTTTTTAAAGAACAGAAAACCGCCAAACTGAACTATTTCATTCTGCGCTCTCTTCTCTGTTTCAGTTTTCCCCAATTTAATTTTCTTTTTTTCTCTATTTAATTCACTCTGCATCAATTTATTTTTGTTAAATTGTTTTTTTATTAAATCTGAAGCAGCATTTGTTTCCATCTCACAGCTGATCAAATCTGTGGCTTTACATTTTGCTGTAATGATAATTATAGGTAATGGATGCACTGGAGAAGGCCTTTTTAATTTCATACCTGATAAGCTTGTATGGCCTACTAAGGATATGTTCTAGTGTGCTGAAGTGATTTTATTGATGAATAGATTCAAACTCTAGAGCACTGTTGAAATGATGGCTAATGTCTTTAATTGCACGTCAGCTCTGTGTGCATCTTTCGTTGTGGAGCTCAAATTTTTAATGATACGATTATTTTTGTGAATTTTAACTATATGCAGAAAATATTACATTTATTTCTGTTCAGTTTCTGCCTTTCATTTAATTCATCACTAACTAGTGAAAGTGAATTACCTGCTTTATGTGAATTTAACAGAAATCATTATTTAATATTTAATTGTGTTAACCTGTATGAGTGGTGTTTTTTTATTTCCAATTTAATGCAAATGCTGCATTGGGTCCGATTTTTAAAGACTTAGACCGAGGTAGAAAAAGTCACATTTAAGAACAGTTTTAGTGTAAAAAAAAAAAAAGTGAATATCTACCAACATTTTTTTTTTCGGTTTCAAGTAGTGTTATTTTAATACTATGTATATAGTATTATAGTATAAATATTAATTATAAGTTTGTATACATCTCATTTGCAGTCGTTGAATTGTATTATATATCAGCTTTCATTTTCCCACTTTTTTCCTATATCGATCGAATATCAAAAACAAATGCCATTTGGTGTCTTTGGCATCCGTCTTGATTTAAGAGTTAGGACAGAACAGATGAATTTCAGAAAATAATGTCATAAATCTCAGTCTGCAATGAAGCTTGGGTAAATAACTGGTTTGGAATGACATGAGAGCATCTGTGTAGTCCTATTTGTCCACATGCTTCTGTGTGTATCCTCAAGAGTATGTAAACAGTTCCTCCCTATGTTCCTCTGAGCATGTGTAATGACTGCGTGCATTGATGTCCACCCTCCAGTCGAGATGCATGATGTGATAATACACACATCCCAGAGTGGGGGTATTTAATTATCGTCATCTCCATAATTAGTCATCAGAGGGCAGAAACGCCCTCCCCCCTTCGTTAAGGCCACCCCACCCTCATTAAATCACATCTTAACGAGTCAGGATGTGACCCACGCGTGACTGATTTATTTATTTAAGCCATTTAAAGTCTCTTCCCGTCATCGTGCCCTCGTTTGAGATGGTAATGGTATTTGAGCTCGCTAATTAGCTCTTGAGGTTAATTCATGGGCGGGTGGAAGTGCTTTCATCAGGTGTTGTAATTGGTGGGACTGGGAAGGAGAGATAATTGTGATCTCCTCACTGGCATTTCCTTACTTTTAAGTGCACTTGAAGGTGCAATATTGCTTTAAGTGTTCGTTAGTAGGTTGCTATGGTGTTTTGGGTGGTTGCTAGGTGGCCATTTATTGGACCTAAATGAAAAAGCCCATGTTTTCGATGTTCTAGAACCTAAATATGGTCTGAATGCAAATTTGGTTTAAAGTGAGGCACTTCTAATGGAAGTAAAATTGCTTGCAACATTTTCGGTGTAAAGTTAGAGCCAATGTAACAACTCTGTTGCCATGAGAATGCTGTACTCTAAAATGACTGTAAAAATTATGATTTAGAACGGCTCAAATATGAGTTTTAACAGAAGAATCAATGTAAGCGCTTTCATAAAATTATAAGCTTCACATTTCCACTTTTAAGGCTTCCAAAAACTGACCCCATTCACTTCCATCGGAAATGATCCCTGTAACCTCCAAAAAAAAAAAAAAAATGTCAAAATAATTATGGGAATTGGGCGAATTTGCAATAATTAAAATACAGTTTAAATAGTATAGTCACAAGATATAAACAATGAGTGTTAGCATGACTTTAAAGTGATTAGATTACTAACCTTATCTATGTAAAGTTACATCCAACTTTACAAAATTGTAAGCCATAAAACAACTGTAAAAATGGTTTTAAACCGTTTTATGGCTCAAATTAAACAAGTTTTAAATGCTCTCAAAAAATTGGCCCCATTCACTCCGATTGAAAGAGCCTCACTGTAACCTTTATAAAAATAACTATGCCACATTAATTAGTTAACATTATGCCAAAAATGCTGTTGATTGAGCTTAAATGAGCCTGGAATGTTCCTTTTAAAGGCATAGTTCACCCAAAAATGAAAATTATGTAATTATTTCTCACCCTCATGTCGTTCCAAAGCCGTAAGACCTTCGTTCATCCGCGGAACATAAATTTGGATATTTTTCATGAAATTCAAGAGCTTTCTGACCCTGCATAGACAGCAACGCAACTGACATGTTCAAGACCCAGAAAGACAGTAAGGACATCGTTAAAACGGTCCATGTGACATATTATGTAATTTTATGACGTTTACGAGAATACTTTTTGTGTGCAAAGAAAACAAATATGTTGTGGTACTCTCATGAACGCGCGTCAAAAAGTGACACGGAAGAGAAGAAATTGTTGAATAAAGTTGGGCAAAAAATATTCTCGTATGTAGCTTTATAAAATTACGGTTGAACTACTGATGTCACTTAGACTATTTTACCGATGTCCTTACTACCTTTCTGGGCCTTGCACATTTCAGTTGCATTGCTGTCTATGCAGGGTCCGAAAGCTCTCGGATTTCATATCTTAAAAATATCTTAATTTGTGTTCCGAAGATGAACGAAGGCCTTACGGGTGTGAACGACATGAGGGTGAGTAATTAATGACAGAATTTTCACTTTTGGGTGAACTATCCCATTAATTATGATTAATAGTAATGACCATCAGTGTGTGGTGGTCAACTGTCGATTGTCTTCATGTCCTGTTTACCATCTTCTTCACTAAACCTGTCACTGGTCACTTATGGCTGCTTTCTCTGTCAAGAGTCTCCTCCACTTCGCCCTCTCACCTGTCAATCACACGTGTCTGCAGGGGGCGAGTCGTCTTGCCAGGACCAATTGGAGAATCTGTCTGTCCAGAGATGTCCAGGTTATTTTTTCATGGGTTATAATATTTTACATTGTGTATTTGTGTGTTGGTGCTGTGAGCTTGAAGGAGAGTAAAGGAGACTGTTGGTTTGCAGGTCAACACTTTTGCTTTTCTAATTTCATCACTCTGTTTTTCGCCTGCTGTCACGCCTACCATTTCTACAACATCACTTGTCGAAAGTGTGTGTGTGTGCTTGTTTGTCAAAATGACATGGTTTATTTTCATGATATGGTCACAGTATTTTTAATCATTATTGAATTTTTTAATGTATTTTTTTCAATGTATTATTTTTAAAATATATAAAATAAATGATTAAAATGATTTTATTGTAATATACATTAGTATCATGTATTTAAGTAAAATTTCTATTATTAACTATTTTAATATGCTAATAATATTTTTTACCAATTTATTAAATTTTATATAATTTTACTTATTTTATCATTTTGAATGTATAATTTATTTTTATTATTAATTTTACAATTTATTAAACAATAACAATGGAAAGTTTTGTGCATTTGATTCATTGGTATGAACCACCCAAAAGAACTGATTCATTCAAATGAATCAAGCTTTCCACTGCTACCACACGGCTGGCTTTATGCAATATCGTTTGCAGCCAAATGAGGCAGTAATTTGCTATTCAGAATGCATACTCACTACACCTGTGACTCATCAGAATACATAGTTTGGTCCTGGAGAATCTACATTGTTTTTGAAAAATCCAAGCTTCTAAGAGTTTGTAGTTCTAGTTAGTTATTCCTCAACAGAATTGTGTAGGTTGCAAATTGGCACCTGATTTGTGATCTGGAGGTTCAGACCAGTGATCCATGGCTTTCTTATATTTACAATCCTTATTTTTCTTCAAAAAACTTGTTTACGGATTTGCAAAGAGGCAAGATGTGGCACAAACTGATGTTGGCTGGAAGCTCAGGGGAGTTGAATCATCATGTCTTTCTTATGAAGGTATTTTTGGTGCAAAACAACTGAGTGACCGTGACAGCGGAATTTGTAGTTGTAGAGAATAGCCACACATGTGTATCAGTAAATCTGAAGTCACAGACAAAAGTTGCAAACTTGTAGATATTTTTTTCTCTCCCACAAACACAACACAACAGTTACACGTTCTTGAATCCTTCACTGCAGGTGCACAAATCCTAGTCTACGAATCACAAATCAAGAAACTCGTACGCTCACAAGTTTTGCTACTATTGCTGCAGTAAATATGGTGCAAAACACATTCACACACCTGCATCAAAAATGTGAAGTCACAGACGAATTTTGTACATCCGCAAATCAGTTTGTGAATTCTTGCAATGAGATTTGCACGCTTGTAGAATGTTTTCTTACATATATATATTTTTTTCTTGGATGCTTTTTCTAGCACAAACACAAGTGCATAACTACAACGGCGTGAATCTGCTGCTACGAGTCTCAAACACTGTTTTTCGCTTGCAAATGACAAGTTTCACGCTCTCTGCCTTATGCACCGCCTATCTGTGTGATAAATGGTGCAAAAGTGATTTGTGCATCTGTAGAGGCAACGGCGTGCGCTGTTCAGAGAGCAGAGAATTTCAGCCAATCAGAAGAGCTCATTTGGGCGCCTGAAACACGCCCCCTAGTTTTAGCCACAACCCCGAAAAATCGCGAGCTGCGAGCATCTTGACAGCGACAAGTATCAAAAAAGGTACGTGGGTATTTTTTCTTTCTGAAATCATTTGTTTATAGCTTAAATATAGCTACGTTGGTAAACAGTGTTTCTTAGTTAAGTTAGCAAATCTTATTTCACGAAAGGTAAGCTAACGTTAGCCTACCTGCACTGTTAAGTGTGCTAATCAATCGTCTCGTATTAAATTACACTGTCTAATATAACGATTTATTCCTTGTATTCTGTTATGCTTTACCTTATAGAAAAATGACAGATCAGGGTGCATCTTCGCAGGTGAGTAAGTTAAAACCAAGGGTACCATGTTTTTTTTCTTTGGTGAATAGTAATTTTTATTGGGATAGCCTACTATAGAAACTAAAGGTAATTTACAGCAGGCAATCTATAGTAGGTAATTTGCCTAGTAATTACTACGCTCAGTGTTGGGTAGGATTACTAATTACTTTAGTTATCTCAGTTTTCATTCCTTTGAGAATCCTTGTTTTGTGATTTGGCTCAATATCTATAGATATTTACCTACTATAGATTGCCTGCTGTAAATTACCTTTAGTTTACCTTTAGTTTTCTAAGGTAAAGCATAACAGAATACAAGGAATAAATCGTTATATTAGACAGTGTAATTTAATACGAGACGATTGAATAGCACACTTAACAGTGCAGGTAGGCTAACGTTAGCTTACCTTTCGTGAAATAAGATTTGCTAACCTAACTAAGAAACACTGTTTACCAACGTAGCTATATTTAAGCTATAAAAACAAATGATTTTCAGAAAGAAAAAATGCCACGTAACTTGATACTTGTCGCTGTCACGATGCTCGCAGCTCGCGATTTTTCGGGGTTGTGGCTAAAACTAGGGGGCGTGTTTCAGGCGCCCAAATGAGCTCTTCTGATTGGCTGAAATTCTCTGCTCTCTGAACAGTGCGCGCCGTTGCCTCTACAGATGCACAAATCACTTTTGCACCATTTATCACACAGATAGGCGGTGCATAAGGGAGAGAGCGTGAAACTTGTCATTTGCAAGCGAAAAACAGTGTTTGAGACTCGTAGCAGCAGATTCACACCGTTGTAGTTATGCACTTGTGTTTGTGCTAGAAAAAGCATCCAAGAAAAAAATATATATGTAAGAAAACATTCTACAAGCGTGCAAATCTCATTGCAAGAATTCACAAACTGATTCGCGGATGTACAAAATTTGTCTGTGACTTCACATTTTTGATGCAGGTGTGTGAATGTGTTTTGCACCATATTTACTGCAGCAATAGTAGCAAAAAATGTGAACGTATGAGTTTCTTAATTTGTGATTCGTAGAATAGGATTTGCGCACCTGCAATGAAGGATTCGGGAGGGTGTAACTGTTGTGTTGTGTTGTGTTTGTGGGAGAGAAAAAAAAAATCTACAAGTTTGCAAATTTTGTCTGTGACTTCAGATTTACTGATACACATGTGTGGCTATTCTCTACAACTACAAATTCCGCTGTCACGGTCACTCAGTTGTTTTGCACCAAAAATACCTTCATACTTTCTGTCTGCCTGTCTCTTTGACTCTTTACTGGCGGCGTGTCTAGAGGTTTGGGAACAGCAGATGGTCCCCCAGTGCAGGAATGAGAGTGGGCGGCAGGGGAGAATGAGGTGTGGATTATCTCACCCAGAGAGAGAGATTGAACTACAGCATCTGAATAATTTCAAACCTTTTTGAAACAGACTCCGCCTCCTGCCTCATTAGAGGTACTGATTTAAATTTAAAATTCTCCTGTTATGAGATTTGAATATGAATATTATTTGAATAATATTGAATTCATATTTCAGTTAATACTTTAATTCCTTAATAAATATTTAACTTGAATATAGGGCTGCACGATAAATCGCAAGCGATATTTAACGCGCATCTTGTCAGAAAGCCGGTTCTGTAATCAGCGGTAAATCTCCATCACCTGCGTGCTTTCACATTGAGCAGCATTAAATAAACAGAGCCGTTGTTCACTGATGAGCTACGCAAAAAAATCGCGTGAATATGAACGTGGATTTGTGCAGCTTGTCAGTGAACAACGGCTCTGTGTAGTTAATGCTGCTCAATGTGAAAGCACGAACGTGATGGAGATTTACCGCTGATCACAGAACCGACTTTCTGACAAGATGCGCGTTAAATATATCGCATGCGATTTATCGTGCAGCCCTACTTGAATATAAAATAAAATATAATAAAATTAATATTAATGAGATGTTTAACAAATCATTTAAGCAATGGAGATCAAGACATAAGGAAATTTAATTATTGTAATAAGTTTAGAGAATTTTCATTTCATATGTGTATGTATGTATGTGTATATGTGTATATACATATATATATATATTAGTTATTGTATTTTGCAGACCGTAACATTTTGGAGTTTAAATCAGTTTAATGAGTGATTCGATGATTGTTTGGTTTGAACGAATTGTTTGAATTAATCATTCAAAGATTAAGACAGCGACTTGCCGCCACCTACTGACGGTTTTAGTTTCATATTAAACATCTTTCCTTTTTGAAAAACTGAAATCAGTTTAAAGCTGCAAAATATTGCCTCCTAAACATAATTTCCATCACAGATATGAACTAACCATTGTATGGAATGTAAAGAATATGAATGCTTCGGAAGTCAACTGTCTATGATAGGTCAAAACCAGCAAAAGGTAAAAAACACACTCAACAAAATATGTAAAAAGTAAGTCTGATCCTTATCGACAAAATCCCAGAAAATATCGATATATATTTTTTTCGTCAGTATACACCACACTACCATTGCACCTCTGATAACTTTTAAAGTGCCCCTATTACGGATTTTTTAAAATAACCTTTCATGCAGTGTGTCCTGCAATTTTTTTTAATCTGAAAGTGCACTGTGTATAAAGTTATTGCTTCTCAAAAGAAAGAGTCGACTCTGAATCATTGAAACGAGTCGACGTCAACATGAAACATTGGCATATTGCCTGCCCACTTGTTGATCTTTTCGTGTTGGTCTGAATGAAAATGCAAATTCATTTTTTCCACTAGGTGCCGCTTTTGGAGCGGAAAAATTGCGGTTTCCCCGATAACGTTGTACACAAAGTTGTTGTGAATAAGCAAAGCGTCTTCTCATAGGATAAGAACACGCAGTCTCATGAATAATTTAATAGACACTGACGCGTCATCTATGTACTATAGATGGTTTCAACGGCAACAACATAAACTAACGTTACTGTGCATGTGCGCTTTTCTGGCCCAAACTTAACTTCCAGTAAACTTCCACATAGAATTAATAACAACAACAAAGTCCTTCTTGAGTAGGTTATTTCTGTTAACAAGCTAAAATATATTTGCTGCGTAAATCAGACGGGCTTATTGAAAATGCTAATTCATTCTCTGCCAGCAGGAGGCGCTTTTGGAGCGGGAGAAATAAAGGTTTTCCCTGGTTGTACACAAAGCAGCGCTGAGCTCACAAACGCTGCTTTATCAGGCATTACATGCAAGGTGAAATTAAAATGACATCGAAAATTTTCTAAAGACAGTCGGTTTCCTTGAGATACAGTGATATAAAACACCTGCGCCACGTTTTGATTTTTAAACGTGCAGTGCTCATGTTTTAACAAAGTCAAAGCCTTTTGGAAAAAAATATTTTTGATGGTCAGTTTTGATATTGTGACGGGTCGCCACAAATAAATAAATGAAGGAAACACATCCCACAGCACAACAACCTAAGCCCAACTTCAGTCTACTCATCACTGTAACTTTGTTTGTAGTTGGCGCCACTAGCCAGAGAGATAAACAAACACAGACCGGAAGTTAACTTTGGGTCAGGCGCATGAGCCCAATGAAACCGTCTATAGTCTTTTGCCACATCACAAATTGTGACGTCAATGCGATGTAGATTTTAAACCCGGAAGATAGCGCAAAAAGCTTCAAATTAACCAGTTTTCTCCAACAATTAAAATTAACGGATGCTAACATTGTCTTCTATGATGTGGAACACAAACACCTCTGCTAAAATCTCAGAAAAAGATTTCATGACCCTTTCAGTGGTGCTTCTGCAATTGCTACCTATTGATAAGAAACAAAAAGACATTATTGACCCTGAGATTACACCAAAGTTTCGCTGATCGGACCGCAAGTCAACATGACAACATTTTTATCTCTGTAATGTGACATTTCTGCAGGATATTCTGTTTTTGTGTTCAATACTGTACAAACCTGGTATTCATCATGAAATTAAGTCTTCGTATTGAACAATGCAGTGCCCTCCATCTCACCCAGACACTAGGGCTGTGCAAAAAATCGAATGCGATTTTCCTGCGCATCTCGTCAGTAAAGCCGGTTCTGTGATTAGTAGTAAATCTCCAGCAACGTGCTTCAGATATGGAGCGCATTCCTACACAGAGGATTATGCATGACAAGGCTACACAAAATTGTGTTCAAAATCGTCTTTAATGTAGGCTTTACTGATGAGATTCGCATGAAAATCGCATCACGTTTTTTTACCCAGCCCTACCAGACACACAAATATAATTTTAAATATTTACATCTTACCTTTTTGTGGGAATTTGACTCCAAGCTCCGAAAAGTGTGAAAATCTGACACATTTGCAAATGAGGCTGTGACTAATTGAGGTTGTAGCCGAAAGGTTAAATGTCTAAAGTGTGGACTTTCTGTGGTTTAAATCTCACAGCTGCTAGTGAACGAACATGCCTAAAGAATAGGCAAAGAAGGGTAATGAGTTTAACTTTGCTCCAAAACCTAGTGGAAATGACTTGTAAGAATCCTGTCTTGTCTGTCTGTCTGTCATCATCTGTACTTGAATTTAAATTCTAATCAAAATATTTTATTGTCTAAAGAAATTTCAAACACGTTTTTGAGATTTGTCATTTTAGCGCTCTTGTGTTCTTTGACGATTCTGATATGTTTTGACAGTAGAGGACACTAGACACAAGGCCCGGTGTCATAATCGCACAAACACATCCATGTACTGGTAAACTGTCAACATCACCCCTGGAATTCTTAACGAATGCAAATCTTGGACAGCTTTACCACACACACACACACACACACACACACACACACACACAACAACATACAAAACACACACTCTCTCTCTCGCTGCATACTAAGAGGCTTACATACAGATCCTGGTCTGTTCACTATGGAGGGCACGCAGTGGCTGGGTGAAACGCTGAGGCTTGTGTGTGTGTGTGTGTGTCATTCAGTGTGTCTAAGGTCCAGCCCCAGTGCAGGCTGACTCATGGCAATTAGAGAGAAGTCTTAGACCAACCAGAGACTCCAGACATCTGTCTGTGTGTGTGTGTGTTTGTGTGGCTTCACACTTTTCTCCAGAACATGATTGTCTCTTTTTTTCTGTACTTACCACCTTGTTAATTTTTTTCAGTATAATAGTTAGTTATTTTTTCAGTATAGTATTTTTTGGGTAAAATGAGCAAACAAATTGTTTGTGGCTGACCAGATAAAATGATGAACATTGTAATTGACATCTGTCAAACGTCATTCTGTAAGCATGCAGATGTCCCGATTCCTCGAGTTGGCTGGCAATGAAGTTGACCCACATGAATTTGCCCATTAATGATGCAGCAATATGCATATATATCATGCTTAGAAATGGCATTTGGCTTATGGCGAGATCATGAGAGATTTTTTTAAATGCTTACTAATTAATTCATTTAACAATAACAATGATGTGGATAATAATAATCAATTATTTATATCAAATCTCAATTTATGATTATGAGTATTATTTTCCCGTTGCATGGCCCTTGATGTATCTGAAGGCAAACAAATTAAAAACTAAAGATACTAATATATATATAATATTATATATATCTATATATTAGAACATATATGATATATATATATAATAGTGAGTGCTTGCTACTACTGATTTGTCATGTAAATCATATACAAATTTAATAATAATAATAATTCCCATTGCATATCACATGATGTACCTGAAGCAGTAAGTTAAACATTTCTCTAATATACAGAAATGTGTATATCTATTATTATATCTATGCTTAGAAATGGCATTTTTTTAAACTTTAAGTTGAGATCATAAGACCATAAACACTGAAAAAATATTTGTTTACATACTAATTTATCGATTCATTTATTAACAAGAATAACAAAAACAACAACAACCGCAATAATAATAATAATAATTACTATCTATGCTTAGATTTTTTGTACTTTAAGTCAAGATTGCATGAAAAATAAATATAGAAAACAAAACTACATTTATTTTATGATGATGATGATGATGATTTTGATAGTAATATTATTGCATATCTCATGATTTGAAGCAACAAATTAAATATTTCTCCATTCTGCAGCAATATGCATGTTTCATGCCTATTAATGAATTTGTTACTTTGTCTATATCTTGAGAAAATAAAGGAAAAAAATATTTATTTTAACAATAGTTCTTTATTGTATATCACGCGTACCTGAAGTGAGAACTTAAAAATCTGTTTGTTTGTTTTTTCCAGTTTGCTAAGTTAGTAATATGTAGCCATTGCAAACCTTTTCATATTGTTCTCATTGGAATTGTCCTTAATTTAAAATAACCTAACTACTATGGAATAGCTATGAAATGCACTTCTTGTTTTCTCACTTCCTGTGTCTGAACCAGTGGAGCCGTTACATTTACAAAGTTGAAAACAATGGCGGAGAAGTATCGTTGCTGGCTTTTTGAAGGTTCGAATGAAAGAAACTGGATATAGACTGTTTCGATAAACTCTTTGTAAACGTGATCGGTCGTTCATAGAGATAGTTCTGCCCCAAACTCACACTACTGGCTGAGCAGGGCACCGAAACCATCAGAGCAATGATTTGAATGCATCATAGAGCTAAACTGGTGTATGAGAAAGTATTTGAACATAAATTACATGCATCAGCTACACCATTTCCTGTCATCACTTCCTGTGGACGCTACAGTTAGCAGATCCATCATTCCTCAAGCTCCCTTGTTCCTCCGCATCGAAGCCCCGAGCCTCTGCGTTTCTCTCATTAACTTTCAAAGCACACATGATGAGAGGTAATTTCATGACAGTGCACTGTAATCTCCTCTCAGCCTCCAGGCATAGCATGTGCCATTAATTAAAACAGTGCTAATATCTAGTAGCAGGGAGAAAAAACACAATGAAACTTAATTTCTTTTTTTCAGACAGTCATAATTCCACCTTTTATGTGCAAAGATGCATATGCTCCATTATTACCTGCTTATCGTAGTTGTCACGGAAAAAGGAAAAGCATGTCGGCATTTCGTGCATGGGTTTTCTAGGTTTTTGTGTCAAACAGACGAGTCTTTTTAAATCCCTGCAGTTTCATGCTTTCAAGCAATAGCTCTTTGTATGTATGTGTATGTGTGTGCGTGTGTGTGTATAGGATAGATAGATGGATGGATGGATGGGATACATAATTAAAGGGATCATGAAAATTGCATGTTATGTTTTTATTTAGTACTGTCCTGAATAAGCTATTTCACATAACAGATGTTTACATATACTCCACAAGACAAAATAATAACTGAATTTATAAAAATGACCACATTCAAAAGTTTACATACCATTAAATCTTAATGTATAAAATTTTATGTAATATTAAATATTATGTGTAATAAGTCTAAATTGTGCAAAGAATATTTATATTAAACACTACGGAAGGTCTAAGCGGCCATGCATTATTTTTTTCACCTTCTTGCTTATTTTCTCGTTATATCGACATAACGAGAGTTGTTTTCTCGTTATAACGACTTCATTTTCTCGTTATATCGACATAACGAGAAGTTGTTTTCCAATTATACCGATTTCGCGTTATATCGACTAACGTGAGTGTTTTCTCGTTATAAGGGAAACGTCATTTTCTCGTTATATCGACATAACGAGAGTTATGAAGAAAACAAGAAGGAAAAAAAAATAATGCATGGCCGCTTAGAACTTCCGTATAAAAAGACCTAAAATAATGTAAATAATGAATATTATTAAATAATCAATTATGTTTTTAGGTGAACTTTTTCAAGTTGTGCGTATCTTCAGAGTTTTCTTTCTTTCTTTCTTTTTTTCTTTCTTTCTTTTTCTTTTTCTTTTTCTTTCTTTCTTTTAATTAATTAAGTTTTACAATTTAGAAGTGTCTTTTCAGACAAGCCCCATTGATGCTAATAAGTTGTGGGTCTTGGCAGGAACTGTCCATGGTGCTGAATTCAATGGCTCACCCGTTTCCCCGGTGCTGAAACGACTCTGTGGCCCAGACCAAATCATGTTTGTGTGGGTGACCATGATCAAGACTCCTTCACATCCCACAGTACACATTTTTCAGTATGTTTGTGTTTCAGCCTGAGTTGGCATGCACGCCTTTACTGCTGTGTTGTTGTTCCTACGTATGTTTGTGTAGGTGGATGCCCATGAACGGATGTGGACGTGGCTTTCTCTGCGTGTGTGGGTAGGCAATCAACCATAATTGGCTACATTCTCCTCACCATCTGGTCCAATTAGAAGCTGTGATTTCCATCATGGTGTGGGCACGGAAAGCAGCCAGAAGGCCCCCTGCCCAAAATGCCAACGTTCTTCTTCTGCATTCCAAGGTTACTGAATCAAAGGCGTTATTGGATTGAGATGATGTAATTTAGGATGCCTTCTTAAAGGAATAGTTCACTCAAAAATCCTCAGGCCATTCAAGATGTGGATGAGTTTGGTCTTCATTTAACCAGATTTGAAGAAATTTAGGATCACATCAATTGCTCATAAATTGATCCTTTATAGTGAATGGGTGCCGTCAGAATGAGAGTCCAAACAGCTGATAAAAATATCACGATAATCCACAAGTAATCCACATGACCCCAGTATGTCAATTAATGAAACAAATCCATTATTAAGAGCTCTCTATCCATATCGCTTGTTGACTGAATCAGGAGATAAATATACATTCACCGTTTACAAGCAAAAACGGTTCTAAACAAGTATGTAGCTGGATTTTGATGTGTGAGGACAACAGAGGATGGACATTTTCACTGGAGGAAGCATTATTATGGTTTATGGACTCATATTTTGGCCAGAAGAAATGGTTTAAAATTAAAATACCTTGATGGATTTGTTTCTTACAAACACACAGCTTTTCACTTCACAAGATAATAATTGATGGATTGGAGACGTGTTGATTATTGTGATGTTTTTATGAGCTGTTTGGACTCTCTTTCTGACGGCACCCATTCACTGCAGGGTTCTCTGTTTGTCAGCACTGCTTTCTGGCCATACACTCCTAAAATAACATTTCTTATAGGCATTGATGGTTCAATGAAGATCCTATAACATCCACGGAACCTTTTCATTGCACAAAAGGTTCTTTATAGTGGAAAACCCTTTTTTAGATTATTAAAATGTTCTTCACACTGAGGAAAAAATGGTTCTTTTAAGAACTTGGGAACCAAAATGGTTCTTCTATGGCATCACTGTGAAAACCTTTATTTTTAAGAGTGTAGTTGTTCTTCTCTGAGGTGTTCAGTCATCCTCCAGTGGTCCAGGCCTCTCTCACAGGTCACTGGTCCCAAGTCGCTCTTCCATTCTCGGTGTAACCGAGTCTGAAGCCTCTAACCCAACTGAAAGTTCCTCCCCATGGTGATAATGACTGTACTGCCCTTTTCCCACCTTTTGATCCGTGTCAGCGGGGCTGGACTGCATCGCTGCCCGTTCAGGCACCGACTCTGACATTTAAAAGAGTAAACGTTCGAGAGGATGCCGAGCAGCCCTATTAATGTCAACAGTTGTGTTGGGTAACGGTCGCTATGTTCATTCTCGTAAAGCACAGAGACCGTGAGAATGTTGCAAGGTTTGATGTGTTTATTATAGCTGGAGTTATACTATAGGTTATTGTGTCGCTGAGGAAGTCGACGTTGTCTCTAAGAATAGATTAGGTGGGCCTGCGTTCTATTGAACTGATGTCATTTTTGAATTGGAGCACAGCAGAAGGTTCTTTTGTTTTTTATGATATAAAGAGAAACACAAGGTTAGCGTTTCAATCTAAATTTGTAATTTATGCCTTTTTGTCAGGTGTCTTGGAATTAAATTTGGCTGCTTCTAAAGCTGTGACAAATAGAGCGCTGGTATTTAATGTTAATAATAATTAAAAAAAGTTTTTAACCTAGCCTTGTCCCAGGCCTTCAATCAGGAACTAATTTTAAACAAATTTTCTCAATTAATTTTAGTATTTATTCTTTTACTCTTGACCCAAGCCTAAAAATAAATTACATTTAAAATAAATAAAATAAAATAAAAATAAATATAAATAAATAAAAAAATACTTCATATACCACACTTTAAAATCTGTTCTTTTAATAAAAAATAGAAACCTGGGACATAAGGGTCCACACAAAACTACACATGTAGCATGTTGTTTAGTGGCTTACTAAGAAGATAAAAATCAATGCAGTGTGTTGCAGAAAGACATTTATTTGCAAACCAACACTATGCAAGTTATAGCCTACATGTATCTGCAGCTAATTGCATTGCCTTTCTAATTTCAAAAATTTATGCAATTATCATGAATGATAATTACGCTGCACAGCTTGAAACAAGATGCAATTAGCATAACTAAAACCGTGAGTCAGATTTGTGCTCAGTGACTCCTTCTGCCAGACCTATTCTTTTCTTGTCAGTGCAATTATCACTTTAGTTTTTGCATATTTTATTTTATTTTTTTATGTTATTATTTTTGCATGTTTACACATGGATGTGGGCTGTTAGAAAACAAGTGTCAGCTCTTGGTATTTTATTGTATAAAACTCATGCCACCAAATGTCATGAATTCCCAGAGTCTGTGAACTTTGGACTTTGAATATAGAGCCGAGGTCATCTGACCACAGTCCAAATCCAGACACCAAGATTTTTCCCCCTCCCCAGACCGTGAACCGTTTATCAAAATTAAATTAGCATAAACAGCATTTTGATCTCCGCACATAAAATGAGCATCTGAAACGGCATATATATAGAATGAAAAGGTCAGTTTTGCAATTTCTTCACTGAGAAATGATTATCAGCTTTTCAAAGACGTTATAAGGAACATTGTGATAAATGTCATATGTGGACATTTTAGGATAGTATTTTGCAAATACGATTTGAATGATACTGAAGTACTGGACCTCAGCCTTAACTTCTTCCTAGTGGTGCAATAACACAAAAAAGTGTAATTTTGGATCCATGACTGGTTTAATTTTGAGCAACTGTTCCTTTAAGTGCTAATTAAGGCCGCTGTGATGCAGTGTAATAATAATGATGCATATGGGGCTGCCGCTTATGGTTATTTGGAGATATTCTGAGAGGACAATAACAAATCTGTGCTTAATTTCCCTTTTTTTTTTTTTAGCATCCTGCCTAATCATCATTCACAGAGAACATCTCTCTATCTCCTGGTTTTTCTTGAGCTTCGCCTCTCTTCCTGGTTTCCTCTGGTGGATTCCTGTAAGGATTTTCTCATGGGCTTCTCCTTTAATTTAATTTTACGCTCCATTAATAAGAAGCGAAGGTGTTAGCGGGGTGATTTGTGGACTTCTCGGCAGGAAGTGGAAGAGGAGACCGAGAGGTTTATTTTAATCCATCCGACAAAATGGAAATGAACGTTTGTAGCGTTACTTTCACCTCAGTCCTCGCTGACAGTCTAGAAAATTCTTGTCATTGCAGTTTTCACTTTATATTTTGTAGATTTTAAAACTTAGATTTCAGATAATTTATTAGATTTATTCGATTGTGTATGACTTTGTTAAATATTTAATTTATTTTTTTTTATATAGTTTATTTAAATATTTGTGACAAGCAAAATGCAAACTAGAAGTTTCACAAAGATTGTAAGTTGGTAATTTATCTAAATATTTAACTTATTTTGTTAATGTACTTCTTAGTAGTGGAAAATGTTTATAGATTCATTTATCGTTTGTTTAAAAAAAAAAAAAAAAGGAATTCCAGAGAATCACTTTAGATTTATCTAAAATATTTATCAAAAAATATTTAAAAATTTCTTAAAAAATATTTGTACATTATCGATCTCTCTGGCGATCTCTATTTGAAATTGTGAATTAAAAATGTTCACTAATACTTACATTGGAACTAAAATCATAACACACAATGTTGTATCATTCATCTGAATATTTAAACTGTTAAAAAATGTAATTTATTTATAATTTTTTATTATTTATTTTCTTTTTGGCCCCAAGCAAAATGCAAAACTAGAAATTTCACAAGCAGCATCAGGCCTAAATATTTATAATAACTTATTATTAACATTTAAGAACTTATGCAATGCAAACTACAAAATTTCAAAGAAATTGATTTTTATTGTTAAGCAAAATGCAAACTAGAAGTTTTCACAAACATAATCTACGTTTGTATAATTTATCTATATAAACTTATTTATTCCATTTATTTGTTATTGGCAGGTGGACTATTTAAATATTTAAAATATTGTTATATTATTGTAGGTAATGCAAACAAGAAATTTCACAAACAACATCAGCGTCAGCTAAAATATTAATTTTATTATATATTCAATGCAAACTACAACATTTCAAAGAATTGTATTTGCATACATTAGATAACACAACGTTTGCATCACCACGGTCAACAACATGTTTAATAGGCTGGCGCCTTTTTTCTAAAAGCACGCATGTTTTCACTCCCCTGCTGATTATAAACTGACGGGCCTCAGATGTACACAAGGTTATGTTGTTTACTTCATCTGTCCAAAACAGCAGGTCGACAAATAGCTTTGACTACCTAGCTCTTGTTCGGGACTCTAGCCAAAATGGTGGGTGACTGCAGCCCCCTAGTCTCTCTACTGCTAAAACTGGAAAAACAGCGTCTGGCACACTCACCCATTTCCTTTTTCTCGTCGCGCAGGTGAAATTATTGAATACGCACTTTCGCACAAGCTGGTTAAAAGTGAAAGTGATGTGTGGCTTTTTGTGCTCTGCATTTAACCCATCCAAGTGTCTCTGAGGTGAGACCCTTGAGCAAGGCACCGAACCCGCAACTGCTCCCTGGGTGTTGCAGCATTGGCTGCCCACTGCTCCGGCACCAAGGGAGCAGTTAGGGGTTCGGTGCCTTGCTCAAGGGTCTCACATCAGTCGTGGTATTGAGGGTGGAAGAGAGTGCTAGTTATTTAACTCTCCCCAACACATTCCTGTGGACTGAGTCTGACTACCTGAGGCTCTAGTCATGTGTGAGGTGTTCCCTGGTTGTCTTACAGGGGTTCCGTCATAATCTACATTATTTCCAGAGCAAATTGTTACTATGTATTTTTCTGTTTGAGCAGTGGGGCTTACAGACTCACATCGTCCCTGTTGACAGTGCTTGGTCATGTTCCTCGGGTTTGTTGCTGGTGCGGTTCAGATGCTAGTTCAATAATGTGACAACCAGCTATATAACTCACCCGGGAGGGTGTTTTATCATAGATGAGATAATTTGCAAAAATCAGTGGAATATGCGACTGTGATTTTCCAAATGACCACGCAGGAAGGCCGGCTGTTACATCAGCCATTTGGCTCATAATGGATCAAAAAACTTGTGGTACAGCAAAAGCATGGACATGTTTGTAATTTATTTTAGATTATAGTTGAAAATATAAAAAGCAAGTCAAGCCTTAGAGGCTTATTAATGGAAATATGATTATATAATAATAATTATGGTCATTGAAGTAAGTCAATATTAATTATAAAGATTACCTGGACACACTTGAAGATAAGAGCATTAGAATTGTATTTTAGTTTTCTTATTTTCTTTCAGTAAGACTTTGAAGTGATAGTTCACCCCAAAAATTTTAGTTTCTGTCATTTGCTCATCATTATGTTCTTTCAAATCAAGTTAATGAGTTTGTTTTAACAAAAAAGAAATATGCTGGCATATTCAAGCTTGGTGGATGTCCGTTTTTGATTGTGAGACCAATAGTGTTTAGTGTCAATAGCTGCATATCCATTACCCCTCAAATTGCATAAATTGACATTGCGAATTGAAATACGCCCAATGGAAACATGACAGTTTCTCAAAAACTCCCATATCTTGGAAAAAAAGTGTTTAGGCTCACGTGAGGTGGTTTTTCGAAAAATATCGAAAATATTTCGAAAAACGTAACCCTGCACATGTCTGCAGCATATTACGGCTCCGACACGGCCATCGGAGCTGATCGTGGCCACTCTAATCAATGCTTGTGTTTATACCAGCTGTGCTGCAAGTGTAGTGGCTGTGATATATGTAAACCTACCAACATCTGTCGCCATGACTTATTGTGAGAGGAGAAAATTGTTTTAATCGCGTAATATTGGTTAATAGAAACTGCGTCATTTTGCAATAATTTTTTATCGGCATTTATAAAACAGCGCAAAACTTTTGCGCAAATCTGTAATAGGAATAGCAAGTTTTGCTCCACCAAGTTTGAATATGCGCATAAACAAATTTAATTTAATTTTATTCCCCTGGACCGTTATGCTTTTTGTAGGGAAAATTAGCCGCAGGAAATGCTCTTCAAAATTCTCTTTTTGTGTTCCACTGAAAGAAATTAAGTCATACAGGTTTGGAGTAACATGAGGACATGAGACATTTTTGATTATTTTATTTTTTTCATTTTTCGGTTAACTATCCCTGTTAAATAAATAAATATGCTTTTGAGCATAGCAACTCTGTAATGGTTTTCCTCCTCCAAAGAGAAGTAGCTGTAAAAGAGCAGAAAAAAGACAGCTGGTAAAGAGGAGAAATAGAAAAGAGATGAAAAGTGCTCCTAATCACAGCTACACTCTAAATCAGTGGTTCAGAAAAATCAGGGGGAAAGTGTCTCTCGTCTGATCTGTCATTCCCTTAGTTGCTGGTATCTAATGGATTTTGAGTGTTTCATATTGATCTACAGCATCCAATGTTCTGTATCAGGATAATTGGACTTGAATATTTTAAACTGAATATGGTTCCATGTTGAAAACAGCTTGGTATTAAGTGTGACTGCTTCTTTTTGAGAGTATGCGAGAAAAGGTGAGAAAGCAAGAGTGTGTGATTAAAAAGAGAAGTGAAACATGTGACGTGGTAATTCAGCGCTAATAACGATTGACGTGGAGGCGCAGAAAGGTGCAGATTGGAGATGAGATCGCTCTCAGTGTTAAGGGCTCTGGGTACGTGTTTTTAAAGCACTGATAAAACAACTCTTCTCAACTTATAGGAGAGACACCTCCATAACATATCTGACAAGCTTGGCAAGATCCAGAGATGTTAACAGCAATGTGGGACACAAAGGTGAGAGAGAGAATGGGTAGGAAGGAAAGAGAAAGACAACAAAAACACAATGTCATGGCAAAAGTCCTACTTTCAAGTTTTGTAGTTGATGAACATGCTGCATGAAGCTATCAGCTATAATTAAAGTCATTATTAAAGACTATATCGGTTAAATATTTGATGCAAATTGTACATTATTTAGTTTCAGGACCATGGAGAAGTATCATTCTGGAAACTAAAAGAACCACAATCAGTCCTTGTTTTCAGACCTAAGAACTAAATAAACTCTAGAACCTGTTAGATCAAAGATTCTTCTTTCTCTCATTGTGATGGTCTTAAAGACTGCAGGTCCATGTATTCTTGATTCTAATGATCTAATCATTTCTAGGTGAAAGGTTATGCTATGCCTGATTTTAATGATCTAGTGTCTAGATCAGGGATGGGCAACTTTGGTCCTGCAGATGCCTTGTCCAAATACCCACACTTGCGGTCTTGGCCATTTGAGAGCGTGTGCGCGCGATGGGAAGTAAGTGTGCAAGACTGTCCCAGGTCTTCAAAACACCAAAGCACAGTGCCCTTAACGCACACTAAATCCAAACTATCTCGAATACCGCTCCGAAGTGCTATTCGAGGCTTTGTGTATCCCATCATATTTTGAAAAAATATTTTTTGCTGAGATCTCACGAGAGGTCACGGAAACCTTTCCAATGTAAGTTAAATATTAATATAATAATTAGATATTACATAGAATTTGGTAGAAAAAACAGTGTTGTATGTTTTATTGGTGCAAAGATTAGTAGTGGTGATATTTATTTTGTACAACATTTGCAACTGCTTTTTATCACTTAATTAGAAACACCACAAATTAAGTTGTCATGTTATAGGGACTACTGAACAAACATTTAGAAGTTGATTTTAAAATGCAGAGTATTGAAAATAAAAATAAAGTTCTGTAAACACTTGCATTTTTACAACAATATAAATGTGTCCCATCAGGTAATGAAAAGTTCGACACACACTTGTGGTCTTCATCCTCACTTGAACACTTGGGCCAAATACAGGAAATACGTCATATAAGTAGTCAAGTGGTCAAGTGCAAAGACCACAAGTGTGGGTTTTTGAACAGGGCAAATTGATCAGCTGGGTTCAGGCGTGTTTAAGGGTGGCTCTCCAGGAGCAGGGTTAGACATCCCTGGTCTTGATTGATGGTTCTTCCAATTCTAATGGTCTTGTCTTTTCCAGAGTGATGGTTTGTTGCAGTTTCAGTACCCTCAGAATCAGGAGAATTAGTCTTGTACATTCTAGTTATTGCTTGTGATGTTCCTCATTTGTAAGAAGCTTTGGATAAAACTGAACTGATTTTTCACTTTTCTAGTGTCTAGACTGATGGTTCTTCTACTCCTTATTGTAATGGCCTAAACAGTTTCTAGGTGGAAGGTTCTTTTAGGCCTGATTCTAATGTTCTTATAGTGTCTAGACTGATTGGTTCTTCTGATTCTAAAAGTTTTGCTCCTAGAGAGGTTATTTTACTCCAGGCCCTTTTTGAAGGCCCTTTTAATACAAATTCTAATTTTGTTTTGTAATGTCTACGGAAATTAACCATGGTTTTATTGTAGTAAAAGTGTAGTAACCATGGTTTTGTATAAACTGTGGTTTGTATAACCACAGTTTGATACAAATACCATGGTTAAACTATGGTTAAGGTAGCAAAACCATGGTTAATTTGTAGTTACCATGGTTTAACTATAGTAACCATGTTTTTTGTTTGTTTAATTTGTAGTAAAACAATGGTTAATTTTCATAAGGGTAATGTCTACATTGATTGTTCTACCTTTGATTGTTACTGTCTTGTATTTTCTTGGAAGCACTTCTGCACCTGATTATGATGGTCCTTGTAGTTTCTACAAAGGCTTGCACAAAACATTCACTTAAACACTTGTGCAACTTGTGGTGCTGCATTTAGATTCAAATTTAGAAGTCTACGCGTAATGATTCAGTATATTTCCTGTTTTGTTTAGTGTTTTCTTGTGGTTACAGTTGTTTTACTCCTGTATCCTGATGGTGTTACGATTTATAGAGTCAAATTTTGTGAAGCCTCCTGCATGTTTTTTCAACTAAATGTTCCTGTTATCGTAATGCTGTGCATATAAAGGAAGCAGACAGAGGGATTGAGCATATAAAGACTGTAACAGCCCAAGAGGGAGAACGTGGGGTGGGAAAGGAGAGGGATAAATTAAATCAAGGCAGTGGTAATGCTCTTAAGTACTGAGATAGTGGCATCTAACTTCTGCCCACTTGGACAGCACACTGAGCGGACCCCCCGCTGGGCGTATTAGTTTAGGACTGGGGAATGTATAAAGGGATTAAACTGGGATTAAGCTATACATGCAAGAAGATGCTTGGGAGGGAGAACAAGAACCAAGAAGATACCTGGTAAATATGATATGCATACACGTATTATGTGGAGAGTGTGCATGGGGATTTTAGAAGCTTTCTGGACACAGCCTTATACCCTTGGGCACGGCATTTGTATTTATGCATTTTGCGGAAGTGTTTATCCAAAGTAGCTTTATGCATTACAATACATTTTTATCAGTTCATATGTTCCCTGGGAATCAAACCTATTAACTTAGTGCACTCAAGAGTAACACACACTTAACCCTAGGTTGTTACAGTCTCTGTAGTATGTGTACTGTAAATGTACCATTATTTGAGCTAAATCTGATGCCATTTCTGTCAATTTTATTGATGATTTAAAATATCTCATTGAAACTTGATAAGGGGATTACGTTCTTTTCCCATTCAAGTAGATAAGATCTGTAGATGCTTATTGCATTCACAGAAAATTGGTTTCAGGAGGTGTTTCCAAGATGGCTGCTAAGTCTTTGACTTGCCTCAAAGGGACTTTGGATAAAAGCATCAGCTAAATGCTAGTTTCGTAATTAATTATACATTAGAATGTGCTTCCTAATGTAAAATGGGCTGTAGAGAAGCAGGACGTCTTTGTAGCTAACCAGCGAGGAATGCACAAACTAGCGGGCGCAGAGATATCAGCCAGTACATACACAAATATTCATGCATGGAGGCAGAGTAGTTCTGGCTTACAGAGTAAGACACCGCCTGTCACAACACAATAAAGCGAGCAGAGGTAGGCCACAACACAAGCCATGAAAGAGCGAGACCAGACAAGAGGTCATGTCTGAGGAAAAAAGCGATACCAAAAGCATTGTTCATGAGGAATTGATTTCACATTCTTGTATGACTGCCAAGCAGAAAACAAAGAATATGGCTTTTTCCTCAGGTCCCTGTTGGAACAGGACAGCACACAGACTATGACATAAACACACACACACGCATACTGAAGCCTCAAACTTGTATTATGTATGGGATTTATTTTATGGAAATGAATCATAAGCGATACTTGCTAAGGCAAGCACCCCTATTACTGTAGTGTATTTATTTAAATATACAGTGTATTTAACTAACTGCACATAATTGGCACGTAACTTGTCCCACAACATTTGTGCTATGAGCATGAATGGTACCTCAAAATATGTGGAAAATTATTAATCAAATGTAAATTAGCCTAAATTGTGATTTTTGGGTGTTAAGGTACCATTTAGACTTGCAATGGCATTTTTGAACACCCTAGGAGCTGCATACAATACTGTAATATGCAAACAATGAGCAACCGCCCAGAACACAAAATCCAAAAACCGAAAATCCACTCAAAACACAATAGCAACAAGCTACCAACAGAGAAACCACCCAGAACTCCCGAGCATCGCAACATGCTAACAGTTGATACCACCCAGAATGCAGTAGCAACTGCATAGAAGCATGCTAACAACCAAGAAACCACACAGAACACAATAACAACATGCTAACATGTGAGAAACCACCCATAATAACACACTAGAAAACTGAAGCATCTCCGCTAAATAATCAAGCCACCAACCAGATCACCAGTCACTACCTAGAAATGTACAATGAGAACCCACCCAAAATGCAATAGCAACATGCCAACAACCAAGAAAACACCCAGAAACTCACAACACCTGCATTCTGAACTGCTAAAGTGAGAACACACCCAGAATACAATAGCAACTGCATAGAAACATGTTAACAAAACGGAGAAACCAACCAAAACACAAAAGCAACTGCATATCAACATGCTAACAACACCCCCCTCCAAAAATAACAGAACACAATAACAACATGCAACACAGTGAGAAAATTTCACCCAAAACACAATAGCAGCATGCTAACAACCGAGAAACCACCCAGAACACACTAGCAACTGCATAGTGTCATGCTAACAATCAAGCAACCAACCATATCACCAGTCACTGCATAGCAACATGCTAACAATAAGAATCCACCCAAAACGCAACAGCAACATGCTTAAGCAACCACTCTGAATACCATAGGAACTGCTTTGCAACATGCTAACAACCGAGAAACCACTCGAAACACAATAGCAACTGCATTGCAACTTGCTTATGACGGAGAATCCACCCAAAACACAATAGCAACATGCTAACAACCAAAAAAAAAACACCAAGAACATCTTAGCAACTGCATAGCAACATGCTAACAATCGAGAAACCACCCAGAACACAATAGCAACATACTAACAACTAACAGTCTACTAAAACATAATAGCAACATGCTAAAAACAAGAAAGAACCCAGAACACCACAACTGCATAACATTATGCTAACAACCAAACAACTAACCATCACTCTAGAAACATTTGTTTGCATAAGTTTGAATTTGTTTGCTTGTTTGCTATGGAAGCATATAGGTAGCGAAATTCAATTTAAAATGCAATATGCAAAATGGCAAAGCAATATTCAAAATGGCAATGTATTTCTTTATTTAAATTTACATTTTACATTACCCATACGTGGAAAGTTTGGTGCAAAAGTAAAATGAAAATAAAATTGTATAATTTACATTTGCCATTTCCAACAGTAGTCTTAATATGTAAACTGCATGCAAATTTGAACGCTTTATAAGTTGCAAAGTGAAAATGTATAACACAAATTGATTTGATATGTGTAACATGTCCAAGCAGAAATTGTAGCAAAATGATCATTTAAATGCTATTTGTCCTAAATGCATTTAGACTAACAGTTAGAACACTTAGGATTGCATTGCATCATGACCGTGGGCATGTAGCAAAATTCAAGTTGAAAATGCATCTCCTAGCTGACCACCCAACCCTCGTCATAATTGCTTTCAAGGCGGGGACCGGCGAAGCGGTAGCGTTTGGATGTTTGAAACTGCGGCTGGAGATCTGATAAGGATCGTTGAATTCACTGCAGAGAAGTGGAGCGTAACCGAGAAAGAATGAAGCGTATTCCATGCTAAAAATCAAAGTTCAACGAACGCCCGACCCCCGACGAACGTTCTCTCCAAGTCTTGAAGCTTTCAAGTCAGCGTCTTGAAATTAGCTGGTTTTTAAACATTTAAGGAGCCAAGCTACTGTGTAAAGACTATAAATGGACATTAAAAGCATTACAATAAAGATATACCTTAATAATAATATCAACCATTCTCTGCATGCACGCTGGACTTCCTGAATCAGTCTTTAGAGGTGTGTAGGCTAATAAGCCGCTCTTGAGCAATAAATTGAAAAAAGCTCCCCGTTCTGGAAGAAACAAAACATTGTGTTATTGGGGGAGGTTCTTGTCTAACTGTGTCGTATAGAAACATAATTTAAATGAATTAATTCAAATTGATAAATTAAGTAAGACTGCCGAGTTTTTTAACGGAAGTCATGAATGCTGTTTATTAAGGTCATGTTAATGAATTTGTATTGAATTTCAATGCCCCGCCCGAAACCCCTCCTTTGGTGGAAAGTAAAAAATTATGTAATTAGTTTGCTAATGTCGATACACTTTTCAGTAACAAATCGATACAGTAAAGGATATATTTAAAATAGGCCTATACATATATTAAACAGATGTTGCAAAATTTAAAGATGGTGTTGAAATCACATCAACTATGTGAAGATCTAGTCAGGGTTCTCTGTCCCGCTCACGGAGGGCCAATGTTGTTTTAACTCGCCAAATTGTGTTCCTTCCTCATTGAAAAAGTATAGAGTGCAAGGTACCTCGCGTGCTACAAGTATAGGGGTAGTTCAGAAACTTAAAAAAGCTACGACACTGTACTGTAAAGACATATCGTCCTGAAAAGTGTATTCATCAATACATAAATTAAAATCAGTCATACATCACCAAGGCAGGGTTTCCTGCGGGCATTGAAACTCATTTTAAATGCATTAAATGACCAATAACAGTCATCAGACTTCGTTCCCAAAAATCGGGAAGTCTTAATTAATTTCTAAAACAATTTTGTATAATTAATATTTAAATGTAATGTTTCATAGACAATTTATAACAGAACTCAAGTAACACATGTTATTTGTTTAGTCCTTATAAGTGTGGGAGCTTTTGCAAATTATACTCAGAACGACTTATGCCTACAACACTTTAAGACTTATCAGGGAGTACAGCAGGAGGCCGGAAATGGGGTGTGAGTAGGTTTTAGGTATAACAATATCATTATGGTAAGGTTGTAAGTCAATATAGCTTCTACACAGAAGTGGCTCCTTAATGTTTTTAACAAACCAGTAATTTCAAGAGCTGACGTCCGTGGGGCACCGCGTGTAAGGATTCAAAAGCAAGACGCTCGGTAACAGACGTTCGGTTCGGTCGGTCATTTCGAACGTGTGATTTCAGAATGGAAGACGCTTCATATATTTCGCGGGTAACGCTAAACTTATCTGCCAGTGAATTCACGATATTAAAAGATCTACAGCGCCAGTGTTCAAATGATCAAACGTTAGCACGCTTTCGCAATACAAGCCGAAGCAATGATTGATGGAGGGTGGGCGTTGTCAGCTCGGAATGCATTTTCAAAGCCACACTGAATTTTGCTACAAATATTCATGATGATAATGCAATCCTGAGTGTTCTAACTGTTAGTTTAAATGCGTTTAGGACAAATAGCATTTAAATGATCGTTTTGCTACCATTTCTGCTTGAACATGTTACGCATATCAAATGAATTTGTGTTATACATTTTCATTTCGCAACGTATAAAGCGTTAAAATTTGCATGCATTTTACATATTAAGACTATTGTTGGAAATGGCAAATGTAAATTATTTAATTTTCATTTTACTTTTGCACCAAATTTTGCAAGTACGGGTAATGGAAAATGTAAATTTAAATACAGAAATACATTGCCATTTTGAATATTGCATTGCCATTTTGCATATGGCATTTTAAATTGAATTTCGCTACCTATATGCTTCCATAGTTTGCAACTGTAGATGTGTTAGTTCTGTTGCGCTGAGGTTATGTTGTGACCAACTTTCTTTTACATTTACTAATAAGCATACGGCTAACAGGGCCCTCGCCTATATATTCCTATATTAAAATACCTATATATCTATATACGGACCTAATGAACTCTATTTCCGAGCTTCAGAAGCTTAGGTAGTTTTGCTTTAAAGTGAGAGTTTTTGTATAACCCTTAGTCCGTAAAATCACTTTCAATCTTTTCTTCATAAGAACTGTATGATATTGGAAGGATTTTAATAATTCAGTTTGTTTGTCCATTCTAAATCAAACCAAACCACTAAACAAGAACAAAACAAACAAACAAAAAAACCCTCCCTCTTTTCTCGATCTCAAATTTCAGCTCATAATGCTCCAATTATCTCCTAAGAGCCCATTTGTGCAGCACTCGGTTACCACAAGAGGAGTTTTCCTCTAATAAATGTCTATGAATGTGCACCTGTCATAATTGTACCAAATGCTATTGATAAATAGGATTTAAATGTAATTTAAAATGGCTCACTGCCTGCATTGCTGGTGCAGTGGTCCATTCGCTGAAGAAATCTAACATTTCAGCTGTAATAGATGAAATTAGTATGATGTCACTCAGATGGAGACTGTTTAGCATGTTGTATTGATTTATACACAAGTAATGGTCTGCATTATATAGTATTTCTACATGTTAATAACACTGATACATATAGTTATTGTTTGACTGTTGAATGAAAGAAATATTGTTTTAAAAACATGTTTTAGAGTTCAGGGTTTGTCTCATTAGATCACTTTCTTTTGATTTTCAGCAATATTTTATTGAAACTAATGTAAAACAGCTTTTTTTCTGGTGTGCTAGATGAATCTGGAAGTGTCGCTTCTGAGTGTTTGTTTGTAAGCAGTAAATTCATCAATGAGATGCTGAGATCTGCATTATGCATGACTGAAAATTATATTAAAAGTGGACTGAGAAACTGAGAGTGGAAAAGTTGCTAAGAGTGCACTATAAACAGCACTAAAAAAAAAAAAATGTATCGAGGGAGAGAAGGCATGCGAGGTGAAGAAACCAGGGAGATGGAAGACCAGTGGAGCCATTAGGATCACGATTGCTGCCTCTCTATTTTGTCTTTTTAAATTTTTCTAACTTTGTTTTAGTCTCTATAACAGTTTTTTGTCTGTTTGCATGGAGTTTTCTCAGTTAAGGTGTTAACCGGGTGTATCAATCACATATTTTGAGTGTGCTAATTAGCGATTGATGAAACTTGAAGTGATAATTTTGAGAGTCGTTGTATGTGTGATGGCAGTGAAATAAACTGAATGGTGTGAAGGGAATTTAGAATATGACAGTGGCTTCAGGCAAAATGGTTTGAGGATTGAGTTACAATGGAATTACTATCAAGCCTTTTTTAAGTCCAGATGGTACACAGACTTACGGTTGTGAGTGTAAAGCCAGGTGAGTTTATTGCAGGGTCCACTTGAGAAACCCTTACAGTACAGTTGATGGAAAATATTTTATATTAGGTAATATTCAGAAGAAAATTCAGAACTGATTAAGAAGAACCATGTCCCGGAAAGGAAAGGAAAGGAAAGGAAAGGAAAGGAAAGGAAAGGAAAGGAAAGGAAAGGAAAAAACCGAATGGTATAGACAGAAGAACAAATTAGCAACAAAGTACCAAGTATTGGAGAGAAATGGGAAGAAGTGTAGATCGTAATTAAGAAAGGACAAAATGGAAACAAAGGATGAATGGGAAAAGGAAGAAACCACAAGGAAGTTAGGAGCCAGACAGAACAAGAGCCAGAGCTAGATATATATTCATATGGCTGCCATATCAAGTCTGGCCAATGTTAGCGAACAAGCCAATTAAATATTTATCTGTTTACCATGGTCAAAACAGATGAGCTCAGAATGCTTAAACAGATTGGCTGCCAGTCCGACAGAATGAGTCAGATATGCAGAACTGCACGAGCCAACATGAACACATTGAAGCACACATAAAAGCAAACTGTCTAGTGTCCGGAAATTTCTATAACTATCAGATGAGGTTATTTTAGGAGCTGCTGGCTTGAACAGTTCAGATCCATTTCCTATTGTGACATTTTACTTTGTTGCTACAGAGCTGTTTTAATTCCTTTAATGACTCTGGCGTTGGAATGACACACGGCGTACAAAGCACACCCACAACATTCAGAAAGCATCTTTGTTGCTGTAAATATTTTCTATGTTGGCAGGCTTAGGTTAGTGTGTGTGTTTAGGTGTGTGTGTGGACTGCTACAAGTGTGTGCCAGATACATTCCTGAACGTTTAATAAGGCCTATCACAGAGATAAACGGACCGAGAATCGACCACTAGCAGAGAGAGTGCAGAGAAGATACTTGTGTGATTTGTGTTGTGTGTGGGTATTTGGGACTTGCTTTTTCCTTTACGTCTCCATGGTGACTTGCCCTATTCTGGTTGGTTTTCATCCATGCTTTTGATTGTGCAAGAATTTAGTTTTTAGGCACTTTTGGCTGATTCCCTTATGTTGGATTTAGTCCGTATCCCAGAGGCTTGTGCAACTCATATTATTTGTACATTGGGACTTTGTTAAAGAGCAAAGAGCAGGTATGGATAATGGTATCTCCTGAGATGCTAGATGACAATAATAACTTGCCAAGTTTGATCGTTTGACCTATGACCCCTAATAATAAGAGTCCTCTACTGTATTTGGACTCGGTGGAATTTAATTAACTGGTCTCATAATGCCATTGCATTGTGTATGGAAAGTTTTCTGTCGGTAGCCATCAACTACAAACTTTCCTGCAGAATACTAATTTCACCCATTAAATAATATATTCATATGTAATGATGAAGTAGCGTATTAATGGCAAACCTCATTATCAGCCTTCAAATTTGGTCTACTTTTTAAATAAATGAATCGGAACAATGCCTACAATAAGAATTACTAATTTACTATTGACTGCAGATTATACACTGTACTTTCTATGCAATGTGCATGGTATACAATCTATATACTGCAGAAATAGTAATATCAGCATATTAGCATGCTGCTCTGAGAACAGTCAAAATCTTCTTTTCCTGAGGGACTGGAGGGTCAAGACCTCTTCACACTTTGCTGTCTCTTTTGGAAACACCAATTATCTCCCTTCTTTCTTCCACCCTCCCCTCATCTTCAGGAAGATAACTGTACTAAGCCTAACAGTTAGTGCGCTGGGAATATATAATAGTGTTTATGAATATAACCCTGCTGACTGGCAGAGCACATCAACAGAGAGATTAGCCTGTCAGCGACAGGCCTTTCCTTATGTAAATGTTCTCCCTTGGACTATCGAGATGAGAACAGCATGGTCTGCTGAGCAGCTAATTTCCCCACGTTAATGATCACTTAAGTTGTTTATTGTCAACTTATAACCTTCTGGGTTATAAAACGTCATCTTATACTCCCACATTTTGTTTTAGGAATGTTTTAGTCCCAAGGGCTTTTACTCAAGGGCTGTGAACTGAAAAGAAGCTTCCCTTGTTAGTTGGATGTTGGGGTTGTGCGTTGCTAACAAATTAGATTTTGTTGTTCGGTTTCCCACCACTGACTAACTGGCACCCTCATTGAAATGGTGCAGAAAATGTGTGTATTGTACCAGAGAGTTGTCTTAAAGCAGCAAATAGGCGAATACACTAAACTAGTTAAATGATCCAATTAAGCCAATTAAGCTAAATGATCCAATTGTTTTTACAGAACAGGCCAGTTTTTCATTCTGCAAAGCCTCCAAACTCAGCCGTAATTAGCCTGATGACCTTGATGGGAAGTGTAGAACAGAGCTACACTGGTGGTCGGAGATTCAACAGGAATTGTTAAACAACTACAATGCATCTCTGATGGGTCTTTAACAAAGCAAATTCTTGAAAATGCATTAGTTCTGCAAAATTTAGAGGCCCTAGATGTCTCACTTCCAAAGAAAAAAACTAAACAAAACAAAAAAAATTAGCAAATGTTATTGTGGATGTTGTCGGCATTAGTAGTTAGAGCATTGACATACAACTGCGCTCACGGCAACCCAAGTTCAATTCCCATCTCGAGGTCCTTTGCAGATCGCTCTCTACCCAGTGCTTTCCTGTTATCTCGCTACTGTCCTATCTCAATAAAAAGGCATACAAAGGCACATAAAGCGCATAAAAATAGCTTTAAAAAAATTTTATTGTGGAAGTTTGTTAGACAACTTTTGACAGGACTAGCTAAACCAGCAATAGAAAGGCATGTCAGTCTGCACTGATCTTTTCAGCAGGGTTGTAACTTGCCAAAAATTATCAGAGGGACTTTCTTTTCTTTGTGTTGTACCTGAGTGTGACTTTATTTTGCAGACTCTGCCAGAGAGAGCCTCAGTTCTTCATAAAGCGACTTGTGCCAGGAAATCTTTTGTGTGGAGAACATCATCGAAAGGCTTGAGGATTTTTGACAGTGTACAGAGTATTGCTTCAGACTCCTTTCAGCTGTCTGTCTCCTTATTCGTAAACACACACGAACAGTCCCACAGCAGATCTAATGGTGGGTGTTGTTCTAATGTAGTAGGAAACACATACTTACCATTCTGTTGGGTGAGCTCAGATAGACACAAAGACAGCTCTTGCTCTCTCTTGCAAATAAACTGTCCACTGACAGTAAGATGATCTGCAGGGACTGGGAGAGCCACCCAAGAGAACAGAAGCCAAGGCAAGCATAATGCTTACCAATGCTCATATAAGGCTAGTGTTTGTTCAGATCCTAACCCTAAGTATTAAACTTTGGTGAGTAACTCATTCATGTTGGTAGCACAAATGATACAGGATAATACCTCAAATTGTCTGGCTGTTTGAGAAGAGGTGTATTGGTACTTTTCCTAGAGATCAGACTTGTGTTTTTGTTCCAGATTTTGGGACTGGGTTGAATAATTGTCCTTAGAAGATCAATGAGTGTCCAATTCTGCTTCTGGAGGACCAACGTCCTGCACAGTTTAGCTCCAACTTACCTCCCTAGAAGTTTCTAAATTGAAGACCTTGATTAACTGGTTCAGGTAAGTTTAATTAGCGTTTGAGCAGAACTCTGCAGGACAGTGGCCCTCCAGGAGGAGGATTAGACACCCCTGCCCTAAACCAACATTGGTGATCCAGAGCCACATTTAGGGACCAGAATATTAAGGAGACTTGAGGGTGGGCTCTTTTGTCTTGGGTCAATAAGCAGCCAATAGCAATGTTCTGGAACCTGCCCCTAACACTGTGGCATCATGCTGATGAGTTTTGCATAGGCAATCCGGACTCACTTTGTCTTCAAAATGTACAAATCTCATTGGCTCTCTTGTTACGTAGATAAACTAGGCAGCACTGGAAGCCTCAAATCACACAGTCCTACAGATAAGCAAGCCCATGTTCAAGTACTTGGTCCCTGTTCCTTTAGCAGAGTTGTACACTTACTCTTAGTACAGTTGATGAAGATAGTCCTTATTCTTTCTCCCAACATCACTTTTAGACATGAGCTCATTTCCCGACAAGAGCCTTCAGGATTATTCCAACTGATGCATACACTTTTGTTATTTATAAGACCTGTTGATTTCAGTTTCTGGGGAACCATCTGGGTCTTCTAAAAGCAGACAGAAAAGGTTGTTCCTTTGGACAGACAATTGTGAATCTTATTGTAACTGCACTGGAATACTCTTATTTCCAGTCTTATAAATAATGTCTTATTTATAGGTTCTGGCATTGAAGTCATTTCTAAATCTTTACAATTATGAGGACCATTCATCAGAGATCCAGAATATATTGAGGCTTTTGAGTTGTTGAGTTGAGTTGTCGAAAGGCCACATGTAGTAGTATAGCGCTTCTGTCTAATGGAATGTAATCTTTATTCATCACCACACAAACAAGGCCAGAATAATTATTTTTCAGAAACTTGCAGTGTGCGATGTTGCCGTTGAAGGCCACCCACTAGCAGGGACAGTCCTTCTGAAGCAATGTGGTGTTTATTTTGGAATCTCAAGGATGACAGTGGTGAAAGCTCAAAGATTGCCCCTTGCAAGTCTGAACCTTTTCATTTGCCAACCCAGATCTCTTCCAACTAGGCTAGAACATACAAATTTCACCATTTTGCTTTTTTAAAAGAGCTTTAATTGCCTAAATCCTTTGGGCAGATCCAAACCCTTCCATTCTTAAATTCCTCTTGAATAACATGAATGATGTGTGAGAAATCCTGTGGACATGCTAATGTGCGTGAAATTTGCATTGAATTTTATCTGAAACATTCAAACTGATTTTTTTTTTATTCAGAGCTAGAAAGCTTCATGTAAGAGTAATATGCTGTTTTGAATTTAATCGAAACACTTGACCCAGTTAACCCACCAGTTTCTAATTTTCCTCACTATGATGCCTTTTAGGCAAATAGAGAGTTTCATGTGTGTTATTAAGGTCAAGGCAAAACATTCTTTCCGTATAGGCGGAGTGCAGGATGAACCGCAGTACGGATGCATATAAGGACTAAGTACCCCACAATTTTGTTGTTCATAAGTCTCCAGGATTCTCTCCGTCTCTTTCTCTTTGTTTATCGGTCTCATTTCATCATGTTCTCTTATTAGCTGCAGCTTTTTAGTTGGAAACTTATTGCTTTTGTACTGCTTGTGGCTGATACTAATAAACCTGAGCCTAATACAGGGATATGGCATTTGGTGGGAGCTGTTAATAAAGATAGAGCGAGAATGAATGCATAATCCTCACTTATTCAATGTGTTTTTTTTTTTGATAATGAGGGACATGGAATGGAGGAAAGGAGATTGTGCAGGTTGTAACCCTTAATCTTTAACATTTATAAAACTGAAGTGTGTAATTTTCTTTAAAATACTCATGCCAGCTTAATAAGAAATACAACTGTCACAATCTCTCAAAGTGTAAACACTGTGAATATGAGGCTGTAGTGCTATCAAAACATTATATTTGATTGAGCATCCCAACAAGCCTGACATAGCAACATTTGTTCAACCAATGACATGAGTTTGAGGCGGGGCTCTGTTGTGTGAATAGTAGATTCCTGTTGGTAGCCCAAAAGATAAAACTTTACTTTTAAAGGCATAGCTCACTCAAAATAAAGTTCATTCTTTAAAATATATATATTTTTGTTCCACAGAATAAACTCCATACAGGTTTGGAATGACATGAGGGGGAATAAATAATGACAATTTTCATTTCTGGGTGAACTATCCCTTTAAGATAATAAAGTAATATTTTGTCTGACATGTATACTGATTAAAAATTAACCCTTAATCAGTACAAAGCTTACGTTGTCTGAATCATTTGTATCATTCTAAATGTTCTGAATGGGGAAACAAGCTAAGATCAGTGTTGGCCTGTGAAATGCTAACATAAGCTGACATTGTTTTTGAATATTCTTTATTGGGCTGTTCGATTTAATGACCGTCAGATTACAGATCAGCTAGCGTTGTTCCATTTAGATAAGGATTGATTACATTCTTAGCAATCATTGTGTTGTGTGGAGTTTTGCAGATGCCGGAATTACCCCTCACTATTTATTTTCTTAAGATAGCTAATGAAAGTAACCAAGCAGATTAAGGTCTTAAATTCATTGAGGCGAGACCCATCTCATGGCAGACGAACCCCATTAAATCAAGGTTATCAGAAAAGAGAGCAACATCAACTCAAACAAACAGCCATGCAAATCCGTATGCAAATGTGTAATGTGACAAAATGGAAAACAATGGATTGCACTCTGCTTTATGCAAATAAGCGAGCCGCATAGCATTGTGGGTGATGAGTAATAGAGATAATGATCTGAATAGGGTGATTTCTCTGGGTGCGGGAGTGCAAATGAACTTTTTTTTCAAACTTGTGATAAAACCCGTTATGGGAAATAATTTGAGAAGCAAAGCACTTGTGGCAGGAGAGAAAGAGGTCATGTCGATGAAAGTGAAGAGAGGTGGAGGGTAGAAATATGCGTGTTTGTTACTGAACAGCTTTTGCTATCCAGTTTAGATTGAAATTCAAGGATAGTAAAAACTCCTAGTGGGGATTTTTCCATAAGATTCATGAACAGACTCAATAATAGCTGTTTTCCAAAACTTAGTAGGTTGCCCATCTAGAACGAATCATAAAAGAAGGCTGTTTTAAAAGATAGGTAGGACAAATATGCTACCTTCTAAGATACCTTCCTTTGGCCAAATTCTAAGGCAGCACAGAAAAGGCAATCCCATAATACCTTTAGACAAGCTCTGTGAGGAGATGAAATACATCCAATATGGTGAGAATTCGAGAGGAATGTAGTTCTAAACTTTTCAATCCAAGTAAACCACTGTTTTAGCTGATATTTGTGTTTGCCTTGTATTTGAGTTTAGTGTTAGCTTAGCGACATGCTAACAACATAGCTGCTTATGAAGAGTTTGATCAGTTATTTACAGCATGATATTCCATGTCATAATATGTTGCCTTTGAAGGTTTTGTAACAAGGCTAATATCATAATATTCAAACAACCCTGTAAGCATATTGGAGTTAGTTAGTTTGTTTAATAATTATAATTAGCTTACATTAAAAACATTAGAAGGGTGTCCCCTTAAGGATATGCAGCACAAGGTTGTGGTTGTGTGTGCATTTTACTTTATTTTCCATGTGTGGTCCTCAAACATAAATGTCCGAAGCAGCTGCCACTGCACTTTATCAGCTGTTAATTGACAGCTTCTTGGCATGCAATTATAGCTGAGTAGCGACTTGTTGCTCACTTTGAGCTTACTGATTCTTTGTCCAGGCCCTTCCAGCCGCCAGAAAACCACACAGTCATCAGGCCCTCCAAAGCTGCTATATTTCCCCCCATTTGCCCCATGATCCCAACATGCAATGTTTATCATGGAGATCAGTTTTACGTCCTTTAGCATGTAGATAGGATTCATCCTGGAGACCATTTTTTACTTTAGTTCCAAGTTGTGACTATACTGAGAAGTTTGCTGTCAGTTTGTCACACTGGACTGATTTTTCCCTTATTTTTGAAAGAGTTTAGACAGAATCACTGCATCTCAATGTTCTTCACTGAGCAGATGCCTGCAAGCTCCACCAACGTATCAGTCAGGTCATCATTTCATCTCAGTAGCTCACTGAATGTTCCACATTAATGCATCATCATGAGCAGAAAAACTGTTTGTGGGATATGCCTGTTTGTTTTTTTGTTTTTTACTCTTTCAACAAAAGACCAGTCTTATCCATTCTACTCAGGTTCTCAGCTCCAGTGTGTTTTACCTGAATGACTATGTATGTTTGTGTTTTTGTCTCTGGCTCAGTAAACACTCCTTCACACTTCCATGTTCAAGGTTTGAGTGCGAACTGGAGACAGCAGGCGAGTGTCGTATTCACAAATTCATATCATGACTGACATATGGCACCATAAAAGTGAAAATGGTATTTTAGCTTTGCCAAATGTGGGATGTATAAGACGCTATAACAGGTTGTGGGTGTGCAAATCCTGTCAAAGCGGAAAATACACTAAACTTGATTCCAGATACCGTAGAGGTCATTTACCTGACAAGCTGCTTCTGAATCCTACAGAAATGATATTGCATATTAGCATTGCCAAGTTTCTCTTTTCCCCAAAAACCTGAACTATTTCTTGCTCTTTCATTCTTTTTGCTAGGCGTTTATTTCAACAGAGCAACCAACAATCATCTGGCACTGCTGTGAGGAAGTCTGCATGTTGACCTTTCATTGATTTTTCCACACCAGTTCATAGTCAGTGCTTCCTATGAACACACAATATGCCATCGTAGCTAAGCTAAAAACATGTACAAGTCAATAAAAGACCTAAAGTTTGTGGAAATACCATGTTACTCTCCATCCAGATATCCCAACATTCTCGAAAGTGATACAACCCACGCTTTGACACTCTATCCCACATGAAATCTCACTTGCTGCAGATATCTGAGTAGGCACACACCGGTTTGAATGGGCATGACACTTGACAATGCATGTCTCTTGGGCGAATAATAAAGTACGTCTAGTGGAACAGAGTAAAAACGAGAATAGAGAGACACCTTGACATCTGTACCTGCTGCAGGCTACATGATACCCGGCACGTACAGTAAACATCTCAAAGTCATTATGATGAAGGTCATATGACAGTTCTTTTGTTATGATGAATGTACTGAAAATCTCAAAAGCATCTACAAAGACGTTCCATGCCATCTCTTCAATCAAATCTCCTCGAATCAAACGTCCTAAGAAGAGAGAAGTCAAAAATTTGAGTTTTAATCTGGGATACTCAAATCATTTTTAGGTAAACAAAGCTTTAAATCATACCTATCTGCTTGTAATTCACCTGCAAGGTGAAACAGCAGGACATGACCCATCTTCAAAGACTGTATTTGCCCCTGAAGTTTCGGTGAAGTGATGGCATAGCACTCCTGCTCATGTCCTTTGATGAAACATCAATGGGGGTGATTTATTTGTTTGGGAAGAGTGATACTGTCTACTTCCATGTGGCTACAGCCCGTTGAACATTTCATTGTGAGTCATTGTCAACTGCACTGCCTGCTCTTATTACTGCAATACTGTAATTAGGCTCATATACAGTCTTATTGACATTGAGAAAATGCACTTACATTGCTAACGTCAAGATTTGATGTGTAGTGGGCGTTTTTGACACACTAGCTGTCGTTAAAGTAATGCTTGGTCTTCCATATGTTTGCGCGAAGGGGTCAGACGTGGAGGCAGGTGTGTAGGAGACATAAAAGACATGGTAAAGAAGGTTGTTCGCCTTCAAGCATGGATGCAGGTACGATCTGAAAATATAACACCTATGAACTTTGCTTAGCATAAAAGAAAACTTTTCCAAGTAGCCTTTAGCTATAGTAGGACTTTTATAGAAGGGCATCTGTTCAATCCATGGCCGATGCTACTAGATTTATCTAGATACTTCCTTCTGTCCTAGGTATGTAAGATCTCTTTGGCCTTGGATGCTCATATCGTCCACATGAGAAAACAAAATACAGCTAATTATCTTGATGAAACCTCAATAATGTTTCTATCTATCATCAAACTAAGTTGGATAATTGTCCTCATGAGATAGCAATATTTAAATGCATCACTCTGCTGCAAGATATTTGCAAAATAATTAGACTTGCAAAAAAAAAACAGGTATTTAACTGCACAGCAGTTGGTGTAAAAATACATCCATGACAACTGATACTGCGAAAAGAGAGAAAGATGGAGAGGTTGTTGTGACACAAACAGTCATAGCAAAAGGAGAGAGCTTATCCTCTGAGATTTTAACTTGATGTTTGAGTCCTTCCTCAAGGGGCTGTGAGACAGACAGAGGAACTGGACTGGGAAATTAAGAATAAACAGACAAGTGGGAGTGCAGAAAGCGAGATCAACAATAACAGAGGGTAAATAGAAAGTATGGGTGATTGCCACTGACCGCACGGTAGAGGTTAATATGAAGCCTTCTGCTAGTCAACACAGTCACAAATCTGAGCACAGTTTGAGATATTAAGATGCCACTGAAGCTCTACAGAAGACATATTTGAGACTACAAGGGTCTTATTCTCAGGTGAAACACATGAGAAACATTAGACTCCATTTGTTCTGCATTTAATATCACTGCATTCTAGGAGAACAGTTGGGATGGTAGAGATATCTTGCTACGTATATCTATACTTTTGAGCTAGATGTTTACAGGTCTTTTACCCTTGTAATAATTCTTCCTGAAATGTCTCCCTTAGTAGCTTGGGTCTTCTTTTCTAAGTATTATAGAAATATTATCTTTTTGTCCAGGCCGACCGTCCCTGGTTTATTTTTTTGATCTTGTTTGTCGTTCAGTTACTCACTTCCTGTCTGTCGTGGACTTATGTTTCCTTCTAAATCCCATCTTTCGCTCGTTCTCCATGTGGTCACTGGGCGCCTCTTTGCCTCAACATCTGATTGCGCGAGCAACGCGTAGAGGATCGAAACATAAACCTTTTCATCTTTGCTCAGTTCGCTCACATCCACTTCCATCCAGCCCTGCTTGTTTTCATCTGGTGTTGAATAATCACAACTGACCCCTGCCATATAGCGGTATGTTCTTGCACAAATCTATCTATCTATCACTATCTAATTCTTATCTAATCTATATACTATATCTCTATCTATTCTATCTCATCTAGGCTTCTCCCTGCTTCCTGGAATTCATCTCTATGTGAGAATATCTAATCTGTAGAAGAGCTCTGATAAATCCTTTAGGAGATGTCACTTCAGAATAATCACGTCGAAGGAAAGAAAAAAGAAAATTGGTCTTACCCACACGCATGATGCTTATTATACTCTTTATTTTCATTTTACATCTTTGTTTCTGTCGTATCTGACTTATCTGATTCCAGTTCATAAGTATGTCTGCACTTATTCAAATGAAATCACTATTCATCTTCCATTTCTATTAGCTGTCTTGTTGCTTCCTTTCCCGGGTCTCAATAATAGTTTCCTTTTCATCTCTTATTGTTTTCAACCTGGATGAACATGAAAAGGATGTGATGTGAAGTACATATATTTTTGTTGAGTTTTTCCAAGTTTTTGCTTAACCAGTAGAGATTTTGGAAGTGAGTTCGGAATCTCTATGATATGTTATCATGTCTATATGAGGATGTTGCTAGTAGCCTATCATGGTCACGGAAATGTCTCGTTTGCATTTGCAGTTTTTAAGCATTGTGCGATAAAATAAAACAAGATGGATTATTAAGTCGCTGAAGACACAATCAGCCATGTGAAAGACAACTCATTATGCCTATATGTGTGTGCGGGAGAGCGACGGTTATCTGGTGATGCTAGCTCAGGAGAGTGTGAACATGATGGAGACGATCTGCAGTTGAGGTTATCTATATTTTTGCCTCTTTATAGACCTTGAACGGTTGAAATATTCAACTATGTAGTTCGTCTAAAATGCTTCATGCATTTAGCAAGTTATCCTCTGTTAAATCTACAGTAATTTAGGTCTTAAAGTGACTAGCAAACTCGCTCGAGAAGAAAAGAAACCAATATGACCCTAGACCTAGTACCACATAAACCGTCTTGGAGTCGCTGACGGATATGTTTTAGCAATAGCCACCTGCAAAACAAATAACCTTGTTATGGGTCAAGAAATTTTTACTTTATGCCAAAAGTATCAGTATGGGATATATAAGTAAAGATATTAGTTCCATGAAGATATTAGGAAAATATATTAAAAACTACATTTGTGATTAGGATATAGCATATGCATTAAGAACTTCATTGGAACAAACCTTTAATGGGTGATTTTTCTCAGCTATTTAGAGTATTTTGCTTTTAGTTTGTACCTCTAGATTCCGATAGTTCCAAATAGCTTGCTATCTCTGCCCAATATATTGTCCTATCCCTAACTAAACCATACATCATGGACAGCTGATTTATTCAAGCTTGTCGACGAAGTTGTGATCGGTGTGTATAACCTCCAATTCTGAGAAATGTACACTTATGACTGTCTTTGTGGCCTATGGGCCACATATGTAACTTAGTAAATGCCGATTCCAGGGCGCTATTAAGAGACAGCGTCCTAATATTCCAGCGGTCTGTCGTTCATGTTAAATAAACAACAAAACGATGGGTTGGGAAATCTTATAGACTCTGAACTAAATAACTTTCAATAACTCTGAATAAATATATATTAATTTATCACAATGAAGATTATGACAGTATTTTATACACTTATACTTATACCAAGGGACGTCCTAATAATTTTTGCGGAGCACCGCCAAATCTGAATCAAACAACACCAAGCCAAAGGACCCCACACTGAGGGGATCGGGGATCAAATAGTAACGACCATGAGCGATCCCAACAGACACGACTGTGACGCAATCTTTTCATGATAGTTTTGTCCTAACCACCGTAACAGCACGACACAGGGAGTTCACTTTTTTAAAAATGTTGTTTATTTTTACGTGTAATCGCGCGGAAGAGAGACAACATACAACATATGACAGGACATCATACTCAGGTAATAATCTATTTCCATGTCCCTTTTCCTTCCTCATACGCCACGTTTTTGCTGTCCACATCGTATCTACATGGACGCACGCATGCAAATCATTTGAACTTTGTGTTCAGTACGTCCAATAAAATGAGAACGATCTGAAAGTCTAGATGTTTACTGTTGGAGTCATGGTTTGTCGTCGGCTTGCGATCCCAGCCCTGCCCCCATCCAGTCCGTAGACAGCATAACTTGAATTATAATGAAAGCGTCGACTTATTGTATTGTTGCACGCTCACGCTGCGCCACTCGCATCCGATGTAGACACGATAGTAAAGTAATGTTCGCCTTTCTGACTGCAGCTCGGTTGAATTTCATGCCCCATTATAGTGCAATTAGACATGCTCGCAGCAAACCTTTTCTATCACGCATGGCCGAGATTGATGCTCTGGCAGGGCGACACCTATTGAGCGATACCTGCTGATATACAATGTATGTAGCATTTCATCTTTATTTGTTCTCTCGTGCTACTATTGACTATGTAATTCGTTTAACGATTCTTATTTAATCGCTGACTGTTTACTTGTCTTCAGTGAGATTTTTTGTGATATTGACACTGGTGACACGAATTATAAAATTTCTTTGGTATCAAAAATATTGATATCATAAAGACCTTATCTAAAGCAAAAATAACTATATCGTGATACTGTTAATGTGAAATAAAATTCATAACTCATATCTTGATATAAGATTTTGGTCATATCGCCCACCCCTAATTGAAATAGTTTGTCAAATTATCTGACCTCAATTACATTTTTAATTGATTGTTGAGGTGACTTTAAGGATAACGTATAAACTAGTCCTAGCTACCATTTGGTCCCTTCCAGTGAACTGTGCCGGTTAGAAGGCGAGGCACAGTATAAGGAAATTAGTGTAAAATTTGCCGATATCCAATTTGTTGATATGAACAGGCCAGTTTCGCCACAGTAAATTTAATCTAGATCTTTGCTTTTTTTCAGTTGTATATGTTACAGCTACTCGTCAAGTATTCATTCAGATGAAAGCATATCTCGTTTTCATCTGCTGTCTAAATTTAAAATCTTTTTATGGTTACTGCCAGACGTGATTGTGTGCTTTTGTACTCTGGGAAAATCACAGCTTATATGCTAAGGATAAAAAAGGAAAAAAAACAGTTTTGATGCTGTTGACAAATCTTCAGGCCGTAGAATGAAGTGTGTCTGTGTGTGCATGATAACAAATTGGGATCGCTAGGACTATTGCATGCAGTCTGTTTGTTGAAATGTAATCAAATTCTTATTGTTCTTTTTCTCCATTTTTCCCCAGTGGACTTTCACAGAAGATTTGGGTGTTTTGAAGGCAGGGTCTTCCCTGGTTGGTTGTGAAGATCTAAGTAAACAAAGCTTGTTACTGTGGCATAACTGACCTTTGGATCTGAAAAGTGGCAGCAGAGTCCTATTGAAACAAGAAGCCTCCAGAACCATCCAAAATATCCTATAAAGATGGAGTTCAAATTAAACCTTGAATGCTGATTTATTAGAGTGAAAAGGTAAGAACTTTTTAAATAGCACAAACCTCTTGTAACTCAAAAAAAACTTTAAAGTGAATAGATGCTATTGCTCTTAAACATCAGAACTAATGATAATGGTGCAAATGTTGTGCTAAATATGGTGATGTTCTTTTGTGTAGCACCTACACTCTGCATATTGTTCTGCAAATAGTGCTTAAAGGTGCAATAGGTGATTGTCTTCAGAAACATTTTTTGTTATGCTGGTTGAAAGTCTCTTCACATCCCGATAGCAATCATTAAGTTAACTGGTCTAAATGTATTTATCTGCATTTATATATTCGTGGAAGCCGTAAGACCAAGAAATGTTCGTCGCAATACAAAACGCCTTGCGCTCAGGAAACAGCGTTATATTAATCGAACTTACCTACCTGCCTGTCAATGCTAGTATTAAGATCACCTCTGCGCGAACCCTGTTCGCCGCAGAGTGACAGAAGTACGTAATCCCAAACAACGAATGACATCGCCACGCTGCTGCAGACAGAGCTGAAGAATGAACAGGCACATAACATCAACAACCAGGACTTCCTTTCATGCGCTATTGTAGTACTATTAAAGTTTATCTCTACTGGAGGAAGAAGCGAGCTGATGATGCTAGGCCCCAGCGCGTTAACCGAAATTTATTTCGAGGTCCTCGGGGCCCCCGATGCTCCTGCCAGTTTTGCTGTCGTCGCTTAAGTTAAACGCCGATTCAGGCTAATAGTTAACATTTTGCCAAGATCCTCCGGAACATGCACAATTGTTTTTTTTCTAATCGTTTAGGTAGCACTTATAATGCGCATTTAGAGCACTATGTGCCGAACTTCTGAGGCCTGTGTGCGATATATATCTGTACTGCAATATATATCGTAATGTGGTTTAACGTTGCTGGCGGATTTTGACCCATTATCGAGTATTTCGGACAAAAAAACCAATTCATAAACGAGCCTACAGAGGCGCAACATACATCTCCGTGAAGTCTAGACTAGTATGCGTGTGTTTTCGTTCCTGCCATGACATAGTTCTATATAATATTGCATTAAGAAAGAATGATCACAAAAGACATGATGGCAGAGAAAATGTCATTATATTATACCACTTATCATAGTTATTGCAAATTTCACACTGAAAGTGCCGTTTTTCTCAAAAATGTGACATTTGACTCATATAAAACCATAAGTTAATTATGAGAGACTAGTTTTAGGCACCATTACGCTGCTTTGACTTCTAGTGTCAGCCCAACAAATTCATCCCGCATACTATCAGCCACAGTGCTGTTTTGCTCGTCTAACTGAGCAACTGACGGTGTTTCGCTTCTTGAATGATCAAACGTTAAATGATTCCGAGATTCAATCGCAATGCCTAACTAGTTAAGAGGGATTTGTTACGCGCAACTAAGTGGGCGGTTTTAATTTCCAATTTCGCAGCTTTATCAGTTTTTTTTTTTGATAGCATTTTTTTCATGTTTAAATATATTTCAATATCAGTATTCAACACTTCCTTTTTATGTTTAATTATATCAAAACAGTTATTTTGCATTTGCATTGCAGTTAAATGCATCAAGCGTACTTACCTATGCATTGAAACAAAATACATAGTGGGGTAATACATCTAAATGACCCCTTCAGCATGCAGATTCTTGTTGATATATTTGCGCCTATGAGGAACAGGCCCAAAGGTGTATTATTCAAATTCCTGATTAAATGTATAGGCCTTTGGCACTCAAAAGTAAGGCCAGTACACTCTCTAGAAAAATGGCTTTCATAAAAGGTAAAAATGCACCCGATAAAAGATGTAAAAAAACATGTTTAAACTTATTGAGAAAAATTATATAATTTACTATGCAGGATGCAAAGTGCACCACCACACAGAGTAGAAGAATATTAAAAATCATATGAGTCAGCTGTTGCTTTCCTGGCCCCCCAGCCTTAATTAGTAACGCAATAGTAATACACGTCTGCAAATATTCAGTCTAATTATCGGTCATCCGATAAATCCCATGAAAATATTGAGATATAATTTGTGTCAATATCGCACACCTCCTAGTGCAACTACATAGCTTGTATTTAAACACGATGTTGACTGATAGTAATTAGGCTTTCCGTGAGGCTGTGTAGTTTGCAATGATTTGGAACGTTATTAGATTGAATATTTGCCCGAACATCATTGACTAAACGCCGCCCCATGCAAAGTGCATGTATGCAAATTTTACGGTTCTTTTAAGAGTTCTATGAACAAGTTAGTCCATACTTAGAACTGGATCTGGCCATATATAAAATTTGTAAGCGAAAGAATGCAATACTCTATAAACTGTACATTCGATGTTGAAAAATATTTACAGCATGTCAGCGGCCAATTAATGCTTAGAATGGCACAGTGTGTGACATAGAACCAATCTCAGTGTGTTGCGTTGACACAGGGCGATCCTGGAGATTCCAATACCTCTTGAGGGGACCTTTACCCGATCCTATACCCCACCACCCCGACCCAATCCCCCACCCCCCCCCCCGCTCCACGCCCCCGTCCACCCCCCCCCCCTCCCCACCCAATCCGCCACCCTCCCCGCCCTCCACCCTCCACCCCACCCCCCCCCCCCCCCCCCCCCCCGCCCCACCCCCCCCACCCCACTTCACGGATCCGTGATTCAATGTACTTAAGCTACATGTGTACATGTTTTGGAGCATATAATTTAAGTAATAATTCAGAAGTTAATAGTTACTTTGAGGTACGTTTAGTAGACGCATGTGTCCACCTGGTGTCATGTCAAAAACGCACATTTAAAAAAAGGTTATACAAATCATTAATTCTCATTCCCAGTCCTACTGATAAATGCACACAGGATGTGCCAGCATATATTTTTTTATCCTAGCCATTGCTAATGGATCTTCCCAGCCAAAGGGCGTGCACAATTGCTATGGATAGGAGAATACCTCGTATTGCCTCATACTCTACTCTCGTTTATCATTTATCTATCTCTATTTGTCTAGAGAGCAGTCATGTAGAAACTTTTATGCTCTGATGACTCAACACAGTGAGGAATACACACTACTCAGAACCTCACCAGACAGTCCCTGTCTTACTGGTTCCTCCTGCCTGTGCATTTCTGTTCCGACTACTGAGGTCCAACCCCGAAGAAAGTCTGCAAGCAAATAGTGTCGGCGGCACAGTTAGCTGTACTTGAAGTCTGTGTAGTTAGGTGTCGTGTTGGTGCTGCAGTGCCTGTTCGGCCCACACTGTGATGGAATTGTACATGTTAAATGAACCATTTACTTTACTAAAGAAGAAAAATGACCTTGTTAATATTGTTTTCGACAATATAATGTCCAATTCTTAAGAATACTTTCTTCTCTGTTCCAATGACATACATGACACAAATAGGCAATTAGTAAATCTATCCAGTTATAACAAAGAGCCAAGAAAAAACGAAGATAACCTCATAGATAGCGACGTGTAAGTAATTAACCTATGCTGTCATGGCTGCAATAATGGCTTGTATGTGCGTAAGGCAGAGGTAAACATTTCACATAAATGAGAACCCAAAATTCTGCTGTGTGTTATAGTGCTTTTTCACATTTGTCTTGATTCACAGTGGTTCCAGAAGGCGGGATTTATTTGCTTGCTTGTCTTTAGCTCCAGTTTCTTCAAGGGATTTTCTTTTGTTTGACAGAGTTTGTAGCTTCTCGTCAGGGTTCAGAAGCAAAGGGCTAGTCATTGAAGGGTAGCCGTCAGTCAGTCCATGTTTCAATAACTTGAATCGTGCATGCTGAAAATATATTCACTTAGTCCCTAAGGAAAGAGCCAAGAGAGAACGGGTGAAAAGAAAAGCATTCTGATCAGATTTTTATCCACACTGAAGGTACACTTACTACAGGGACCGTAGAATAAGAAGTGGACTGAAAACGAAATGGTTGTTGGTTGCTTGCATCTTTGCAAGGGTTGTGCAGTGATCGATCACCATTGTGTCTTGCACCAGACTGTGCTGAAGACACAACAGCGATAGAACAACACTTGCAAGGATGCAAGGAACTTGCAACCTTTTAGTTACCAGCCCAGCTTAAGCCTTAGTTTGTCTTGACAAAATCTGGTTCACATTCAGTTTATTCTAGTCAAGAAATGCCTAAGGAGACGGCCTAACTGACATATAAAGCTACCAAGCTCAATTCAATTTGCTTTTGTGTAATTTGATGCCAGTAATCTGGTGACCCTTGGCAAATCAAGTAATAAATTCTTTCTCCAGAAGGACTTGTTGAATCAACCTGTTACCTTGCAAACATGACAGTTTCAAAGCTGACTGATAGAAAAACCTGTGTACCTTTATTCACAAATGTTGCAGAAATCCAGCCAATCAGATTAGATCTTGTCAGATCGAGAAAGTCCAATCCAGTTTTGTTTGCAGTATGCATATTCTGTGAGCCTCCCACTTGAAGCTGAGGACTAACCGCTAGGTTACACCATCCCAATTTAAACTGCAGGGTGGACAGTTTTAAGAACCCCTATCTCCCAATGAGCATCTCAAAGGTCCGAGCAAGGTCTAGCGGGTAAAGATTTGGGGTCGTACACTCAACTGTGATGACCTGCTGACGGAGACTCTTAGATATTTTATCCATTAGCCCTTTGGGAAAGCACTGTAACTGTGAGTGTATGAGTGTTTTCTCTTCACTGTGTATCGTCTCCATCTCCTACCATACACCAGTGCTCCTGTCAAATCTACTTGTTTGCACCCCAGATTGCCTTGGCGACATGTTGCCTCTTGTGCAATGAGGTGCCCCTAAGTGTGTGTTGCTGTGTGAGAGAGACTGCTTGGCAAGTCGAGCGTATGTGTGTGGCTCTGATGGGAACAGCTGATACATGCTAGTTTAATTTTTCGGCAGCTCCACCGAAGATAAGAGGCTTTCGGACAGACTGCTTGGGACTTTGTGTGTGCGCTCGGTTATCCAAGATAAATTCAGGCTTGTATGGGATTGTGTTAGCGGCCAATTCCTTTCTTCTCTCTACTTCTGTCCTGACTCCTTAGGCTCACGGCGGCATTTTTTACCTGGACGTCTTACCAAGGGCTTCTTCACCTTGGAGCGATAAAGACCAATTTGACTATCATGATAAAGACTTGCCCAGTTCTTCAAACCAAAACTCATTTGAGACTTGTTAATGAGAGCAGCAGGTTACTTCTAGGCCCCTTTGCGTTGTTTGTAATGCGTTTGTTGTGTGCAGCAAACTGCCAGTCCAAGGCCCGATGATGTAGGATACCCTACCAGTCCCGGTGGAATGTTCATCTGACTGCCCTCAATCAATGCGCTAAGACACATTAGCCTGTATATGGGACCAGCCTAATGAGAGGGAGGGTTGGGAGATGTTACCGGCATAGAGGCCTAAACCCATGGCCCTTAGGATTCCACGCTAAGCTATTCCATCTCTCTCTAGTAAATGGCTAGCCAGCACTAGTTGCCAGGTGCTAGTTCCCCTCTCCAGCAAATCAGTCAGGCATGTAGGCAACCCTATTGTATGCCAACCTATCTCTTCAATAAACGTCCATCTTACACCCCCCCCCCTAACCTCGCTTGTTAAGCCAAATGCCTGCACTTCCCCTTAAGTGGGGTCTTCACCTTCTTGTACAGCACCAGAGTTGCTATTGCTGCTCAACGTTGGGGTCGCGGAGGTAGAAGGAGGGAAGGAAAGGGGTTGATGCCAGATCCCCGGTGAAATTAGGATCTTCTATTGGTTTCACAGGCTGGGGAATCTTCTGGCTCTCCATACCAGGGGCTCATCCCGCTTAGCGATCGTGTAATCTTATTATGCTTATGTTATTGAATCCTGCAGGATTTTGCCTGCCTGCTAAGGTGGCAGTAGCGTTTACTTGCCTATTATACCGTCCTCCTCCGCTGAGCGCGAGATATAGCAGCGAGGGATGGAAGATCGAGCGAGACAGGAAGCAGAAAGGATAGAAAATTTGACCCCCTCACCTGGCATTCACTATAGAGTACACGTTATCTTGCATATATCCATTACCTGTCATGGTTTGTACGTGCTATGAGCCAAGCTGCTTCACTGTGTGACCATTCGGTGTTTCCGTGGCTCAGATGGATGTGAATAGCTTTTTTTTTTTTTTTGTGCCTTCATTGAAGGCCTTTTCTAAAGCAGTCTTTCCTCAGGGAAATGACATCAGATTCTTATCTTTCTTGTCTCTACTCTCTCTCTCTTCTCTCTCTATCCATCGAACGCGGAGTAGCAGTAGGTCACAAGCGTTTTTCCTCATACGTTTAATAGCCTGCGCATTGACAACAGCAATTAGTTCACGAGCTAGCGTGAGATATGAATGTGATCTTTATTTGTGGTTGAACCCTGGTCGATAGTGAGTTTAAATGATAGACTATTACTGGTGAATGCGGTCATGCTCTGTACAACCAGTTCAGTGAATGCAGAGAACTTTAATTTTGATACAAGCTGTATTTTGTCCCATATTTAAACGATGTTATTAGTAGTTTATATTACTGTACCTCACGAGAGGATGTCTTATGCATATACACAGACAATTAAATAATAACACTGATATGTCTTGTGTGAACGGGCTGTCTGAGGCTGCAAAAATAGCACAATTTTGTAACCGTAGCCAATTGGATTTGCAGGCAATGCCAAAAATACGAACGTACACTAGGTCGACACAATGGTGGCTTACACGTGACTGTTGTTCTGCTGCTCTCAGTAATTCTTTTTGGTTGGAGCGAATCAACTCAAAGTGATTAATGACCAGATGAGTCTGAGCTGAAGATGCCACTCGACCTCTTGAATTCTGCTTGACTTTGTAAACAGTCGCTGTAAATTACAGCTGTGCTTTTGATGACCACAAGCAGAGACCACATTACCCAGCACTCTGATCCCTGCACTGTCACTATTATTTAAGGGGAATTGTAGAATTGAAGACTGATGTGGGGTCAGTTGCTCCTCTACCCCACTGTGAAGATCATTAGTAATTGCATAAACTCGTCCCAGAACAGCTTGTTGTAGTCCACAAATTAAGTTTTACACAAAACATTTAAGTGTAGGCTATAGGAAAAATATTTTACATTTTCAGTAATTACATTTTTGGTTTTGTATGTTGTCATATGAATATATGGCACAAGTCATATGGAACTTCCATTGTTTATCGATCTTTTTTATATGTTTTGGTGCTTGGCAGTTTACATCACAATTGACATTCATTGGATAGAAACAAATAGCTTGGACATTCTGCACAGTATCACCTTTCATGTTTTACGGGTTTGAAAACAGGATTTTTATAGTTTTATATTTTATTTTTTATTTTTTTTTTACTTTAGTTTGTTTTTGTTGTTCGTTTGCCATCTATAATTTAGTGCAATGCTTATTAGAGGTTTTTATTTTGTGTATTATTCGTTTATGGATTACCAATTAATAAGTGCTAACTTTGATTGAATTAATCTATTTTGTTTTTTTGGCTAGCCTCATATTTTTTTTTTAGCACAGTTTATTGTTATTTATTTAGTGCAGAGAGCATTTCATGTTAAAGTTGCAGGTGGAAGTTGTAAAGGTTGTGTTTAAATAACAAAAATCTACAGATAATCTTTGGCCATATTTGCGCTTTTTCTAAGTAGCTTTCAAAGTAATGAAAATGTTGTATTTTAGATTGTCAGTTTGACGTTCCAAGCCTTTCCCGTTGTCATTTTAATTCTACTTAAATTCATATGTATCTTGTTTTCATTAGTTTCATTAACGACCATAGCACTGCATAGGCTAATTACATATATGGTTGCAGCAAAAGGAAATGAGCGATGAACTAACAATTCATAACCTGTCATTAAACAAGTAGGACATATACAGAATCTATCCAATCCACCAGGCCATGTCATTGGATTTTAGGCGGTTGAGTTTGGTGGCGAGAGGTAGGAAAGCGCTTGCTTCCAGCGACCAATAAAAGGATGATTTTTTTCTCGGAACAGCCTGGAAATCACATCGATGCTGCAGGATGTATCACGTCGATCGCGATGCAACTGTAATGTATCACTCGCTGCTAATCTGGCTTTGCTACTTGCTGAGATATGTCATGTAATGGCGCAGACTCACACCCCACCCCGACCCACACACATTAGTACTGAGTCCATATTTGTATCAGCACCCAGCAACCCCCCCCCCCCCCCACCATTACGCCCATCAAAACATGTGTTTGTGTCTGCTTCTGTCGTGAGAGTGACTAAGAAAGACGCGTTGAAAATATAGAAAATAGAGACGATACTCTCAAAAACAGGCACAACAGTAAGAGAGGGAGAACAGGCAGGAAGATAATGATCAACATGGCAGGCACATGCAAAACGGATAATGGACAGACATGGACCGCATGGGCACATTTTCTGACAGGGCTGCATGCAATATGCACACGGCACTGTAGGGTGAACGTTTTTTTGCGGTGGGGGGTTAAAGCCGAGGGCATTTTACAGGACGCTCGTTTGTTCTAGTCGGTGCGGTGTCTGGTTTTGACACAGATTTTGTTGCTCATAGCTGTCTGTGACACGTGACTTGAATTACAAATAGGGTTGTATGCCTGCCAAAAAAAGAAAAGAGAAGAATATGAGAAAGAAATGATTACAGATACATGTCTCCGAATCTGATATATGCGTGAATGGTGAGGATTTCTCTGCGAACGTGTGGGCCGGAGAGAAAAGAATGAGTCCGTGGATGAAAGAGTGATCAATGGCGCGAGGAAATGCGCTTTTGACGGAAAAGGGATGATCAGCCAGCGAGTGTTTGGGAAGGAGATTTTCAAAACGGAAAAGATGGAGGTCGAGGAGAAAGGAAACTGGACTGGGTGGCCTAGAAAAGCACAAGGAATTAGTGAATTGTTAAGAGAATAGCCATGAGAAAGCTGTTTCTCAATTCAAGAATGCTAAAAGACATGAGGACTGTAATGTTATTGTCTGAGCAGCCGAAAGTGATGCCAGGATTAGCATGAAAGAATGAGAGCTACTAATTAGACGTGAGGACTACAGCATCGACTATACTTAGGAACAAAGAATTGGATATGCTAGTGATCTTGTTGACCTATGTATAAGGGCGTGAGAAATCAAATAACACAGGCGACATCACAGCCCAAACGTTTGCATGATGCGGAGAACAGCTGTTTAAAGACTTACAGACTCCTCCGGTCAGCCTACCGACAGACTGGCTTCTGAGCATTTCTAAACAGTTCAATTTCAATATCTCAGGTCTATGGATTCGAGCGCATCCTGATGTCTAAGACACATAAGAGGATAAGTTCAGGAGTTCTATCTGTACGTGCGTTTTGTGTAGTTAAGTGATGTTAGTATTCCATTTTATTATCTCCCTCAGGAGAAATTTGTCTTAAGCAATCCAAAGAGCAGATCAAACATACAACAATACACTTATTAAATTACACTTCACCAAAAAAACAAAAAAAACATTCCAAAACCACATATATCATTCCTACACCATCCTAATAATACACCAACATTATATATTACCCATCACATTACCCTCACCCACAAAACAATTTCAGTCACTTGTTATTTAAAAATTTGATAATGGAATTAAGAGAAAATTTGTACCTATTCATCTCACAATTTGGTACCCTATATCTCCTGCCTGAGGGCATCAGCTCATACTCCTTGTGGAGAATATGGCTTGGTCACCAATAATTTTAAGACTCTGCTTCCTAATGCTGCCGTGATATCACTACTGCACGATTGCAAGAGAGTCGACATAACTGTGCGCGGTAGCTCAATGAACGACTATACTGGAGTAGCAGTTCGGTGTTGCGTCGTTTGTTCAAATTTCTGCCACGCCATTGGTATATGACGACGAGGAGGTTAACACTGACTATAGACTTTAACCATAGGGAGAGATCGCCGGCACAGTCTTGTTTCTAGGTGCGGCAGAAGGTGTCGACCCGCGATTTTGCTACAAAACCGCCCAATTGTAATACTCAAAACTTGCCAATGAATAGCCAATGCTTTCGAGGCGAGGCGGGGTGATCTTCCCCCCGTAAAAATCTCGTTACGGGGTGTCACATACCCCATTTGGCGGGGTTCTGGTACAATTCACATTCCAGGGCCTGAATATCAGTTATTGGGGTCGCTTCAATCTGCTGACATAAAAAACAACCGGCGGGAATCGCGGATTTGGCAACACTGGTCTGCTAACTACGTTTCATATAACTCCTCCCCGACCTTCCCGCGGCCTGTATCTTTGTCTCTCATTGGCTGTAGGTCATCGCAGATGTATTTTTCAGTCAGAACATTCACACAGCAGGAGATTGTGAGCTCGCTGACAGCTGCCAGGATATGAGAATGCCAAATATTTAGCGTGCGTGTCCCCCCCGGTTATTCCCTCAGATTGGTCATTCACACTGCTGTGATGTCACTCTGCTCTGGACTACGAAGACCACGATTTGCCGTCTGATTTCGGGATTTATGTCGCATTTCGGCAAACTGTCGCCGCGAGTGACAAAACGTGCAGTGTGAATCTCTGGCTCAATAATCAGCTCTTCTAAAATTATGTCTGAAGGAGGAAAGGTCGTGGCGACAACCGTACAAATATTGATCCAGGCTCTTCTAACACAGTTGAAGTTGTGCTAGCTCAGTTTAACAGGTCAAATTGCCAATACCATATGTAAAACATATAACATTTACTATAGTCAATAGCTGATCTGTAAAACACTAAGATATATACTTTCGTCCACCCCATAAAACTTGGAGCCTTCGCAAAAAATGCTAGGACGCACGCCTGACTAGGTTGTGACAAACAGTTGTCTCCACTTGATTGAACTCCATTGGGTTACATTTACTGAATGGGGGTGCATAGAGACTGACATGACCTTCATAATCCTGCACATGACACCTGACGATAATCATGACATGACACAGTCCTGAAGTAGGGAAGGTTGTTTAATGCTGTTCATGAATGCCAGAAGTGTCAATTCACTCAAGATGAAAGATGACATTTGTTGAGTATAGTTTGATCTGGGCTAATGGTTCGGGTTGTAAGCGCCGTAGGAGGCTATGAAGTCAAATACTGTCATATTTGCATTAAAAATGACATAAAAAAGCGAATGACACTTAATGACAGTTGTAATAAACATGCATAAAAAAACCTTCATATACATGACATGTGTCATGTCATGATTATAAAGGTGCCATGTCAGTCTTATGCACAACCCTTCAAATAAAGTGTTACCCTCCATGCATCTGAGAATCAAAGTAAATAGCCTAATAATTAGTAAGCTTTTTACCTTGCCTCAGCCTCTTTTAATTTAACTAACTAATGCGGCTATGATGCACCACGTCAGCCCTCTGCGTCAAAGATCTTTCTTTCGTTTTGTCGTTAACATTCAACATCAAGTTGGGTTACTCAGCACACCGTCACACCCCTGCCTCTATCTTAATTTATGACATACCGACATCTGCAATTCTTGTCTAGAACCGAGCGAGTAGATGTATCATCTGTAAAATTTGATAATATAGTTATTTAGTGTACTGATCTTTACAATAAATTTTGCTATATAATGTAAAAAGCATGATATATAAAAAGCAGAGTATTCGAATAGCAACTCCAATCAGCTTGATTAGATGACGTATTACGAGAACTACAATGGGACGCCAAGATTAGAATACATTAGATGAAACGGCAAAGAGCAGCGAATAGACTGCACGATGCAAATAACCTGAGGTAAGTTACACTGTTAAAAAAAAACATTCCATAAAATTACGATAAAAAACGAGCAGCTGTGGTTGCGAAGTCTTACCGTAAACAATATCGCCGGTAGCAACCGTTTTACGGTTTTAACTTAAATTACAGTTAAATACCGTAATTTCATTAAATCATATAATGTTAATATACCAACCTATTAAAAGCTCTGAAATCTGTTTTGTACCTTTGTAAAACACTGATAACCACCAAATGCAGGTGGTGATATGAAATAACAGATGAACCAAATGACCGATCACAAGAAGCTTTTCAATTTTAGACTATAGGGGGTACGGAAAGTATTCAGACCCCCTTCAAATTTTCACTCTTTGCTATATTGCAGCCATTTGCTAAATCATTTAAGTTAAATTTTTTTCCTCATTAAAGTACACACAGCACCCCATATTGACAGAATAAACACAGAATTGTTGACATTTTTGCAGGATTTATAAAAAAGAAAACTCATATATCACATTTGGTCCTAATGTATTCAGAACCTTGCTGTGATCTCATATATGTACTCAGAGTGTGCTCCATTTCTTCTGATACATCCTTGAAGATGGTTCTACACCTTCATTTGAAGTCCAGGCCGTGTTGCAGTATACTGATCGGAACTGCATTACTGGAAATGCCACACACCTGTCTAATTAAGACTACAGCTCACAGTGCATGTCAGACCAAATGAGAATCATGAGGTCAAAGGAACTGCCTGGAGAGCTCAGAGACAGAATTTTGGCAAGGCACAGATCTGGCCAAGGTGACAAAAAAATTTCTGCTGCACTTAAGAACTAAGAGCACAGTGGCCTCCATAATCATTAAACGGAAGACGTTTGGGACGACCAGAACCATTCCTAAGAGCTGGCCGTCTGGCCAAACTGAGCTATCGAGGGGAGAAGAGCCTTGGTGAGAGAGGTAAGAAGAACCCAAAGATCACTGTGGCAGAGCTCCAGAGATGCAGTCGGGAGAAGGGAGAAGTGTTGTAAGAAAGTCAACGCATCACTAGCAGCCCCTCCACAGTCGCACGAAGGCGTTGACTTTATGGACAGCAGTGGCCCCCCCCCCCCCCCCCTCCCCTCCCCCCCCCCCCCCCCCGCCCCTTGGGCCCCCTCTCTCCCCTCCCCTCCCCCCCCCCCTCGGATACGGATTGTCTCCTCAGGCCCCAAGACAAAGATGCGAAGCCCCGCCATGGAGTTTGCTAAAAAGCACCTGAAGGACTCCAAGATGGTGATAAATAAGATTCTCTGGTCTGATGAACTTTTTGGCCTTAATTCTAAGCGGTAGGTGGGGAGAAAACCAGGCACTGCTCATCACACTGTCCAATACAGTCCCAACAGTGTGAAGCAGGGTGTGGCAGCACATGTGTGGGGGTGCTTTCAGCTGCAGGGACAGGAGACAGGTCCTGCATCGAGGGAAGCTGAATGTGGCCCAAGTCCCGGATTCTGGACGAAAAAGCTTCGCAGAGTGCGGGACCTCAGACTGAGGCCGAAGGTTTACCTTCCAACAAGACAATGACCTTAAGCACACAGATAAAATAACGAAGGAGTGGCTTCAAAACAACTCTGTGACTGTTCTTGAATGGCCAGCCAGAGCCCTGACTTAAACCCAAATTGAGCATCTCTGGAGAGACCTAAAAAAATGGCTGTCCACCAACGTTTACCCTCCAACCTGACAGAACTGGAGAGGATCTGCAAGGCGGAATGGCAGAGGATCCCCAAATCCATGTGTGAAAAACTTGTTGCATCTTTCCCAAAAAGACTAATGGCTGTATTAGATCAAAAGGGTGCATCTACTAAATACTGAGCAAAGGGTCTAAATACTTAGGACCATGTGATATTTCAGTTTTTATTTTTTAATAAATATGCAAAAATGTCAACAATTATGTGTTTTTCTGACAATATGGGGTGCTGTGTGTACATTAATGAGGAGAAAAAATTAACTTAAATGATTTTAGAAAACGGCTGCAATATAACAAAGAGTGAAAAAATTTAAGGGGGTCTGAATACTTTCCCGTACCCACTGTATATAGAAGGGACAGATGTCATTCACACAAACACCTAAACACCATCATGGTAACACACATGACATTAAAATAATGCAATAAACAGTAATTTAACAACATTAGGTGTAACACACAAACCTAATATACAAAACTGATAAGAAAAAACTAAGAAGAAACAGTTATTTCACCGAAAAAAAAAACACCAGATGTGAAATTCTGGGAATGTCAATTTATGGTTATTCACTGTAAATTATACTGTCGACCCAAAAACCAATTTGATTTGTCTAGGAATATTAAGGGAAGGTAACATTCATAAACCTCTATAATAACATTTAGTATAGATCTTAATAGTGCATATCAAACGGTGGGCAAGTCATGAAGAGGAGAACGCTACAAGTTCAAACAGAGAAAAGACATTTATTCATTTCAACCCCAACCAATACACCAAGTGAAATATAGATTAAATTTATCCAAAAGGAAATAAATAAATAAATAAATATTATGATATATATATATATCTATATATATATCTATATAGATATATAATATATATATATATATATATATATATATTCCACAATTAACGTAAACAAAAAGAAAAAATTTGGAGATAACAAACCACCAAATAGTCAATGAGAGAGACGAGTGTTGCCAAATCAAAGAACAAATTAAAACAAAATTCTTCTAACTAAAGGATTTAAATCTAACCTAGAATAATCAAAATAAAATTCAAAACAACATCTTCAGCGTGCTACTCGCACGCTCTAACTTAACTACTCTAACTACTAAACCAAAACTTACAGTGGGTGGCAACACTCCTAAACTAATGAACTAATACATCAAAATAAACTACGTGAAGCGCGATGTATGTCACGTGACATCTTATACTGCTCTCTTCTCAACAAGTGAGCAAAGAGCACGGACACACTCCATGCTCAAATCAATTAACAAACCTAAATACATGGGGTAAAATAAAGAATAAGACAAATAAACAATATAAAGGGTAACAAAGCAAGCATACTTAAGGCTACAATCATTTCAAAGAGGCACACAAACACAGCCCAGCCCAGCCTCCCCCTCGAAAACAGATGCGACATCGCCTTTTATACTTCCGGCGGGGAGGCGTCAACGAAGACAGCGGAACCCATGATGAGTGACAGAAAGGGAGACCAATTAAGATCTAGTGGAAAACACAAACAAATTAATATACAAACATAACAAATCGTAACATATACTTTTTTTTTCACTTCCAAAAACGGTATACTACCGTTAACCATTTAACAGGTTTTTACTGTAGCATTTTTACAGTCTTTTACTGTTAAATTCACGGTCATTTTTTACAGTGTAGTTAGCCAACTTTGAGATGCCATGTTCTCTTTTTAATTTTAATTTTTATTTACTAATTTCATTTTAATGTTTTTTTAGTAAGTATACTAATGTCATTGTAATATGTAAGTTAATTCAATATCTTAATTCTATCTATATCGTTCTGTCTATTGTTCTATCGTTCTGTCTATTGTTTCTGTGTTCTTCTATGGTTTTCTGTTCATTTCTCTATATATCTTATCTATCTATATATTATTATCTATCTATTCTATATACTCGTTCTCGTTCTATCGTTCTATCGTTCTATCATTTTATCGTTCCATTGTTCTGTCATTCTATCTATTGTTTTGTCTGTCAGTCTGTCGGTCTATCTATCTGTCTTCAACTAAATAAATAAAAAATATATTCAATATTTAAATAAATAGTCAGTCTTGTAGGGCATAGAGGCATGTTTTTGGGACTCCCAGCGGACTTATGTATATGGTATCGAAGTATACGACGATTCAGGTGTTATAATACTGTTCATCCCTGCTTGTAGAAAACATGCGACAGCAGCATCTGAAGAGAGAGAGGTAATCCCAGATCTCCTGGAGGTTATAATTAGCTTAATTTTAGAACAACAGTCATTAGACTGTAGCTTGCATTTAGGTTGTAACTTGTTAGCATAACATCTGAGCCCTTGGCTAGTAATGGAGATGTTTTCTCTCACTTACGCATTGAAAGTTTGTTAGAAGCACTAGATCATACGAGATCCGATGATCAAAAGATTTTGTCTGAAATGTGTGAATTTCTGATATTCATCTGCTCACATAATGATTATATTTAGAATATAATTATTGTGACTTCTTCTTCAAGATCAGAGAATGTGTACAAGAGCGAGTGACTGAACAGATACTGCATGCATTTAATTATTAACAGTTGGTGTTGGGTGGTCGCCTCGTCTCGATTATATGTTATATGTTTCTTCCGGCTTTCATCAGTTGGTCATTTCAGGGAGGTGAGATTGCACGCTGATTTCTCATCATTAGTTCCCCATGGCCCTAACCTCCTCTCTTCCCTCAACTTCTCATCTACTGTGAAGAAAAAAAATCCTCCTCCTCAGGCCTGGGGTAAAGATATGACATCAAATCCTGAGCATCTACAGTAACTGAATTTTAAAAGCATTTTGATGCTTGAAGAAAAAGTATTATTTGATTTTGCTGTTATTCCAAATAAATTATTTTTGTGCAAGCTTGTTTTTTCCCCTGCATCACAAAGTTCAATAGCGCTTTATATTTATGTTTTATTCATGAGAATTGTGACCTAACTTGTTATAAAGTACAGGGGAGACCAGACGCGCCTGGCGTAGCGCGCAGCTATGCACGCCGCAGGGGGGCGGGTGAGCCGCCGACGAGCGGCGATGCCCTCCGGCGCACGCGGCGTTTCGCAGTGAGCGCGGGCGGCCGCGGCGCACGGAGTGCCGCCGGTGACGCACCCTCGGCTGCGCCGACTCGAGTCCCCGCTCCGCCTGGCAGGGAGCTCGCACCTGGCCGTGACGCTCTCTAAAAACCACAACAACCCGGCTCACGAGACAAGGCCAGGCGCAGGCAACTGTCGCGACACTCCGCAGCCGGCGGACAGACCCGTTCCGCAAAGACATGTTTATGTCCTCTTTCTGGCAGCCAGTCACAAGCGAGAGCAAGCAAGAGGCTGGTTTGCACTTCTGTAGCCCGTCCAAGTTCTGGAGAAACGGCCAGGAGCAAAGAGACTGGTGTTTTCCTGGCGCTAACGCAATTAAAGTGGTAATTTGGTTTTGTTATGAATTTAAATATTAATCAATAATAATTATGATGAGCGATGATACATAATCTGATCAATAATGGAAGTTTTTAAGAAAAAAACTGAACATTAGTCCCTATTCACAGGCTGCTGCTATTATTATTTGATTATGCAAATGTTGAGAAAAGCTATATTCATAATAATAATAGTAGATAGGGGTTTATTGTTATGCGTGAGAAGTTTAAAAAACACAAGGAAAAATACAGTATTGGACCCTGCATAGTGTTTATCATACTCACAGAAATATCAAATTGTATCTGTCTTAAAAACACGGTATCAGTTTATTTCTACCTTATTTCTGCAACTAAATTATACCTGAACATTTATTTTTTGACATCTATATTTTCACCTTTTTCCATTTTTCCATGTTATCACAGGTGTAAATAATGTACATCATACGGTAAATAATGCAAAACCTCTATATACCATTGCACTGTATTTTCTTGTCATTTGTCCCCAAAGGAGTGTTGACCATTTGTCGTTGTGAAATACACCCGTCACCTCTTTGGCCAAGCCATCAATAACGCTGAGCGTGTTTGCTTCTTAAGTAGAGCGACCGATCGTTACGCTGAATAATTAGCATGCGTATCCACCTCTCTCTTCACTCCACAGGGAGAGGAAGAAAAGGTGAAAGGTAGGGAGAGAGGTGTTAATTGATATACGTTTTGTTCCCTTACGACTTACTTTTATAGGTTATCACCGAACAAACTACTAATTTAACATTCGCAACGAGGGAGGAGTGACCCAAACAACCAATTAAAGGCTCTCTGAATGAATAGAGACCTCGGGTACTAGGAGGATATGGCATATGGACCTGGTCCTGAAGCATCTTGTCTTGAGTGAAAAGCTCCCGGAGGAGGCATTTTATGAAAAAGGTCACACATAGCAGGCTGTGTCATGAGATCCGAGTGTGTGTGTATCTTGGCGTTTAAGTGTGTATGTGAGTACCTCTGCTGTAAAGTGTGATGGTAGATGATCTTTTGCGTCCAGAAAGAAAAGTCTGTTGTTGTCATCCTCACTCAGTAATGGGCACCAGTGGGATCGCCAGACACGAACAAACTGGCAAAAAAGGAAAGATGTAAGAGAGGTATGAGAGACTAAATTTAAAGGACATGTTTTTGTCACTCGATTGACACTTGAAATGTCTAAAGTGGTTAAAAAAAAAGGGAATGGGGGAGATGGAGATAAAGAATAGAGTTCGGCAAGGTCCTTGGTAATTACCACCTGGCTCTAGAGCTGTACCAATGGGCCTGGTCCTCCAAAAGCTATCCCAGTGTGCTCTTCTGCTCTCCTCCTTAATTAATGAGGACGGACAGGCAGGGAGCCAGAAGAATGGGGTATTTCACAAAAGTCAATGAGGTCTAAATGCTTCAATTTCCTTCTTAGGAACAGGCCGATCAGAAATGCAGACAGAGTTTTATGGTTACGCGGTGCGATGTAATGCAACGCGTAAAAAGACAGTAGAAGTCATTATAATCAGTAATTATGTCCCCACGGGATGCAACAAATGCCTCGGTTGTAAGGGGTTTGAATGTTTATGTCTCGTCGCTGTACCGCCCGGACACGGCAGCAGCATAAGACAGTATGTGAGGGGCCGTAACGTGACATTTACCGTCCTCAGTTGAGACACGTATTCGGCCAATCACAATGCATTGGATAGCTGGCCAATCACAGCACACCTCACTTGGTCAGAGACGAATGAGCTTTGTAGCAAAACTCAGATGTGTTCAAAACAAGGCGGGGCTACGAGGAAGAAACCAGAGAAGACAATAATGTACAGTATGTGGAAAATAATGTGTTTTTTTTTACTTTAAACCGCATAAACACATTTTATTACACCAAATAATGTTCTTTTAGCACGCACATAGCCCCCTTTAATGCTTACATTGGGCCATAGAGCCACCACCAAACAGATCATTTTCCAAAAGGTTTTGGAGTTGCGTTGTAACATGATGAATTTTAATTTTAGGAGAGTGTTTGATTTATTACCTCAGATTGTTTGGCTAATGTTGTTAGCGCAATGTGTCGTCACAAAAAACTGTGATAGTGTTTTGTCCAATTTTGCTCAATAGTACCTAACACCAAACAGCATAAACTTTTGGTATTGACATTTCTTGTCCGTTACCGCTAAAACAAACCAATGTTATAGGCATTTCTTGTATTTTAAGAGACATTTAAGGAGAGTTTGTTTGATTATTAACTCAGGTAGTTTGGCTAATGCTGTTAGAGCAATACTTTGTGACAGAAAACTAAGACCATGGCATTGATGTTTCTTGTCTGTTTACTTTAAAACAAGCAGTTGTTAAAGCCATTTATTGCAATTTTAGGAGCGTGTGTTTGATTATTACCTCAGGTTGTTTGGCTAATGCTGTTGGCGCAATATGCTATGATAGTAAACTGTGATATAGCACTTTGATAATTGGTCAATACTAGTTAACAATAAACAGCACAAACTCTCGACTAATGTTTCTTGTCTTTCTGCTACAACAAACAGTTTCTATCCATTTTTAGAAACATTTTAAGAGAGTGTGTTTGATTATTACCTCAGGCTGTTTGGCTAATGCTGTTACCGCAATACATTGTGACAGAAAATTGCAGTATAGCACTTTGTCATGCTAACCTGCATCTAGTAGCTTGTTACCGCTAAATCTCATTAGTTTTGAAAAACGTTCAGCGATGCTACTGAAAACTAAGTTTGTAGCATCTCTTCTACTGTCTACTTCCCTCAGGTCCTGTGTAAGCTAAGCAAGTTTCACAGAGTTTGTTTACACATACCTACTTAGCAGTGTTAGCATAGATGATTGTTCATCAATGTGTACAAAGAACACTAAGATTGGGCCATATTGACTTTCTACAGTTTTATAGCTGTTTGTGGTGAAATAGGATACGTTGGAAAATCGCCTTGAGAGAATAACCTCCTATCTGAGTATGATTGCTTCAGTGTAGACATAAATGAGAAAAGTATTGCTATTTTTCGTTAAGGACCGCTGAGTAATAACAAAAGTATATTTCAGGACTGTAGCTCGCCATTTGTGGTCTGATTCATTCTTTGTTCCTGTTCCTTTTGAGCTGGATCACAACGATTAGCTCAGGGTGACTCTGTCATGGGTGAAGAGCATTTAACCCGGCGAGGAGACTGCTAGCTGTTGTTATCGCCGTTTTGAAACCTTGCCACTGGCTTTTTGAAGAATATTTTGTTCTTGTAATTGAGCGTATGCAGATTATCCAAGAAAATGTGTTTGAGAGCTGTTTATACTACTTATAAGTTTTGAAAACCTATTAATTAGAATAACGTTTCAGTGCATGGCCACAAACTTACACTAGCATATTTTGCATTGCTAACATCAAGTTTAATGATACTTGTTAACATGTTTTAAGCTGGTTATCTTGATTTTGCATTACCAAGTTAGAGTATCTAGTTGTCAGTCATGTGTTAAGTTGTTTCATGTGCAGGTGAGTGTCTCAGGTTAGACTCAGGAAGTGGGCAGTGGGGTCAGGTGATGTTCAGAAACACCTCCATCTGTGTTGAATGTAATGTGTATGTGGTAGTGTGTATGTGTGTCACATTTGATACGGCTGGGACCAATTACTTGTCTTGTGGCTAAACCTGGACCATGCCTGAATACCTTCTAGTCTCATACACACACACACACACACACACACACACACACACATCAGCAGTGAGACACCTAAGCTTAAACACACACACACACACAGGTTTACATTTGTGAAAAGTGGGGACATCCCATAGGCGTAATGGTTTTTATACTGTACAGACCGTATATTCTATTGCCCTACACCAAACCTACCCCTTAACCTACCCCTCACAGGAAACTTTGTGCTATTTCAGATTTTCAATACACTCCATTCTGTGTGATTTATAAGCGTTTTGAAAAGTGGGACATGGGGTAATGTCCTGAAAAGTCACCTTCTCCTTGTCATACCTTTGTCATTATACAAATGTATGTCCTCATTTGTCATAAAAACGCGTACACACACACACAAACACACACCTTTTCCCAGTCTGTGGTCATTTTCTTCTTCTCTATCTTTCTCACACTGTTCTAAATCCTGTGGAATAAATGTAATGAGGAGCTTTAGGTAATTTTTTAAGGAGATTGAGAAACAAAGCTGCTATGAGGCTAATCTTCGTTATGTGTGAGGGTTTACTTAAGATACAGTTTGGGGACAAAATTGTTAAATCTGACAGAAAAAAATATTCTAAATAATAGACATGGAATTACATTTTTATGTAGTTCGTTCTTCATCGAAAGAATTTTGGAGAAATTTAGCTTTACATCACTTTCTCACCAGTGGACCCTCTCCAGTGAATGGGTGCCGTGAGAGTCGAAACAGCTGATAAAATAAATAATCACATTAATCCACAAGACTCCAGTACATCAAATGAAGTTTGTTAGAAACAAATCTATAATTGAGATGTTTTAACAATAAACCATTTCCTCTGGCTTAAATACGAGTCCTCTATTCATAATGTTGCTTTCTTCAGTGAAAAAGACATCTAACCTGAATCAGGAGAGAAATATGCACAGATCAAGCACAGTTTACAAGAGAAAACAGTCTAAAACTGTTCTAAACAAATATGTTGGTAGATTTAGATGTGAGAGGACAACAGGAGATGGACCTTTTTTTCTACTGGAGAAAGCATTATTCGGACCCTTTTTTTTGTTATTTTTTGGTCAGAAGCAACAGTTTGAAGTTAAAGTCTTAATGATGGATTTATTACAAACAAGCAGCTTTTCACTTCACAAAACATTAATTGATGGACTTGTGGATTATTGTGATGTTTTTATCAGCTGTTTGGACTCTCATTCTGACGGCACCCATTCACTGCAGAGGATCCATTGGTGAGCAAGTGAGGTAATGCTAAATTTCTCCAAATCTGTTCTGATGAAGAAACAAACTCATCAACATCTTGGATGGCCTGAGAATGAGTAAAATTTCTGCAAGTTTTAATATTTAGATGAACTACTCCTGTAAGTCTCTTCTCCTCAGATGGTTCTCCTAAAGAAAAGGAAAGTATATCTCCATACTATTGTGCTCTGACTGGACAAAAGATTTTGACATGACTTTGTATATATTCACAATTCATATCTTTTTTTCTTAAAGGAATTGTTGGAAATTAATATGATACTTGAATGAAGCTCCATAAAATCTCTGAGAACAAAAGACTTCCTGGCTTTCAATGGAGCTTAATTGCGAGTGGTCCAGTAGGTGAGGTTGCACCAAGCTCATGGCAGGTTCATTCTGCAGTCGCCAGCAGTTCTCCACTGTCAGGCCTCTTTACAATTACCATCCATTGTAGTGGTCTTAAAACTGCGCAGCTGATATCCAACCACTGCTTAATAAGACAAAATCCTTTGCCTGCTCTCCCCGCAGATTTCTTCCACACCACATAACAAGCTGTGGTTAATGAATGCAACAATGCAGGTTTATGATATGTCGAGCAGGGCTTGTCAGCCAGACAGCGAGATTTGTTCCATTTTATGCAGTGCTTAATCATTTTAAACCAGAGGCCGTGGAGATGCTTGACTGGATGCGGAACAACGGCTGTCTGCCGCCTGTACAGCAGTTCAGATTCGGTTCATCGCGCACTGACTGCAGGCTGGTATGTTACTGTTTTTATGAGCACTCAGACACGATTCAATTTCACCCCTTAAATATATGCATAATTATGTAGGTGGACTGACTTTTTTTTAGATTGTTTACATTTATAGCCATTTTCAGTGACAAAGCAACTGGAAGTCAATCATTTTCAGGGAGCATTGGCAAGGTGACAGTTGGCGATGCGACAAAGTTGACTTCAGCTTTATGCAAACGAGCATCATAAACAAACATACATTTATTGCAAGCATTTTCAATCTTTTCTGCTAGTCTTAGCCAAACAAGTTAGACCTCTCATTTGATCCATTCTTTAAAAATATGTCAGTATATAAGCACAGTCTTGAAAGAATAGATAGAAAATGTATCCTTTTTTAAATTTAGTCTAGTGAAATTAAATTATTCTCTCTCTCAGTCGTGCTCCTCCCACATCTAACTCAGGTCTCTCTACGCGATCAAATCTCTCGGAAAAATCATCGATCAAATCTCTCTATAAAAATATTATATAGAATATATAAAGCAGTGAATGGACTGAAAGTATTCAACCCCCTTAACATTATAATTCACATCTTTTTATTGTTATATTGCGACCATTTGCTAAAAATCAATGATTAATTTATTTTTTCCTCATTATGTAACACAAAGCACCCCATATTGACAAGAAAACACCCAGATTGTTTGACATTGTTGGGCAGATATTATTCAAAACGAAAACTGTAAAATATCACAATGTCCTAAATCTTCAGACCACTTGCTCAGTATTATAGTCAGACGCACCCTGTTTGAATAATAGCAAGACCATGAGGGTCTTTTTGGGAAAGATGCAACAATTTTTCACACCTGGATTTGGTGATCCTCTGCCATTCCTCCTTGCAGAGCCTCTCCAGTTCCGTCAGGTTGGATGGTAAACGCTGGTGGACAGCCATTTTTAGGTCTCTCCAGAGATGCTCAATTGTGTTTAAGTCAGGGCTCTGGCTGGGCATTCAAGAACAGTCACAGAGTTGTTATGAAACCACTCCTTTGTTATTTTAGCTGTGTCCTTAGGGTCATTGTCTTGTTGGAAGGTAAACCTTCAGCCCAGTCTGAAGTCCTGAGCACTCTGCAGAAGGTTTTCGTCCAGGATATCCCTGTACTTGCCGCCTTCATGGATTTCCCTCGATTGCAACCATCATCGCTTTCCCTGCGCTGAAAAACTGCCCCAAAGCATGATGCTTCCACCCCCATGCTTCACTGTTGGGACTGTATTGGAGAAGTGATGAGCAGTGCCTGGTTTTCTCCACACATACGCTTAGAATTAAGGCCAAAAAGTTAAATCTTGGCCTCATCCGACCAGAGAATATTATTTCTCACCATCTTGGGAGTCCTTCAGATGTTTTTTAGCAAAATCAATGCAGGCTTTCATGTGTCTTGCACTAAGGAGAGGCTTCCGTCCGGCCACTCAGTGGCCGAGTGTGGTGGACTTTCTACAACTTATCTCCCATCATCCCGACTTCAATCTCTGGACTGCAGCAGACCACATTGATCTTTGGGTTCTTCTATTAACCCACATCTCTCACCAAGGGCTCTATCCCTCCCTCCCCCGATAGCCTCAGTTTGGCCGGACGGCCATCTCTAGGAAGAGTTCTGGTCGTCCCAAACATCTTCCATCTAAGGATTATGGAGGCCACTGTGCTACTAGGAACCTTAAGAAGAACGTAAGAACAATTCAGATGATCAGAAGAATGGGCAGCACCTTAGTTAAATTTGAGATTTCACAGCAACCATGTGCACCAGGTACTTAGGACCATGTGTATTTCAGTTTTCTATTTTTGTATCAAAAATCTGCAAAAATGTCAACAACATCTGTGGTTTTTCTTCAATATGGGGTGCGGTGTGTACATAATACTGAATAAAAAAAATAGGTTTAAATGATTTTAAGGCAAATGGTCCTGGGCAAAAATATAACCACGAGTGAAAAAATTTAGGTGGTCTGAATACTTTCCGTAACCCTGTTATATCTATATATATAGATATATATATATAAATATATATATATTATATATATATATATAATGTATGTGTGGTGTTTTGTGGTGTATCTATCATATCTAATCTATCTCAGTCTAAATATTATATATATCTATCTATCTATCTCTATCTATATATATATATATCATCTATCTATCTATCTATCATCCAACATTATCTATCTATGCACCCACGGCCAGTCAAAAGTTTGAACATTAGAATTTAGTTTTTTAAGAATTATCTTCTGCTATACCAGGCCTGAATTTTTAAACCAAAATACAGTAAATACGGTAATATTGTGAAATATTATTATTGTTTAAAATAGTTGTTTTCTGTGTGAATATATTGTAAAGTGTTATTTATTCCTGTGATCAAAGCTAAATTTTCAGCATCATTACTCCATTCTTCAGTGACCCATGATCCACATTTATAATGTTGATGATAAAGACATTTATAATGTTACAAAAAATTTCTATTTCATATAAATGTTGTTCTTCTGAACTTTCTATCCACCAAAGAAAAAAAATCCTACTCGGCTGTTTTCAATATAATACAAACAATAAATGTTTTCTGAGCAGCAAATCAGAATATTAGAATGATTTCTGAAGGATCATGTGACTGGAGTATTGCTGCTAAAAATTCAGCTTTGAAATAAATTACGTTTTAAAATGTATTCAAATAGATTTTTTTTGTTTAAATAGTAAAACTATTTTGCTGTATTTTGGATCAAATAAATGCAGGCTTGGTGAGCAGAAGGGACGTCTTTAAAATTAACATTAAAAATCTTACTGTTCAAAAACGTTTGACTGGTAGTGTTATTCAGTTATTCCCATCCATTAGAGATCTCAACATCATTGATAAATTATGATTATATCAATGCCAGTTTTGTTTGCCATCGCTCATGAATTCTTTCTATCCATTACTCTTTATCGCAGGTCAAAGCAAATGATTATTTTTATAGAGGCAATCTTCCAGGGCACCGTTTTAGTTACCAAGCAACATGGCGATCAGAGTCGGTGTATTTTGCTTAAATTAGACTGCGCTGACGAGACCGTTAACGAGACGAATGGCTGTAATGGAAAGCTCGAACATTGCATTCTTGTTTCATTCTGCAGCACGCTCATTACAACAGTGACCCATGGTAGAGTCTATTAAAACAACACAGTCAAGTTCAGCCACCGTGTGTGTTTTTGCAAACCCGGCGAATCCGTTTTCTGGTCTCCCTGGTCTTCTAGTTTCTCACTAGTGGTATTTTGTCAGAATGCATATATATCTGGTTCATGATCATTTCAGGATCGGCCTCATTTGTGTGTAATTGGGAATCCCTTGCAAAATACACAGTGAAAGAAAAAGGAAAGCAGAATAAATTGCAACTCCCAAATGGCACAAATTAAGTGGCTGTATTTTAGAGATGGTAAGAGGTAGGCTAGTTCAGAAAACATAGCATTTACTCAAACCTTTTCCTTCAAATACTTCTAAGATTAATTTGAGCTATGCTTATGCTATCCACGTTCATTTTTATTTTCTGCTTTAATAGACCTATACTTTTGTTGCATGTAAAAATAACATTTCACAAAAATTATATAATTTTGTGTATTTATTATTTTTGTGCCAATCACAGTCCTATTTTAGTTTTTCACAACCATTTTTTAACCCTCTCTTTGTCTCAGAATTAAACTGTCTGTTTTTCCAGCTGCAGAACAGCTTTTGTTACAGCCTCTTTACAAAGACACATTCACAGAATGGCCTGTACCGAAATGTGCTGCACAAACTGTTAAAATGATCAGGAACCTTGTTAAAAATATATTTCAGCAACCATACGTTTATAACATTGCGATCCCTAAGAAGAATATGCAGAGCTGTTGGTGCTACACACAGACCAGGAATGGCAATGATATGTTTTTGGAACCTAACTGCAGCGTTTTTGTTTTGTTTGGCTTTGCTTTACTTTGTGTTGTTTCAAATATTTTTTTTTGTTTTTGTTTTGTTTTGTTTAGAAGTAGTAGCATCTATCCAATCTATCCAATTTTGATCAACCAATAGGCATCATTGCCACACAACAAAATCTCCACAACACAATGGAACAAGGTTGCAACACAATGGAATTAGCACAAGACAATGGAAACAAGCCACAATACAGCAGAAACAAGTCGCCCACACAACAGAAACAAGACACAACACAAAGAAATTAGCACAACACAAAGTAAACAAGCTACAACACAATGGAAACAAATCACAACTAGGGCTGCACGATAAATCGAAATGGAATCGAGATCGCGATTCGACAGAAGCTGCTATTGTCATGCGTATCTTTCAGTGAAGCACGGTTCTGTGATCAGCAGTAAATCTCCATCCAAAGCCAGAGGGCGCTCTCGTGCTGAAACTCCAAATATGCCTCGCAGAAGAAACCCAGGAAATCCATATAGCCATTGCTGAATAAACAGAAGTTTTAACTGCTTTCATTGATTCAACGTGACTAATAAACACACGACTATGGCAATATACGGTTTATCTGAGTTCTTATTATTATCATTTTCATTAAAATAAAGTATATTTATAATGCAATGCCTTTATCACTGCTTAAATACTATGAAATGTGTTGCGTGCCTTATTCTGTGTAAGAAGCCACATCATCTCACAGAAGGATTTATTTCAAACATTCGACTGACATTATGAAGCGAGTTTGGAGTAAAAAATTTTATTAACTGTGGTATTTTCACATGCTTTCAGATGGAGCAGCATTTACTTCACAGAGCTGTAGTTCACTGAGAAGCTATGCAAACAGCTGTCATTATCGCGAACGATCTCTTCGATTTCAGAATCACGCAATAAAATCATCTGCGATTTAAAAAAAAATTTTTTTGGCGTAACTTGTCAGTGATTTACGGCTATGTGTAGTAAATTCTGCTCCATCTAAAAGCACGTGATGATTTCCTGCTGATTACAGAACCGGCTTTTTTAACAAAATGCGCATGACAATCGCATTCGATTAATCGTGCAGCCCTAATCACAACACAACGGAAACAAGCCACAACACAACAAAATTAGCACAACACAAAGGAAACAAGCTACAACACAATGGAAACAAATCACAACACAAAGGAAACAAGCCACAACGCAACAAAATTAGCACAAAACAATTGAAACAAGCCATAACGCAAACAAAATTAGCACAACACGACAGAAAAAAGCCACAACACAATGGAAACAAATCACAACACAACGAAAACAAGCTACAACACAGCGGAAACAAATCACAACACAACAGAAACAAGCCGCAAAACAATGAAATTAGCACAACACAACAGAAACAAGACACAACACAACTGAAACAAACTGCAACAACACCGACAGAAAACACCCAACACATGGAAACCATCACAACACAACGAAAACGAGCTACAACTCCGCAAATTAGCACAACACAACAGAATTAGTTCTATGCATTGTGTTGTGGCGATTTCATTGTGTTGTAAATATTTCGTTGTGTTGTACACTACTGGGCCACTGTACATCTGATACTAAAAAGCTGCAAGTTGCAGAACTATTATTTTTTGCTTAGTTAAGTCAAGAAATGCGCTTTTTGGACTGCAAGTTACAGAGTTTTTATAGTACCTCAAGTTCATTTTATTCCAGAAGGACCACGGCAAATATGATATGACCCTGTTAAATGAGTCACAACTGTCCTGAGCAAAGAAAGAGCAACCTCTTAGCAATGTTTCACATCTTTGAGTCTGTTGAATATGTGGCCTGGTGCTTGTTTAGACATTTATGCGCCTCATTCTCTGTTCCTGCCTCTCAGTGAAAGAGCGGTTCTTGGGAGGGTAGGTGGCTGTAGCTGTGCCAGTCACGACTAGAAGGAGGAGAGAGGGAGCGATAGATAAGACGAGGAAGGAAAGAGCAAGGCTCCTTACATTGCACTCCTTCCACTCTGCTGATGCATAGAAAATGGTGGGTTGACGCACACACTGTCCACTGCATGGACTCATTATAAAGCAACAAGACCACACACCATTATGTAGTTTAGCGACCAGCTATTCCAGTTTTATTGACAATTTATGGACTCATAACAATCTCTGCTTTTACTTTTGAAGGGAAAATTGTGGAATTTGTGAAATGGATTTCTGTTAAAAAAATAGTTTTTTTTTTTCATTTCCACTGACCTACTTACCCATTGTTTTTCAAAGCAAAAATGCATTCTGTCCCAAATGTGTGCAAAATCAGATTAATGTATACTTTATTTTATATGCAATTATTATTTAAATTTTTTTTTAGCTTTTTTGTTAAGCTTTTTTTAGTTTTTATTACTCCAGCCTTATTTCAGTAAGTGTGTATGTTTTTTTAGTACTTTATTGCATTTATTAAATAATATATATATATAAGCATGTCAATGAAAACATCTTTCTAAGATAAATAGTATTTGAGTGGTAAATTCAATTACCTTTATCTATTTGTCTAAGTATAATTTTTGATTTTTAAAAGTAGATTGGATTCAATATGAGTTTCCAATTACTTAATGATTGCAAGCTTTATTTTCTATAGTTATTGGCTGCCCATTACAAAAGATTATTTTGAAAAAGAGCAAATTTGTTCTCTTGTGCTTCATCCATTCCTCAGGGAAGAAAGAGAGACACACATGAACTAATGCATGTAATTTTATCAGCATCTTTGGTGAAAAAGGGTGCAGGAAATAAAAACGCAAGACCAATAAGAGAACAGGCAAATGGAAACGAAAGAGAGATGGGGAAAAAAGAAATAACATAAGGAACAAGGAGTGTCCATGGAATCAGAGAGAAAGAGAGGGCAGAAAAAGTGAGAGAACGACAGGAAAGGCCTCTAACAAATCTGATCAAAAGCTCCTAAATCTCTAAGGACTCAGAAAGAAGGCAAGAGAGGCAGAAATGCACTGCTGAGAAGCTGCGAACTGAAAAAGGGAAGGATGAAAGAAATAAAAGTGAAGCAGGAACAAAGAGTGGAGGAATGACACAGCAATGGATCGTTAGCACACGAGCCTTCACCCTGTTTCTACACTTTCAGGCTTCGACAAGGGAACATTTTCTCTACTAATTCAGGGCTGCTTCCTTGACAGAAACTTTATAGTGTTTTTGTTTTTTCTAAAAGAAAACATTCAGTAAACACTTTATTTTCAGTCTTCTTAGACTTTTTGACTTCTAAAACGTGTTTGATTTTTACAATGTGAGTGATGTTTGCTTGTCTAAAACGTGCCACAGAGATACTAGCATGTATGGTGGTTGCTAAGGCATTTGGATTATTTATTAGTGTTTGAGGTTGTTTGGGTGTTTTTAATGGATGCTGGGCGGGGTTTATATGGGCTGTAGCTCATTTCAGTGGGGTTGATGAGGGTGAGTGTTTGACATTGTTGGGTGGTGCTAAGGTGTTTGAATTGGTTGTTTGCTCATTGCTGCCAGGGTGCTAAGTTGGGGTGGGCAGTATGGCCAAAATCTTATATCATGATTTACATTTATGAAAAAGAGCAAATCACGGCATCTTTGTTTCCAGGTGGAACGTTAAAGACCGCGACACATGAATTTCCCGGAAATTCTGTAGTGTCATTTTGCAGACGATTTTATCCAAAGCGACTTACAATTGAGTAATAAATAATTAATGATACGAGTAATTTTATTTCACGGTAACAATATATATCACAATATAGTTATTTTTGCTTTAAATAAGTTCTTTAGGATATCAAAATGTTTGATACTATAGAAATTTCATAATTCTTGTCACCAGTGTCAATATCACAAAAAACTAATGCTAAGCCTAACCCCCCCCCCCCCCCCCCACCCCCGCAAAAAAAAAACCGCTGACTGAAGACAAGTAAACAGTCAGCTATTAAATAAGAATAAGAAGCTAATTACAAGCAATAGGACAAAAAACTCCTGTAGAACAAATTAAATAAATGCTACATACATTGTGTAAAGTAATCAAATGTATAAAAACTGCTGTGTAAATTAAATATATATTTCTTCTTCATAAAGTTACAAAAGTGATTTAGTCAAGAGCAGTGAGAGTTTTTGTCTCTTCTGTTGTTTGATTAACATGAATGACAGACAGCCGGAATATAAGACTGCTGTCACTTTAAGAGCTGCCTGGATCCAATATACTGTTACATGTGTTTTCTTTCTCAGCTGTTTGCTTTCACATAAGACCTAAATTACAGTGTTTACGAGGATCCTTGCAAAGACGGGCATGTTGGTCTGTAAAGCGGAAAAACATAATACTCTATGACCACTGCCTTCACATGCGCTCGCCTCGCTGACAGTGCTCAGAAACAAAATCTCAGACAGCTTGCGCATATAGCGAAATGTATTTTCTTTTGCTGCTGCTTGCGTGTCAACTACATGTAACTGCGATAGAGACAATAGTCCAAAATCTCAACTGGTCGAACAAATTTCTACTGGTTAATCGTGTCTACCGTGTAATCATAACACCAGAAGGAGATTTGACGGTGAAGCAACCAATCACATTTCGTTTTGTTTTGGGCTGCATCATGTTTAAGGGTGTGGAAATGTCCCCACGATAACAGACTGGTGTGTAAAACTCTTGGACATATTTTAAAGAGCCTATCCTGTAAACATATTTCACATTCTTTTGAATGTGTAATTTTTGTTTAGTTGATCCTGATAAGCTGTCATTTTCAGTTGAGAACATGCGGATTTCTTCTTCCATGAGCTGGTTTTGACATTACGGCATCTTTGTTTCCAGGCGGAACGTTAAAGAACGCGACACATGAATTTCCCGGAAATCCTGTAGAATCCAACCAATCAGATGATGTCTTAGAAACTCCTGAAGTGTTTCCCATTTTGTTTTCCATATGCATCAGACGTTCAGCCAATGGTCCATGGTGTCATTGCCACATTTGAAACTTGAAAAACAATGAAACAGATATTTTCAGATTGCTCGTTAATACTGCTGGTTAGCTTTTGCTGTTCACAGACAATGATGCTAATGCTTTGATTCTGAGTAGCACAGTATTGGCAACATGTGAGATGTGGCAGTATGCTAAAGATTAAAATGTATAAATTTTTTACTGCGTTCCGACCCTCTTTGAGCATTGAGGGTGAGTACATGGTGACAGAACTTGAACTCTCCCTTTAAACAGATTCCAGTTCTTTTTTCTTAGCTCTCTGCATTCTCTTTTTTTTCTTTGTACTGTACGTTCACACCTTATGTTTGGCATTCCAATCCCTAGTATTCCTTGTGCCGTCAGTGTCTTTCAGCACTTGTTCTCTTGGCTTCTGTCATTCTTTATCCTCCCCCCCCAGTGCTCTCTCTATCTCTCTCTGTCCCTTGCTCTCTCTCGCTGTCCTTTTGAAGTGTAAATCTCTTCAGCAGGACTCCTGGCTAATGAAGCTGCTGTCTTGCTGTAATTAGAAGCATCTTGGGTTCCCTTGACACGGCTGTGGTGTGGAAAGAGAGGAGAGAATACATCACAGAAACAAAAAGACAGATGCACTGATATTCAGAATTGGCTACAGTCTGAAATATGGTGTGGGAATACTAATGACTTGCATAAATGAAACAGCCAATAGTCAATAGTTGCCATTTTTTACCAGAAAGGTGGGCGGAATACTCAATATGGAGACGGATGGAAGGTGGCTACTATGTTAAATGAGACTTTCATCAGAAGTGTTGAAATGCATGAACGCCATTGAAAAGTTCTGTAATGGCTAAAATTACACCTACGGACGTACAAAGAGAGGGAAGGAATAACATTGATAGACGAAGACGCCTGTGCTTTGATGTTATATAACCTGGCCCATTTTTCTGGTAATAAGAATATAATTTCTTCTAAAATATCAGAGTAGTCCAAGTTGAATACAATAATGTGGGATTTTAGTACTTTTCAATTGTACCAGTTTAGCCGAAATATACTTTAAGCTTTAAGGGATAGTTTACCCTAGAATGAAAGTTGTTGTAATTTAGTCACACTTATTTTGTTGGTTCTTAAAGGCACAATATGTAATTTTCGCCGCTAGAGGGCGCATATTCAAAATAGACAAAGGCGTAGTTTGATGACGTTTGATGAGTGTGGAATCATGGGAGTTGTCGTCTTCATCCCCACAGCCGATGCAATCCAACGGGACTCGGGCAGAAATCATGTTTATGGATGAGCTAATGATTTATTAACGTAGTAGAATGAAGCAGGGTGAGGCTGAATGCCGTCGAAGCGAAACGAGGCCGCTGAACGAGCGTGACACATGGCTCGAAAGCAGCGGGGCTTTTATTATGTCACAGTCGAGCGCTTCCGCTCCTTCCGTTCGTGCGTATGTGGGGAAAAAAGCAGCGCTGTTTTATCATACTAGATACATTTGAAAGTTCTGTTATAATGCTACTCTGTGCGGTCGTCACCGGTCTATTAAAACGCACAACATATTAAAGCGTCTTTGGTGTTTCCATGTTTTCTATAAAACAAATCCAGAAATCGAGGGGTTATGACGTCTTTTTCAGGCGACACAATTACACTATGGACACGCTCCATGTCACTAGTTAACATTGCTTATTTCTCTGGATTTAAACCTTCTTCGAAACATTTGGTATAATGTAAGTACACAAGTAAGCAAAATAAATAAAACTGTTCTAGTGATTTTTGGATATTTTAATAAAAAAAAAATATATCTTACATATTGTGCCTTTAACCCAACCTTTCTGTGAGTTTTATAGTGATGCATCCTCAAAGGACAAAAATGTCATAAAGTCACCATAAAATGCTTTTATTTTATTTTATCTTTTATTTTATTTATGTTTAAGATTGATATAAATTGTTTGATTCATTAGTAATGTGATTTCAGTATTTTTTGTATACTGTTATAGTATACAAGTATTTTGAAATAGATTTTATTTTTATATTTATGTCATTTTAGTTGTAATAATTTTGTGCTTTTATTGTTTTTTATTATTGTTTGAGTACTTCAACATTTTTTCATTAAGTGTTTTTTTGTTTTTTCATCATAAATATTTTTATTATTATTTTAAAATCATTTTTTAAATAGTTGTATTTCTAGTCCATGATAGAAACACTGTTTGTTATTTGGTTGAAATGATAAAAATCATGTCTGATGGAGCAGATAATTTTCTTTAACTAATGATTGAATTTCTTCCAAAAAAAAAAAAAAGTAAAATATTTACATGGTTTCATTAAACTCACTTCATTTATTTTTCTGAGTAGACTTTGTTATGTCATTTTGAAGGGTTTGGAACAACTTGGGTGAGTAAATGATGACAGATTTTTATTTTTGGGTGAACTGTGTACGTCACAATTGATTACATGAAAAATTGGCATGCTTTTTACCTAGACACGTGCACACACACTAATCATTTACAATGTGTTTGTAATAAATATCCATGACAAATAGAAAAATTGAGCCGGCACAACATAAGCCTTCCAAAGATTGTCTCCAAGGAGAGAGGACACTTTGTGAAAAACATTATTAGTGTGAGAAAAGCTTCTCGTCCTGCAGAGGAAAGGACAGACAGTGAAAATAAATCAATGTAATTTGAATTCAGAACGTTGTTTCCCATTATGACATAATCCCACTGTTGTCGATGCCAGATCGGTCTTTGCAGTCTAATGCCTGGATGGAGATCAAACAAATTTGAGGTGAGCTATTCCCAGAGCTTCCTGAATATAATGTCTTTTCAAAGGAACACAAACCTAAAATAATCTTACTGGGGTCAGTCAAAAAAGGGCTGTTTTTACATTGAGAAAAATGACACTTCAGCTTTAAGGAAGGAAAGAGATCAAATAAGATTTATGTATTGCAGCATATAGCTTCCCACTATTGACTTGAAGCAAATCAAACACAATTCTTCATGACTTCAGACATTTTTGAAATTGTATTTTGATAAGCACAAGTAATGCAAACATGCACTGTCACGTTGAATGACAATAAACAGCAGATGCTCTACTGTTGATATAATGTTGGCTGTGGGCTCCTCTATTATGGCTTTATGACTGATGTCTTAATAATGTTTTATGAATAAGGCGCAGGCCTACAGGTCACCCACAGATGACTGGGGATTCATAATGTGATTTCTTTCATGATCGTCATGAGGACTCCTGGATTGGCTGGGTGACAAATTTAATTTTTCCCTTTAATTTTATGGCTGATAGGATATAAAAACTGGGAAAAAATGGAGGAGTTTGGAAAACAGGAGTGTGGGTTGGAATGTATTTCAGTGTATTTCTGCTGTGTCCTATAATATTTCACAATTAATATCAATTAACACACTGACTGTTTGAACTCTTAGTGACACGTTTGTAGATAAACATATTGCAGGAACAGTTAACACAAAAATTTGTGAATTATTACTTGGTAATAATCGCCAATGAATGAGTTTTGATCATTGAGAAAAAAATATTTTATGTAATTTCTAAAGTTTTATGTTTTGTTTCAATAATATAAAAAGTGCAATTGCAAAATAATTTTACTTTGGGAAATTCCAAATAAAAAATATTAAAACATAAAGAACTAGAATTAGAACAACCAATCAGTCTGATTTGATTGAATCATTTAGATGTTTTTGGAGCAATTGATTAATTGAAAAGATTTGAATCAAAACAATGATTCAGTTACAAATGACTATTTCTATCACAAGCTATGAATGTGATAAGGTGAGCTAGGATGTTATTGGATGTGGATGTTAAGATTTTCACTGAATAATGGCATAAAGTTTGCCTGAAGTCATATTTTATGATGTTTTATGACTTTCTGTATCCTGAAGCTTAATGACCTTAATGAAAAGAGCTTTCTGGACTCATCTGGACTGTGTTTTTGTGGGTAAACATATTAATTCAGTGTCATTTTAGAAAGAGCAGGAGGCTGTGAAATGTCTATCTGTTTGAAAACACTAGCTAATGTGTTGGTCTCCAGTTCCGGTTGCTGATAGTACTAAAACTCACATTTCAAAAATTTCTGCCTCCCCCATCTGTGTTATGAACCAAATGCTCTATGAAATGTGTTAACGGAAATGTGAAATACATTTGTTAAGATCCTGTCTGCCCCTCAATCTGTCTTTAGCCATAGTGCTAACTCAAACGTACACAGTTTGTGGATAAAAGTATGTCAGGAGATACAGGGTTCTGAGAATAAAATTGACTTCAGAAAATAGGGAAGAAAATGGCTCAAAGTCATACTTTTCCAGCTTAGAACTGATTTGTAATTCTAATGAACTAGCTAGCTTACTTTGCTATTCATAAGCTAGCTATTGTTTTGATGCTGTTTCACTCAGAAATGGAAGTAAGATAGGTTGCAAAAGCAGTTTTGTGTTCATTTTAATCTGGAAGTGAGAGAACTTATTTTTTTCTGAAGGTTATGATGCACGCTTAATATCAAACACCAAACGCTGAACTTGCCAGAGGGTTAGCGCGTTTAGCTAGTTCATTAGGCTGTGGAAGGCTTCGGCAGCTTACACCCAAACAGGCCCAGGCTTGGCTTTCATGTAAACCGTTTCCTTAGAATCCTTGTCTGAAGGCCTCCAAATATTTTTCCTCTCTCTGAGTTTTGGGAGAAATGTGTTTTGGCGGGTAGGTGCTGCGGTAATAACGCAAACATGGGTACAATCAGGATTTTCATCAACAGCCTGTATATAGCCATTTCAGATGGTGGAAATGTGATGTGATAGAGAGAAAGAGGTAGTGATATACAGCGTTACACTGTGGGTTTCAGTGACATAGCAGTAGAGCTGTCGCAGTGAGGGAATTTTCCTTGCGGTAATTTTGAGTGGCTCAATAGCGCGGTATGCAGTATTATCGCCATACACACCTACACACACATATATATACAGTGGGTACGGAAAGTATTCAGACCCCCTTAAATTTTTCACTCTTTGTTATATTGCAGCCATTTTCTAAAATCATTTAAGTTAACTTTTTTTTCCCTCATTAATGTACACACCAGCACTCCATATTGACAGAAAAACACAGAATTGTGACATTTTTGCAGATTTATTAAAAAGAAAAAACTGAATATCACATGGTCCTAAGTATTCAGACCCTTTGCTCAGTATTTAGTAGAAGCACCCTTTTGATCTAATACAGCCATGAGTCTTTTTGGGAAAGATGCAACAAGTTTTTCACATTTGGATTTGGGGATCCTCTGCCATTCCTTTTTGCAGATCCTCTCCAGTTCTGTCAGTTTGGATTGTAAACGTTGGTGGACAGCAATTTTTATGTCTCTCCAGAGATGCTCAGTTGGGTTTAAGTTAGGGCTCTGGCTGGGCCATTCAAGAAAAGTCACAGAGTTTTTGTGAAGCCACTCCTTCGTTATTTTTGCTGTGTGCTTAGGGTAATTGTCATGTTGGAAGGTGAACCTTCGGCTCAGTCTGAGGTCCTGAGCATTCTGGAGAAGGTTTTCATCCAGGATATACCTGTACTTGGACGCATTCATCTTTCCCTCGATTGCAACAAGTCGTCATGTCCCTGCAGCTGAAAAACACCCCCAAAGCATTATGCTGCCACCACCATGCTTCACTTTTTGGACTGTATTGGACAGGTGATGAGCAATGCCTGGTTTTCTCCACACATACCGCTTAGAATTAAGGCCAAAAAGTTCTATCATGGCCTCATCCGACCAGAGAATCTTACTTCTCACCATCTCACCAAACTCCATGCAGGCTTTCATGTGTATTGCACTGAAAAGAGGCTTCCGTTGGGCCACTCTGCCATAAAGCACCGACTGGAGGAGGGCTGCAGTGATGGTTGACTTTCTACAACTTTTCCCATCTCCCGACTGCATCTCTGAAGCTCAGCCACAGTGATCTTTGGTCTTCTTTACCTCTCTCACCAAGGCCTTTCTCCCCCGATAGCTCAGTTTGGCCCGGACGGCCAGCTCTAGGAAGGGTTATGGTCATCCCAAACATCTTCCATTTAAAGGATTATGGAGGCCACTGTGCTCTAGGAACCTTAAGTGCAGCAGAAATTTTTTGTAACCATGGCCAGATCTGTGCCCTGCCACAATTCTGTCTCTGAGCTCTTCAGGAAGTTGCTTTGACCTCATGATTCTCATTTGCTCTGACATGCTCTTTGAGCTGTAAGGTCTTATATAGACAGTGTGTGTGGCTTTCCTAATCAAGTCAATCAGTATAATCAAACACAGCTGGATCAAATGAAGGTGTAGAACCATCTCAAAGATGATCAGAAGAAATGGACAGCACCTGAGTCAAATATATGAGTGTCACAGCAAAGGGTCTAAATACTTAGGACCATGTGATAAAGACCATGTCTTTTTTAATAAATCTGCAAAAATGACAACAAATCTGTGTTTTTCTGTCAATATGGGGTGCTGTGTGTACATTAATGAGGGAAAAAATTAACTAAATGATTTAGCAAATGGCTGCAATATAACAAAGAGGTAAAAATTTAAGGGGGTCTGAATACCTTCCGTACCCACTGTATATATTATAGATATATATATATAATCTGTCTGTTTGTGTTATGCTATAACTAATGAGGTCATATTCAGAAACCAATGAAACCGAAACCAAATAGCGTTGAAACAGGAAGTGAAGTAAACAGACGAGAATGACAAAATAACAGTCCACATAACAGAACATAAACCTAACAATAAGATCGTTAGGCTACCGTTTGCCTATATGTATAACAGTTATTGGTAATCTGATTTTCTAATCTGACTGGCAAGAGACTTCTATTGATTATTCACCTGCGAGATTTAGAGTTAGATTGTTGCGCCACAAGGTGGTGGAAAGGGACTGTCTTTGAGTGAGTCTTTAAACAGTTCATTCAACTACACGTTCAAAAACACTGATTCATTCAAAGAGAGACAAAATGAAACACGCTGTTGAAATCATTTTAACTTTGAGCGCCACTTTAGAAGGCTCAGCTGACCAGCTATGCGTCGATGCTAAGACAGAGATTTCGCTTTCCTTGGACATGACAACCTATTTTCACAAATATATAGGCCTATGACTCGGCCTGGAGGACAGACGCAAGTAATCGCATGCGCTCAGTCGATCTCTCTCTCTCATTCACTGTCTGTTTAGACTTAAATACAAATCTATGGAGCCTCTCTACAAATCAGCATGGTACACATTATCATTACTAACTTGTTTAATATTCAGTCCACATGCATGAAGTGTAAAACGAGAAGGGCATAACCTTACGAAAAAAGAAAATACACAAAAATCATGGTTGCTGCGGTTCTTGCATTCCTCTGCGGTTTGCTCGTCAATAGCGCGGTATTGCAATATTGCGGTTATCGCGACAGCCCTACATAGCCGTATTAAGATCATATTGTAGAAAACATCCACAAGCTACATTTTTCTCTTTTTTTCTTTGTGATCTGTTTTATACTGTATTGTGAACAAAGCTACCTTGTTTTCTTTTGTGAAGTTTAAATTGGTTCATTCGCATCCAAGTTTGCTGTTTTGCCAGAGTGCTTTAACATCTGTTGAAGTTTCGTACAGCATAACAGTGTAAAAAAAAAAAAAATCCATAAAAAAACGGATAAAGTACTGGCAGAAAATTACCAGGACATTTTCTGTTAAATTTACGGACATTTCCTTCAACATTAAAACTGAAAATTCTGTAGATTTACATCATCTTCTGTAACATAAACGGACAATCCGTTATGCAGAAATTTCAAAAAAATTATAGCATAGGCCTATCTTTACACTGTAAAAACTCAATATTTGTGGACACTGATTACCTCAACATTTTTTATTAAGCAATTCAAATTTTTTAAGTTAACATTAATTATAAATAACAATTAAGTCAAACTAAAAAGCTTAAATTTGTTTTTGCTTAATGTTTAAGTGCAGTGTACTTAAAATGATTGTTTATCATATGTAATGTTTTTAATTTACCAATTATTTTAATGCAGTAGTGTTTTATTAAATACAAATACTAACTAAAAAATACACTTATGAATAAAAAACAAACGCACAACTGTGGCTATACAATTGAGGATTTTTTATTCAGCCTTTTTTAAACTGCACAAACGGTGTATTTCTGAATGTCAAACATTGGAAGATCATCTCATCACAACTGCAGTGCTTGCAGGACTTGTAGTGGTTTCGTTGTCCATGATAACAAAATCAGCAGGAGAGATGTTTGTGTCAGTGATGTCTGGCTTGCCCAAATCCTCCTGGAATAAGCACAGAGGGTAAAACTTTAACTTCAGAGACTAAAAGGAGACATTTATATTTACTGCCAATAGAGTGGGGGAACTATAACGTCAGAACCCAGAAAAGAAATTTGCTGTGGGTTCCTTCTAGATTTTCCAATTAAAATAAAGCCCGTGGTAAACATAACTTGACGATACTTTTGTTTTGTTGTACAACGTCAATTACAGACATCCATACCCAAAATACTAATTTTGAAGCAGTTATGTTCATTTTTGAAAACGTATGTTTTTAGTAAGTAACTAGATAAGAAGGTTTAGGCTGTGAGTGTGTGCAGTTTATATTGTAGAACAAAACGTAGAAGTATCGTCAAGTTATGTTTACCACAGGCTTTATTTTATTCATAAATTGAAAAACCTCATTGGAAAATCTCAAAAGAACCCGTGGCGAATTACACTTCCTGGTTCTGACGTCAAAGTTCCCCCACTCTATTTCAGATCTATTAATGCACTTAATACTTACATTTCATGTCCTGAAGAACAGTTCTCCTCACACACGTACACTGGGAGAGCATGTTGACATCATGTAAACAAAAAAATAAACATCTTAAACAAGCAGGCCAACTTTATTTTATATACAATGAAGTCAGTGATGGAGGTAGTTAGTGTTTGTGAATTTGCACTCACCTGAAGATCAAACATTTAGAATGTCATGCAACATCTGTGAAATCTTGCTGGTGTGTGCCACTTTCTCTGATATGGTGAAACTCCGCACAAACCTAGAAAACCACAGCACAAACATGCACAAGTAAGTGTAAAACCAACAATGATGTAGAAAAGAGAAAGCCAAGTCTGTGTCATGTTATGTGAAGACACATCACAACTTGCTCTTCAACAATATAAGTTACCTTAAGTGTTGAGGCTCACTCTTTTGTATTCATCATCCAGCTCAGCCTGCAATTAAATAAAGTTTGTAAATAGCTTTTGTAAATTTAATATATTGCAAAATTCATGTCTGTGTATTAGCTTTAACCTAATTTTGGATTAATACTCTTAGCAGCTAGTTGTTTAAAAACAGACCAAATAAAAATCACATTTACCAGGGCATTTCCCAAAAAAAGCATTGTTTGGCTAAGATAATCGTAGAAACATTTGCCACCAAATGGTCTCAACAATCGACTTAGCTCACGGTGCTTTTGAGAAACGCAGCCCTAAACATTGCAGTTAACAGCAGCGACATTCAAAACCTACGTTAGGACTGCGTTTACTGAAAAAATGCCGGCTAACGTTAACATTAATGCCCTTCTTTGACGTTAACATTATACTATAAGCAGTGGCGCTAAAATAGCATTCAAAATGCGCATTCAAAAGCACTAACGTTAGGGAAATGCCGTGCTTTACAGCGCTGCCCTGTTGAAAAAACCAGCATATGCTGGTTTTTTTCAACATGTATGTTTTGACACTGGGATGCTGGTTTATGCTGGTCCTTTGTTATGCTGGTCATGGATGGCAACGGTACAGCAAAGGACCAGCATAAACCAGCAAAGGACCAGCAAAGGACCAGCTTAAACTAGCAAAGGACCAGCAAAGGACCAGCTTAAACTAGCAAAGGACCAGCTTAAACTAGCAAAGGACCAGCTTAAACTAGCAAAGGACCAGCTTAAACTAGCAAAGGACCAGCATAAACCAGCAAAGGACCAGCATAAACCAGCAAAGGACCCAGCAAAAGGCCAGCTAAAACTGCAAAGGCCAGCTTTTAACTAGCAAAGGGCCAGATCTAAACTAGCAAAGGACCACTAACCAGCAAGGACCAGAATAAACCAGAAAGGACCAGCATAAACAGCAAATAGGCCAGCAGAAACAGCACAAAGGACAGGCATAAAACCAGCCAAGGAACAGCATAAACCGCAATACAGCGTCAAAAAACATACCTAACCAGCATATGCTGGTTTTTTCAACAGGGTGTTAAAACAGCGTTTCCCAAAAATGAAAACATTCCTTTATCATGATATTCTTACAACACTCAAAAAGCAAATAAGAAATTGTCACAGTTGTTTTGATTTACTTACAAGTTGTTTCATTAAGTTTGCTCCGGTCGCTTGCGATTATCCGCCATGTTGAATGGATTCTTCTGAACGTCGGTTAGAGCAACGAGGTGACGTCAATTTACGTCACTCAGTAAACTTAAAAATAATAATTTAAATAGAAGAGTTTACTCAAAAATGTTGAGCCACACAAAAATAAAACTAAATTCCTCGTTCAGAAAATGGAATTGTTCTAAGTTGCATTAACGATTTAACAGACTTTAATTGCAGTGTTCTTAATCTTTATAAGTTAGTAGTACTGTTCGGGTTTACAGTGTGATAGCAAATAAATCCAGGAATGTTTGGAACACAAATGAAAAGCATTTTTAATGAAATATCTGTGCTTTCTGTCCCTCCATTGACAGCCTACAACTACCATGTCAAGGTCCAATAAGTTATAGCTGTCAGATGTCATTAAGAAGGATCTTCATTAGTGTTCCAAAAATGAACAAAAGTCTAACAGGATTGGAAAGAGATTTTTCATATAATATTTTGGGTGAACTAACCCTTTAAGTTAGATTACTAACCTCTAATTCATGCTAAATTATCTGCATCTACAATTGACATGGTACTGCAAAAAAACTTTCTTGTACAGCATTTGAAAATAAAGAACAAAGATTCATGAACTCATGCCTGACATTTCAATGTGAAACTAAGAGAACTATACAATCTAAACTAAGAGCAGGGCTCCAAGTGTTTGTGTGCTTTCAGTATCTCTTGCAATGTGCCAGTTTGAGAAAACAACTTTTTTTTTCTTTTGCTGCATGTTCAGTCCAAGTTCTATGTTGAGATTTGAAAAAACCTCAAATTGTACATGGATTCTCGAAATTGTTCATACATGAGTCTTGGAAGCTCCCTTCATCTGAACCTTTGACCCTCGTTCAGGATTTCTTCACAGGACGACCGCAAGTGACAAGAAATGAAATGAATGAAAGTGAAATACAGCGTAATGTGCAGAACAGGTTGAGATTGAATTATCAAGTTCCAGTTCAAACATTGTTTATAAAATGCTAAACTTGCATTTCCAGTGGTCTCCAATTGCATCTGTGATCTTGTCAACAATGTTTTATGATACACTTAAAGAGATAATTCACTCAAAAATGAAAATTCTGTCATTAATTACTCACCCTCATGTTGTTCCAAACCCATAAGACCTTCGTTCATCTTCAGAACACAAATTAAGATATTTCTGATGAAATCCGAGAGCTCTTTGGCCCACGGCGAATGTGCGTGGTGCTGCTGACGTAGACCCCGCATGCGCTGCACCTTGTTTACTGGAAAATGAAGTACACCATGCGTCGTGTGGTGACTCTCGTTAATGGCGAAAGACTCTCCCAGGAGAGAAGAAATCATTGAATAAAGTTGTTATTTTTGTTTACTTTGCGCACAAAAAGTATTCTCATAGCTTCGAAAAATTACAGTTGAACCACTGATGTCACATGGACCTTTTTAACGATGTCCTTATAATACGTTTCTGTGCCTTCATCGTGGTAGGGCCCTTGCTGTCTATAGAGGGTCAGAAAGCGCTCAGATTTAATCAAAAATATGAATTTGTGTTGCAAAGATGAACGAAGGTCTTACGGGTTTGGAACAACATTAGGGTGAGTGATTAATGACAGAATTTTCATTTTTGAGTGAACTAACCCTTTGATTATTTTCAACTAAACCGCAACACAACAAAATGCTTTATACCACGTTCATTACAGATGTTCCTTACATTTGTATGAATTCCAGCATAGGTGCCATTCTCCTCTGGATGTTTTATGTTTAAAATAAACCAAAGAGAATGTGTAGCTCAGCCACAATGGGGGAGGAAATTATAACTTCTTGAATGACAGCAATCTGGAATCACCAATAACAGACAAATAAGAAATTATAAACAGCACATTGTAAATTCAGAAAGCCACTCCAAACATTGATTAAATCTTTCCTACACAAACAACTTCAATAACAAAGTCAACTGAATAAATGACTCAATGACTAATTTTTTGTCAGTATTGAACATCCCTAATGGTAAATAAATATGGACTCATATGGGTAGCAAAATTCAATTTGAAATGTTCAATTTGAAATATGCAAAATGACAATGCAATACGTAAAATGGCAAAGTAGTTCTGTATTTTAATTTACATTTTACCATACATGTCCAAAATTTAGTGCAAAATGAAAATTCAGTTATATAATTTAGATTAGCTTTTTTCTACACTAGTTTTAATATGCAAATTAAAAACATTTTAATACTTTGTAAGTTGCAAAATTAAAATGAAAATGTATTACCCAAATTGATTAGATACATTTAACATATATCAAAAACTGTAGCAAAATTATCATTTAAATGCTAAATGCATTTAGACACTTGAGATTGCATTTTCATCATAATACCACGTGATAATTGTAGCAAAATGTAGTGAGAATTTCAGAATGCATTCTGAGCAAAAGGTGCAGCAAAAGGGTAGCAAAATGGTTATTTAAATTGCTTTTATGTTTCTTAAATGCATTGACACTTACATACAAGATGTTTCAATAGCATTTTCATTTAATACCCCGCAATGAATTTAGTTTAAGTCAATGTGGAAAGCATTTGGTTGATGGTGAATATTGACCTATTGTGCATCCTGTTGCCGAGCCCCGCCTTGATGTAGCCTAACGACCTATGACCAGTCAGGGGCACGTTGCATTTTCAAATGCATTTCAAATCCACATCGACTTTATATCCATTGCGAGGTATTAAATGAAAATGCAATTGAAACGTCTTATATGTAAGTGTCAATGCATTTAAGAAGAATAAAAGACATTTAAACCACCATTTTGCTACCCTTTTGCTGCACCTTTGGCTCAGAATGCATTCTGAAATTCTCACTACATTTTGCTACAATTATCACGCGGTATTATGATCAAAATGCAATCCCAAGTGTCCTACCCCTAAGTCTAAATACATTTAGGAAAAACAGCAATTAAATGATAATTTTACTACAGTTTTTGCTTGGACATACTAAACATATCTAATCAATTTGTGTAATATATTTTCATTTTAATTTTGCAACTTAAAGCGTTAAAATATGTTTTATTTTGCATATTAATTAAAATATTACATTTCAAATTGAATTTTGTTAACCATATGCTTCCATAAATAAAAATAGCTAATAAAACAGAATACAAACCCATGATAAGGATGCATATCATATAATCTCTTTTAAATAAAAAAAAAAAGTCTTCTTTTCTTGACAATTGCTCTGCCAGCTCCTGGTGAAGGCATAAAGCGCTCTAAACACAGTTGTACCGCACTTCAGATTTAACGTTATCACAGCTGCTTAACATCACCTCAGTAACGTTAATATGCCGATGCTTTACGACACGCTCAGTAACAAATACACCGCATCAACAACAATTAAAAGTTGATAAACTTTTATTTTAAAACTGAAAGTGAGCACACTGTAACGCGTACCTCCACGTCGGGTAACGTTAAGATGTGACGGTATGCTGAAAATGTTGAATGCGACGGCTCCGTCATTCATTTGCCAAACAAGCCAGACAGCAACTTTAACGAATGTTAACAGTTTGTTACATTTAGCAAAAAATTATTTACCACGGAAGTATAAGAATGGTTCCCCAAACCCGAAATCCGACTTTAAAATTAAAATTGGACTGAGACTATCTCCGTGAGTAATGGCGCCTGCTCAAGCACTGTTTTCGCGCCGATAATCGACTGAGCATCTTGTTCCCACAATGCAAAGCGTAATTAAAAAATACGGAAAACACCTGTAAAAACCAAATACGGAAAATTCCTTCAAAGTATTAGGGTATATTGTACTGTATTTTTACAGACTTTTTTTTTTTACAGTGTAGCTAACTAAAAAAACTAGCGTGTAAAGCTAACTAGTAAAGAAGATTGATGATATTCAGTTTGCAAACATGCACTTCTGTAGTCGATTTAAGTAGAATTACTTGCAAAGATAATTAGTATTCTCTCTATCTGAGGATTTTACATTGTAGATTTAGGGAGAAACACCCAATTTGACTGATATGCTCAATTTGTTAGCTTGAGGATTAGTCGTTCTTTTTCAGTTTGCATCAGCAGTGTCAACAGTCTTTTTTTCTTCTTCTTCAGAACAGGCTGTTTAACAAAGCTATTGTGATAATGAAAACAACATTGGCTAACAAGGATGAACAGTACATATCTTTGATGAATTAGCGTGTAATATATTTCTTCAATGCTAACAAATAAGCCTATATATGCATTTCTCATTCCAGAATTTCCCTTTGACTAATCAGACATCTCTTTGTTGGTTGATTGGCTTCGATTGGACGCTGTCTAATTTGTATGGAAAGCTGTCTATTTTGTACCCAAACAGCAGAGCATATCTATTAGCGTGCATTTCAAAGGCTTTTGTACTCTATGGTTTGCTGTTGTCCATAGCTGTTAGCTTGGAGCCTCCCTGCCCCAATTTCGTTATCTTCTCGAGCTCCCATTGAGGGCGAGTTGCTTTGATCGTTGTCATGAACAAATTGCATGCTTGTAATGCTGTTTAACTGGCTAGAAATGTCACGAACTGCAAACCCACCCCCTACCTCACCCGCTTCACCTCGGCAGACAAACAGCTGACAGTCGCAACTAAAAGGATTTTTCTTTGTAACAGCAGGAGTTATTACTAAAGCGTTCCAGAAGCCAATCTTGCAATCCATATTTCCAACATACTCATATTGTACTTGTCCACTCATCGGCTTGAGTGGATCGTGAGCAAGGCTTTCCAGTTCATTCTCTATGGGAGCCAAGGTACAGTGGGATTGAAAACAGAGTGAAACTACAGAGCATTAAAAAGTTAAGAAATGCTGAGATTTATGCAAATGAGAGATTGGTATCAGCCAATCACTGTGAGCTCAAGGTAATCACATTTTTACTTACTGCTTGGATTTTGCTTTGTAGCTTTATTGCTATATTGGTTTAAAATGGGTTTTGCACATTTTACTTGCAGCTAATCTGTGGCTAGGTTAGCAAAAGTGTTTACATTTTTTTTATTAACCATTTATTGAAAGCAGTCATAAATCATACTGAAATTAACCACTACTGTACATTTTATGTTTCAGGACTGAGTGATATAGCAATATTAATATGCCAATTGGTTATTGCCAATATATCAATATCCTTTCTTTTTTCAATTACATTTTTTTAAAGGGATCATCTGATGCAAAATTCACTTTTTGTTGTTTGGACTGAAATGTGTCTTGTGTACACAACCACCCTATATTGATAAAAAACCCACCCCAGTGCTTTTCCTTTTAAAAAATCCCCCAAAATAATATCCCCTTTCTCAGATCAAGCCGATCTCAGACCTGCCTCACACGGAATAGTTGATTGACACTGGCATTTTACCTTAGGCCTGCTCTGAGTGAACTGTCAACAGTCTGCCATTGTTTCGACGCCAGAGCTGTTGTTTTGGTGTTGATACAATAATGAACATAGCAGTCATCATTTACTCCCGAATTCTAAGCCGCTGAAGATTATGTCGGTTTTTGAAGGGAATGTGCCCCCGATCTATCTAAATTCGTCTAGGTTCGCGCAAATCATTAGTAATCCAGCTTCACCTCCAGAAGTGAGTATATGTTTTTTTGACATTTTTTTAGTGATTTGCAAATCGCCGTTTCCTAATAATAATGTGCTAGTTAGAGTTTTCAAGATAATGAGGCTAAAAGTTACAGTCTATCAGAGAACTGCGTGTCACCCCACAGAAGAGAGGGGCGGAGTGAGCAGAGCTCATTAGCATTTAAAGGGAAATGTACCAAAACGGATTGCTGTAAACGGAGCTGTTTTTGACAGGGTAAAAAGGGTGTTGTTTTACACTACCATTGAGAAATTTTAGCCAAAGTATGTTATACTTGCTTAAGACCCTAAGACTCCTATCAACTTGTGGGAAAAGGGGCATTGCTGCACCTTATAAAAAAAATAAAAGATAAAAATTTTGAAAAAAGTGTTTTAAATGGGTTTCAAACATTTGTCAAGATAAATACTTATATTAACATTTATTCAGAAAAGTGGACATTTCAATGATGATACGAGTTTGTGAATTTATCAGAGACAATTTGGACATTATTCAACAAAAAATAATTTTAAAAAACTATACTGCATTGTTGTACTGAAGTTTAAATCTGAGATATAAGACAAATATACAGTGATTAAAATCATTGTGAATATACAGAGCTGGGTAGATTACTTAGAAATTGTAGTCTGTTATTGATTCCAAATTACATGACAAAAAATGTAACGTAATCCATTGCATTACACATTTCAGGTAATATAATAGATTACTTTTAGATTACTTTTGACCTAAACCGTTTATCACATTGATTAAATGGCATAATCTTTTACCACATTGATAAAAAAATGCTAAGAAAAAGAAAATGTATTACATTCATTGTTAACAACAACATGAAGTACATTAAACATTACATCACGTCAAAATTTCCCAAACGGGTTCGTGAAGCAACTGCAGGGGGTTTGTGAGTTTAATGAAAAGCTAATAATTAATTAAATCATTAAACATGTCAAATTAAAATGTATAATTTTAAAATAGCTTCAATCAAAATAAAAGACGTACTAAAAATGAAATATTTAATTTGTTTACCTGCATGTCATGGTACCATTAATCAACATCAGAGAACAGTGAACATGCAAATGTGTTACTTAATTATTAACTTATTACCTTAACATTTCTGGGGTACTGCAAGAAAATATATCAGGCAAAATAGGTTTTGCTGACAAAAAAGTTTGGGAATCCCTGCATTAAATGTAAATTAAGAAATAAAGTGAATTTGTGCGTTTTAATGTGTTTGAAAGACAAAAGCCGATCAGTGTTGATGCATGTGAAATGTTGAGAAGAATTTTTGTATTTTCTGTGTAATTACAGCTACCTGACTAGTGATTGGTATTTGTGTGAATGTCCACAAAACCGGAAAACTTTCTGAATGTATTTTCAGAATGTACAGTGTAATAGTGGTAGGCTAGTTTAGAAAAGAACATTTAAAAGATTAAAAAGATGAATTAGGGAGAATCAATGAATTATGAATAATTTGTTGTGAATATGTAATCATGTAATCAATAAAAAGTAACTAGTTTGATTATGAGTATTTTAAAATGTAATTTAATATAATTAAAAGTGCATAATTTTTGGAATCTGATTACATAATCCAGATTACATGTAATCAGTTACTATCAGCTCTGATTCTGAATATAGTGAATACCCTAATTGTCATTCCCCCCCACTAAGTGTAGCTTCTTTTATTTACTTTCTTGCGATCTCATTTCCTCTCATGACACAATTTTAGATCCTAGTACCTAGTAGTGTTTATCACTACATACCCTCCTTTCCATCTGCCAAGCATGTCTGTTGCCATATCTGCATCACAGTGTTAGCGATGACCTAATGTTGTTGATTCGGGTGCTGATAGTCCCCCTCCTAGTTTGTAGGGTGATATGTGAATCACTTGGCTATTCTCATCCTGTTTCTGCTGCCATCAGCAACAATAACAAGGAAATTCCACTGATTTCTCTTTCAGATACAAGCCTGACAGTCAGAGTGTGTTCTGCATGAATATAGTCAGGGTATGGCAATGAATGTAAGGCTTTGAGACAATGAGACCTGAGATTCAGCAATATCCGAGTTGTTTTGCAGCATATGCCTTGTGATATTGCAACAAATCCTTTTTTCTGTCCGTAGCCTGCTGGTTTATTCCATTATAAACATTAAGGGCAATGTAAGGATCTGTCTCAGGATTGATGATATGTGCTGCTGGCAGTTTTTAAGATCTCACACTTGGGTGTGCATCAGAGCGATTCAATGGTGTATCACATTAGAATGCATAGAAACTAGTCCATCTTTCTAATCTGTGCCATTGCATCCTTTGAGTGTCATTAATATGCACATGTATGGAAGTATTTTTAAAGTGTTTGTCAGTTATTTTAAAGAGTTTTTTGTTTTTTTTGTTTTTTACAAAGGTTGCGAATACCAGCGGGTCAATGAGATAATGATGAAGTTCAGATCAGAAGTTATGAGGCAAACAAATCTTGGAACAAAGCTAAACTTTGAAAGATGAAAGTGATGCAGAAAGTCAAGTGATGGGAGACTACAAAGTCAAACAGTTTTGTTAGCGACAGTTTTGACTGTTGTTTCACCCCGTGCTGAGACTTACTTGCTAAAAACCCCAGATTCGAGAGTCCTCAAAACCAGAGCAAGACTCCCCTGCTGTTTCTGAAGTGGCGTGCAACTCAAAGGGTGACCGAGGCACCTGGCATGCGTTCTGGCAGGCCAGGGACCATGGACAATCAATCAGCACTCAAATAATTTGTCAGAAACAGTGACCTACTTTGAAGTTCAAGACTACCATAAGCTGAACTCAACATTGGCAGGAGAGCATTAGAAATGTAGGCTGTTTTGAGAGCATTGTGCTTGGAGCTCCCAGTGATGACCATTTTTGGCCTTCAACTGGGACATCAAGGCTTAATCGTGCCTAACAGGTATCAAGTAAAGTTGTGAGAGAAGTTGCTTGCTCAGTGACTTGTTAATAAAGATGACTAAGGTTATATACAAAGTGTTGGTTGGCCTAGCATGGCCCTCTGGCCTAAATCCTGCAATTTAACACAGGAGAGGAATTACCAGAGGTTTTCAGAACAGTTGCAAAGTTCAAATTGTATAACAATCATCATTATAAGGGTGATGCAAGTTTGTATGCCAAATAAGAAATACACAGTACGAAAATGCTTGCCCTTTTCCCACTGAGGGAGTGAAAAGGGATGCACTTACTATGTTGGTAATATTCAACAAAGCTTGAATACATAAATTAGTGATATGTAAATAAATCAGTCCTGATTTTACAAGGTTTCATAAAGAAACATTTGCTTTGACTATTAAAAACACAAGTCAAGCTGGTCAGAAAAGCCATGATAAGTTCATAGTTATGAAATAAGCCCAGTGCAGGCTGGAAAAAAGTACCATCTGGACTACAGACATTTCCACATTATGAGCAAAATGTGTTTTTGGGTCTCATCTGTTTTGAGGAGGAGTGTTACTTACTGGAAAATTGAAGGTGGCCGAGAGCAAGATATGTATTATAATACAGCATAAGGGGATCCTGTAGTACAGCAGAAAGGTTTGTGACTTAATCCGTTAGGAGCCGACTCCACAGGTGACGTGTCTGCCCTTGAGCCAAGTACATGGAAATGAGGCAGGTATTTCTCCTCAAACCTGTCAGTCTCCAGCTTCATTTGTGATTTGTTGAGAGGAATGGCACAGAGCAAAGAGGCCTGTAATACCTAGAGAAAGATGTTTGTTAGAATTCCCATTCATCTTAATGGCACACGCACAGTCTCAATCTCTTCACTAGCGACTGTCCAGAGCTTTGATGTGAATAATAGTCCATTTAACTCTTTAGAGTGTACAAAAAAATTGGGCACTAAACTGTACTATACACTGAAAATTGGGACAGTACCTTTAAAGAGACACGTTTGTACTTTTTCTACCCCAAAAAGTGTGTATTAGTACCTTAGTGAAGTAATATGTATCCGTAAGTTGGTACTATGAACCGTTTAGGGATAATTAAGTTATAAAGTTTTCCCTTGATGGTTACCACCCCAGTGACTGTACAAGGAAGGTGCAGTGTTCAAGGTACAACACATTTTTCTGGGAGTGTATTGAAATATGTATTTTTCTTTTTGAAAATTATTTAATCTGAATAAACAGATGATTTTCTACAAGCAGGGTCTAATCTTGACACCTTGGCAAAGGTATGTAGTGGAGGGAGTGCCTCTATATACATTTCTGCAAAACCGTAATTATGTACCATACTGCCCGTTTCGCGGCAGTTTCAAAGTGAAATGTCCAGAGAGTGGCACTAAAACACAGGTTCAATACGTGAACCCTGGCACGTTTTTATTACGTTGTTATAGGCACATATTGCTGCATTCTTATTATGCTGCTTGAGGTTCGTATTGCGGCTGTTCAGAATTCAAATATCCGGGCTGTGTCGCTAAAGGTTAATGCTCTATCGTGTTGAACTACCCAGTAGTGTTAACAAACGCAAAAGTAATACAGAAATGCATTTGTTGATGCAGCTGTGCTATTTTAACCTCCTTATGAGGATTTGAGCTGTTTTGTTGAACCATATTTTCACGGGGTTTGTACCAGAGGTCTTCATCACTCAAGTGCAACGCCGTATCACGCAAGCTACCGAGCAAACCTACTAAATTAGAAAACGCATGCATATTAAGCTGTATATATCATGACAACGTTCAAAAGTACAAGTTTTCAAATCACGCAGGATGTTAAAATTGTTTTGAAGTCATAACATAATATTGTGCAAATAATTAGGCTTTATTAATTAAAACTCTGTACCTGTAACTCATACTTTGTGTGAAAAGGAATACAAATTGTTGGAGTTTTACTGTCTCTAGTATTCATTTCAAATGGAAACTGCAGTGATTTGTACATATAGGTAAGTTTTTTCAGTTTTGCAGAAATGTATATAGACACACGTATTTCCAATGAGCCTATGTTGAATGAGGGTCAAGACATAAAATAAAATGTCCAGGTGAGATTTAGTGCAGCAGATGAAAGGGGCAATAGTCCTTGAGGTGCTTCAGCACTGTAAAGGTTGAAGAAGTGCAGAAAGGTTTGGTCCAGGTAGGAGTCTCCTGGTGGTACCAGCATGTCGCCCCAGGCAGAAGCCTGAGAAGTAGGATTTCCTGAGGGCCGGTAAAGGACATGTCAGCATGTTTTCCGAACTCCCGTGTGCACCCTTGCATTAAAGGGACAGCACAGTGCTGATCCAAGGCAAGGTGGGTCACTCTATCACAGCCCTAAGACGTAGTCATACAAGTCGAAAACACACTTATAAGGGTGTAGATGTTGCTATTAGGCACTGTTAGACAGCAATCAATCTCCCTGCATGCCAAGCTTCACACAGTTGCTCACTCTTTTAGTCAACATCTGATTGCAAGGGATGATTTATGTTCGCTTTTGAGATGATGACCAGCTTCCCCACGACCCATTCCCTTAGTTACAAACTTCCCCAGGTATCATCCATTTCCTAGTCATCAGTCTTCCTTCCTTCACATACCATTCTCTCTCTTCTTTTACTTGCCTCCGCTGCCTCCCTGATGCGAGTATCACTGTGGGGTTCCCCAAGAGTGGTGATTAAGTCTGAAGGATGTTATCAGCCCAGTTCATGAAAACCCCACACTGTGTGCTTTGTTTTATAGACGGCACGGTGAGTGATTTAGAGAGAGGACCCTTGGATGGGCAAGTGACTGGTACTACGGCAGGATGCTCGTCAGGCGGAGGTGAATGGTGCTCAACGGGGGCTGACTCACAGCCCCAATTCTCATCCGTCCTCTCGGATGACGCCAAGTGATAGAGCCGCGCCGACATGGCCCAGAGCTCGTGTTAAACCTGAGTCACTCACCAGGATTTGGAGGTCATGATTCAAAGGTGACACAGCAAATGAGAAAGAAAGGGAGAACTAGACAGGAAAAACAGACAGACTACAACCTGCTGTGAAAGAGAGAAATGAAGCTTTCGGTGACTCATAGGTTGAGGACAAGACTGCAGCATAATGACTTAGAATAAAAAGGAGACATGACCAAGGACTCGAGATGTCGTCAGCCCAGTGTGCTTCCATTATTGCCATATTGCCTGTGAATGAAAAACACAACTCTCTTTCAAGCCTTTAAATTCCCAGTACGGTGGACGGTACACATGTTCTTTACACCAGCAGACTGAACCACTTAGGTCAGTGAAATCCCATTGGGCCCCATATATGAACAATGAAAGTACTAGCTCAAGGAGTAGACGTCACAACTGAAGCACTGGAGAAAAGTGTAAGGGTGAAGCTATGTTCGACTGACAGCAATTAAATCACTGGAGCTTGTCGAGTGTCTGCACTTGTAGGCATTCCTACTTGACTTCTTTATCCAACTGTATCTGGCAGCAGATAAAGTTTTGCACTCCATTGGTGGTTGCTGTTCAAGGTGAACTCAGCTCTACACCGTTGTCCCGCTTAACAGTTCCTCGAGTTATCGGAAATTGACAACTCTCATTTAAAACTAACTAGTCTGGATGCTAACATTCGCCTTATGCTACAGGGTTATCCTTTGGTTTGCTAACTTTTCTAAATCTCTGTTGCAAGTGGCTGAATTTTCTTCATAATGAATATGAAACTTTCTAATATTTATTGCCTCTATCAGTTGTTTTTTATGCCTGTATGACACCAACACTTGTATTTAATCAAACTTGTACTGAACTTTACCTGTGTTTACTTAGTGTTTTTAAGTGTTGTAAATCACTTACCTACTTGGGTACAGCTTCTTTAGAGTTCTGTGCATTGATTACAAACTTGTTTTTATAATTCACCGTTTTGTTCAACTATGAAAGGCCTGGCATCTGCTACTTTATATATTCAACATTTGGTATAATGGCAGCATATAGAAGTAAGGGAATGTACCATCACATAAGCCTGTCATTACCGTGTCCTTCATCAAGGGCTCATTCTTCTTGCATTCTACTGCTTTTGACCCTAAACGTGATATGTCCTATCTGTGGTAATATTAGCCTTAGTGAGTGCTAGGATGGCAGGTTCCCAGGAACTTTTGGATAAAATACTTGTGGTGATAGGGCACTACACGTTTTGGCAGCATCTCTAAATTTCCCTGAGGTTGCCAATATTTTTATTACTCTATTCCAAGTCCCAGTGACTAGCCTTTTTTGTTATTTATAGAGCAGTCGAGAGATCCTGTAGGAAAGCAAGATCACAAATTGATTACTGCTTTTTTTCTTCACTATGAGTTTTTTTTTGCTGACTTTGGTAGGCTTGTGGGTCTTTTCTTTTCTTTTCTTTTCTTTTCTTTATGATGAACAGTATTATCAGTACATAGCAGCTTCTGGAATTTGCAAAAGAATGAAAAGGTCTGGGGAATCAGGAAACTACGAGGAACATGTTGTTAATTACTTTTATTAATTCACTTTTATTAGGAACACCTCCCCATCTCAGCATTCAGTTTTATTGATTTGCCATTTGATGACAGCAGTTTTAATTAAAAGAGATTCCGAAATGCCAACATGCCTTAAGGAGCCAAGAAAAACCAGGAAAGCCCATCATCTCTGCAGTACTGCAAAATGTAGAGAGGATGTAGGACAACAAAAAGTAACAAAATAGGAGTTCCTCCACCAAATGTTGTGAAACCTGAGTTACTGACTGCCATGTGAGAAGGATAGATGAATTACTTATATGGTTTGCTTCTGTGTGTGCACACTGTTGTCCCTAAAAGCATTTTGGCTACATTATGTAGATTTAGATGAATGCCTTTTATAAATGGTTCCAGATTTGAGTAGAGTATTAAGGCCCATTATGTGGTCTTCAATGGAAAAAAAAAACATTATCTACCAGAGGCCCTAATTAGCTGATCCTGCTCTTTTAAGCAGATAATACCAGCTGTGTAAAATCTAAGACTTGAATATTATTGGGAAATAATATGCATGAAATATTATCAGTCATTTTCTGTCTTGATGGACGGAAATCCCCAGATTTTTAAGGATTAGATGACATTATTTTTGTATAGCTGCACGATGCAAGCAGGATGCTATTAAGATCGCATTAAGATGGCCAACCAAGATATTGTTCAATCAGGTGCTGTGAAGAAGCTGAGGGATTGAGGTCTCTAAAAGAGAGAAAGTGGTCCAGGGCAGAACAGACAAGGGTCAGAGGGCTAAGGTTTTGTAAAAAAGCCCGATAGAGTTGCCATGTGCAGCAAAAATATTCCAGCCCAAGTCATCTTATATTTATATTGCAGAATTTTAAGTACTAGTTGGAAGCTGATGGATTATTACTCAGAACCATATTGTGTGAGTAATTCTTTGTTTTATACCCTGTCATTTTTACTTTGAATCACAATTGTCTTCATTGTTATCCTTGACATTTCTCCTGCCATTTGCCTCGTGTCACTTTTAGCAGTCTTTCTCTTTTCTCTCGCTTTCCTCAGTGCCTGTAAGTACCTCATTGTTGTGCTTTGAGAGCAGCAGGGTAACTCTCAATCCGTTTCCTACACCGTCCCAGCACAATAGATGAAATTAAGGCCTAAGCTACTACTGTACACTTTTTTTTAAAGTTTACCTTAGAAGCAAGCAAGCAGACAGATTTTGTTCCTGATGACTGATACTGCAAACCAAACCTCTAGGTAACCTTAAAAGCTAGAGCAGACAAGCTGTTTCCAAAACTAGCTAACTAAAAGGTTTAGCACAGATGGTACAAAGTCAGGTAGAGAACTAAAAGGAAACAGGGTAAAAAAAAAAGGAACTAATAGAGAATAAGCTGATGCCCGCCTGTTACATGACATGCGATGGTGCACCCTGGAGTGGCACTCTGAAATGTCAACACCTGCCGATTAAAATGCCAGGAGAGGAACAAAAAGCAAGAACAAGTGTGGCAGAGGAAAGTAAAAGAAAGATTCTGAATAATGCAGACTCGAGTACGAGGGTCGGAAATAACAAACTCGGTTTGAAATGTCAAGTGCCAAAATGTGAGCAAGAAGGCCCACTGCTCCTTCACCTAGGGTGTAGCACTGCCACTTTTCTTGGATGCTGAAGGAGAAAGGTTGTCCTTCTCGGGAACGGCTGCTTTGAGCAAGGTATAAATCATGCTGGCACAATGAAAGCAGGACTCAGCACTGCACCAGAACTTAGCAAGAAAACTTCCCTGTTTTCACTTTAGTATTTCATTGCTTTTTGTTTTTACATGCTGATTATTTTACACGCTAACTGGAGTGGTGGCCTGATCCAGTTGACTTGTTTGTGCCACTGTTAAAGTCAGCATGAAATTAAAGTGACCCGATTTAGTTTCTAAGTAGATATCTAGTCACTGGTGCATATTATTTCAATGAAAACAATGTTTGTTATCTTTCTTGTGCAAATTTTCTTCAGCTCTAAAGTGACTTCCCTTTTTCAATGATGTTGTCAAGTGGACTATTCGATAATGTTAACTGATAGCCAAATAGCTATTTAGGCATTTCTATAACAAACTCTCATTACCTGAAGAGAGCAAACTATGTCTCAGTTGATCTGTTAGCAAATGTGCCTCTTGAAGTAAACAACTTGAAAGCTAATCAACTCCATCATAAAAGCTAAACATTTCACGATCCAATTGATAAAATGATTTACCCTTCATTTTTCTCAGTGAATTTCTTAGTATTGTCACATTATGGAAGTAAAATGGGTTGCGAACACTATTTCATGCTGACTTTAATTTGCTTGCCAATGTGTTTTCTACACAAGTGCCGCTGCTAAAGCTAAACTTTAGCACATTGCTAAGCATGTAAATGAACAAAACATGAAACATAAGGAAAATGCTTTTTGTTTACTTCACTAAACCCTGTACAGAGGTTTGTAAGATATTCTTGACGTTCTCGAGTTTGATTAAGTCAATGTTCCCCTTTTAAAATCCACCCTTATGCAAATTAGCCATGGTTCTATTATAGTAAAAGTGTAGTAACCATGTTTTTGGTGTATTTATTACTATTTGTATAGCCACAGTTTTACTAGAAATACCATAGTTAAACTATGGCTAGTATAGCAAAACCAAGGTTAATATTTGGTTACCATGATTTAATTCTAGTAACCATATTTTTTGGTTTTATTTGTAGTAAAATCATGGTAATTTTTCGTAAGGGCACTTAAACCATCCACTATAAGTCTCCATGCCTCAAATTTCACCTTCACGCTCTACTGTCCATGAAAGAGCAATCTAGTTTGAAGGGTGAGGATGAAGTTCATCCATGTTTTACATGAAATACCTTTGCAAGATAATGCTCAGTACGAGTATTATTGAAGAGATTGACGGCAAGAAGCTTGAAGCATCTCCTCAAGTTTTCTGTCACACTTGTTGTGTTCCCCTCAGAGATAGTACAAAGAGCTCTCAAATGAAGATGCCACTACAGGCACTTTTTACCTCAAAATGTCAACAAAAATACCTCTTATACCTAAACCAAGTTATTGAGTGTAGGTAAAGAAAAGAAAGAGGGGGAAATGAGAGCCGGGAGTATGAATGGGGGTGAATAAATATTAGCATGAAAACATTTTCGAGTTAAAAAGGAAAGAGTGTTTAAAAGAGAAAATTAAGTGGTTATGTTAGTTTCTTTGTGTGTGTGTGTGTATTGTAGATATTGACATTTTTGTACATATCCACTAGTGGTTAGTCTGACAGCGTTTTCCCTCAAACTCCGTTATACACCATCAGACAAAACCTTTCAGTACACAGCAGCCTGTCTTTCCCAAGCCGAGTACTGCCAAAATTCAGCTTTTGTAGCAGACAGATAAAGCATTTGTGTACCGGAAGAAGGCTGTCCATGTTATTTATGAATTTGGAACATTTATTGTCATGTTTTCATACGACCACTAAAATGCGCAAAATTGTTCTAAAATATATTTGAGTCAGTACTACTGGTATCTTTTTTTAGACTGGCTTTTCTTGATTCCAAAGCTTCATGATAACACCTTTTTTTTTTGGTAGTAGTAACTATCAATTGCATGAAATGGCCGGTCATGTGACCATGACATGGCGGCACTTGTAGAACAAAATAAATTTTTCTGGATGACTATGGTGTATGGGGTCTTCATATCATGTGAATGTACATTATTTTAATAATTCCTCCAAAGGACATTTAGTTCCTTTGTGTAATGCTGTTTTAATTAGCAAAAATTGCTGAGTGCACTTTTAATCGATGTAAATTATATTAGCTGGATAAATTTCAGGAAAAACCCTGGAACATCTACAGGAATTGTCAGCATGTCACAGTGAGTAATTTGAGAGTCTGTTAGGGGTCAAATGATGCAATTTTTCAAGTTTTCCTTTCTCTTTGGAGTGTTTACAAGCTGTTTGTGAATAGATAAGATCCCTGAGTTGCAAAGACTAAAGTCTCAAATCCAAAGAGATATTCTTTATAAAAGTTAAGACACATCCACGCCCTCCTAAAACATCTCGTTTAAACACACCCCCACATATCTACATCACTGTGTGGGAAGATTTGCATAACACCGCCCAAATGTTCACACAAAGAAAGAAGGCGTAACTTTTATTCTCGCTGTAGTATTGTTGCTGCTGCCGCCATGTCGTGGAGACGCTGTGTGTTTCATTGTGAAAGTGAAACTACTTAGTTTGGTCTTCCAAAAGAGGACACAACTTGAAATCAGTGGTGAAGTTGTATTTACAACACTGTTACAGAACAGTTCAAACCAAATATTCAGATGTGTGCAGCGCATTTTTACGGAGGACTGTTTACATAATGGTTTACAAATGATTTACACGAAAAGGCATTTTGCTTATTTCGTGATTTATGTGTGTGTGTGTGGTCCATTATATACAGCGACGTCTGTACCGCAGGGACATTTTGAAGTACTATACCAATCTGTCTTTTTTTGCCTGTCAGTTGTTCAGTCAGTCATTTTGTGGTCTAGCTTTATGCATGTTGTTTCCTTCGACGTTCTGTGTATCTGTAAATAATCATACTTGTTAAGGCCGTGCAAAGACTGGATGATTTGCTGATTTTTGCAGTGATAAATCACCTCAGAGGGAAATCCAAGAGAAAGAGATGGATAACACATCCGAAGCAATCCCTTCTGACCACACCTCTCTGCCTCAGTTATCTGTTGGCCGTATAGCCTCTGACTCACCCCTCTTGCATTAATATCCTGCCAGGGATACAGAGCGAGTAATACGCACATATTTGATGTAGAGAAAGACTTGGATATGCAGTGAAAGATTGAGGTGCGTGCACACACATAAATAGGTGTGTCTTCAACTACAGGCATTTTTTTTTCTCCCAGGAAATTTTTATTAAACAAACAGTTTAGATAAACATGAAAATTTGCTGATAATTGGCTCTGCCTCAGGCTATCCAAAATGTAGATGAGTTTGTTTCTTCATCAAAACAGATTTGGTGAAGTACAGTGTAACATCACTTGCTTACCAATGGATCCTCTGCAGTGAATGGGGTGCTGTCAGAAAGAGAGTCCAAACAGCTGATAAAAACATCATAATAATTCTAAGTTCCTATATCTGTTAATTGTATGTGTGTAGAGACACAAACTCTCCTCTAACTAGATTGATAGCATAATTTAAAGTAGCACTTTGTTTGTTAATTAGCATATAAAGCTCAGGGTTATTTCTGTAAATGAGCCTTTCTGAGAGCCTGATTTATTCTATGTCTGAGTTTTCAACAGAGAAAAGATGAAACATGGTGGACATCTGTAGGTTTTTCTGATGTACTTTAGATTGGCGTCAATAAGCAAATAAGCACATTAAAGATATTACAGTTTAACAGATCGGTTTATCCATAATGTCAGCTTTACACATGAGTCATGAAATCTTGTGTTGTTTTGAAGTTTTTTTTTTTCTTTCCGTTTCACACAGCTTTAGATACTACTCCAGATATCCCCTGGTATCAATTTGAAACACATTGGGGATTTGTTAAAAAAAAATCTGATAAATATTTTATAGCATAATAATAAAGAATTTCTTCACGGCAAACAAGTATCTTCTATGCGAAATCAAACTTAAAGGGTTAGTTCACCCCAAAATGAAAATTAGCTTGTGTTTTCCTTACCCTCGAAGCATCCTAGGTGTATATGACTTTCTTCTTTCAGACGAATCCAGTCGGAGTTATATTAAAATAGTCCTGGCTATTCCAAGCTCTATCATTGCAGTCAGCGGGTGTTGCAGTTGAACAGTCCAAAAGTCATCAAATAAAGCTCGCGCATTCATAATAAAACGTGCCGCAGACAGCTCTGGGGGATGAATAAAGGCCCCCTGTAGCGAATCCATGAGGGTTTTGTAAGAAAAATATCCATATTTCAAACGTAATAAATACTTTTCTCTCACTTCCGCTGACTGTCATACACTGAAGCAGTTCCGGCGGATGACGTAAGACGTTCGGCATTGTGTGATTAGTGATTAATGCGGAGAGAGAACAAAACAAAACGCCGGTCATGAATTAGAAGTACAAACCAAAGATTTGCAAAGAAAAATGTTGGAGGATTTTGATATAAACCAAGAGGAGCTTTGCTAAGCTTTGCTTCCTTTGCTCGTATTAAACGAACTCGCGAGACTAGCATATCTCAGAGGCGCGCGCTGTGCATATGTTGTACGTCTTCCGCCGGAATGGATCCTCGTATGACAGATAACAGAAGTGAGAGAAAAATGTTTATTACGTTTGAAATATGGATATTTTTCTTACAAAAACTCATGGATTCGCTACAGGGGGCCTTTATTCATCCCCTGGAGCCGTGTGAAGCACGATTTATTATGGATGTGCGCGCTTTATTTGACGACTTGTGGACTGTTCAACTGCAACACCTGCTGACTGCAATGATAGAGCTTGGAATAGCCAGGACAATTTTTTATATAACTCTGACTGGATTCGTCTGAAAGAAGAAAGTCATATACACCTTGGATGCTTCGAGGATAAGTAAAACACAAGCTAATTTTCATTTTTGGGTGAACTAAACCTTTAACATTCTTCTGGTACTGTTTTATGACCAATACTACCTATGTTATCTTTAAAATTCTAATTTCTTTTAAATGAAAATGGGTACTTTTTTGATTTTCTTCCAATAATTAACTAGAAGTCAGCCATTTGTTGGTTGTTTTCCAGTTAAAATTGTAAACAATGGCTCTGTGCCAGTTGTTTAATCTTGACCAGCCTGACATAGTAACAGTGGCTCAGCCAATGGTGTGAGTCTGGAGGCGGGGCTATTTGTTTGTCTGACCAATAGCAGTGTGTTTGTCATTTTTTTGCAATTCTGTTTGGTGTTGCTAGTTGCACATAATACTTAACATTTAAGTTAGTAAAATCCACATTCTTATAAATGGCTGTTGCTTCCATTGCTTCTTTTTTGTTTTATACAAAGCTTTTGCATATAATCTTGCAGTTTATACTTAAAAAAAGAATTGTATCTCAAACTGTGTGTTTTTCTGAGGCAAAAAAAATCCCTTCGTGTTGAAAAGGGCTGCCGCATCTTGGCTGTGAGTTTTGCACAGTCAGGAAATGTTAAAATCTTAATTTAGTTATTTCATCACAGGAACCTCAAATGTGGAACGTTTATTCATAACACTGTAAATTCCACCCATATTTCATGTAGCATTATGTCAGTGGGTGTTTTAATTTTCACAGTCTCACTTCTTGGAGAGACTCGGCTGAGGACTAGTGTGACTTTGCCAGTGTGAGATGCTACTCTTAGTTAAGTTAAAAGGAAGTGTGCAGAATAGAAACTGTTTTCTTTGTGATTCTGTGAATGTCATCTTTGCCTTGAGGGAGTATGCAATGAAAAGACTGTCCTGGATCTTTCCTCTCTTGTTAGATTTGGGGCTGAAGAGATGTTTGAGCCTGAATGACATTGAGAAAAATTATAGCGCGCACACATGCAAACATGTGTCTACATGAACGATCCCCCCTACTGTTCAACGCAGCACACAATCGGCAATCATTCATTCATCATCTTTAATGAGACTGTAGACGACACACTCTCAAACCTTGAAACAGTAGCCAAATTAAAACTCCTGCTGTTTTTCGGTCACCTGAAGAAAATAGATCAACGATGCAATGCAACGCGTAAAAAGACAGTATAAGTCAATATAATCCGTAATTACGTTCCCACTGGATGCAACAAATGCCTTGTTTATAATGGGTTTTAATGTTTTTGAATCGTCGCTCCGGGACACGGCATGACAGTATGGTAAGGGGCGTAACTTTTCCGTCACACGCTTGAGGTATTCGGCCAATCACAACGCACTGGATAGCTGGCCAATCACAGCACACCTCGCTTTTCAGAACGATGAGCTTTGTAAAAACCAGAAAGTTTGAGTTTCAGCTTAATAAAGTTTCAGAAACACATGCAATCTACATGCAATATATTTTGAAGATTACCCTGTTGACAAATGTTATTTTATTTTATTATTTTACAAGGCCAAAAATGCTGCAATATTGACAACAACATTTGGTTTAAAGGGGTCATATGATGCGATTTTTTAATTTTTCCTTTCTCTTTGGAGTGTACAAGCTCTTGGTGCATAAAGAAACTCTGTAAAGTTGCAAGACTAAAGTCTCAAATCCAAAGATATATTCTTTATAAAAGTTCAGAGTCAGCCAAACCTACCTAAAACAGCTCGTTCTAACACGCCCCCACATATCTACCTCACTATGTGGGAAGATTTGCATAACGCCGCCCAAATGTTCATGCAAAGAAAGAAGGCGTAACTTTTATTCTCACTGTAGTATTGTTGACGCTGCAGTCATGTCGTGAAGGCGCTGTGTGCTTCATTGTGAAAGCGCAAATACTTTGTTTGGTCTTCCAAAAGAGGACGATACCCGCTTCGTAATGCCTAGAGCTGATCCGCGCTGGTCGCTGAGTTGGGGGGGGGGGCATACATCAACTTTCACCGTGGACAAAGCGGAGTCCAGCCCGGGGTCGTCACATGTGGTTGCCGTTCATTTGTCACATCCGCCGGGCGTGCCGTTCTCTACCCCGCCGCCTCAGCTCACTCTATCCCGGCCTCAGCGCATGTTTCATTCTATTCTCTATCATAAATAGAATGGACGATTAATGCCGATATAGTTGCGTACTCTTTATTGAACACTGCATAACCCACGGTCAGTAACACTGAGACTGTCAAACAGGAAGTCCGCCTGAGTGGCACCGAATACAGTTCGTACTGCAACAACATTCATTACAACATCCTTTTCCTTTTTTTTGGTTTTTTTTTCTTTCAACTAGATTTTGGAACCTACAATGCAACTCAAAACATTTTGTATACATTCACATCTACTTTGTGTTGTCTGAAACTTCAATAAAAGTTATCCTGTCCGCAACATTCAGTGACTGAATTGCAAACTAATGGAAACTGATACTTCTTCCCTGTACTTAATAAACTCATATAACAAAATAAAGTGTTCTCTTCAGTTAATAACTCGTCACTATATAGAGTTCCATCTTTCCACCTTTCTTTTTCTTCTTTCTCTATAGTTGGGACTTACAAGATGCACACTATAGCTGAAGGTGAAGAATATACCGGCTAAACTTTGGAGGCTGTAATAAAGGCAAGCATTAATGGGTTACTGTGTGTAGTCTTTGAGGTACTGAGGTCTAATGACTCTTCTTCCAGACTTTGTTGTAGTAACCACAGGAGTGTCTTTACTTGATTTTAAGCCTGTCACTTTGACTCTGAATTCCTCAGTTGGCTGTTTGATCTGTAATTTCTTCACTCCTGTGGCCCTGTCGTTCCTGAGGTGTCGCCGATTCCTCCTCAGAATGTTCCCTGAATCTAGCTGGATGGCATAAGATCTGTAGTCCACGTTTCACAACTGTGTCTTTTCTCCAAGTACCATTAGGCTCTGGCTGGACACGAACTCGGTCTCCTTGTTTTAAGGTATGCAGATCCTTTGCATGTCTGTTGTAGTATGTAGCTTGACGGTTTCTGCTTTCCATCTGCTCCTGTTTTGTTTGTACTATTTTTGGTTTTAACAGGTTATCATGCGCTGGCAACAGTGTTCTGGCCCTCCTACTGAACAACCGCTGTGCTGGGCTTGCTTTGATCCCCTGTGATGGTGTGTTCCTATTGTCAAGCATAGCTAGGTACGGATCCTTGCCATCAGCTTTTGCCTTTTTCAGCAGTCATTTTGCAGTCTTTACCGCCGAATCCGCCATCCCATTGCTCTGCGGGTAGGCTGGTGATGATGTCTTATGTTTAAATTCCCACTGTCTACTGAACCTTTTGAAGTCTTCTGATGCATATCGCGGGCCGTTATCCGAGATAACAACATCTGGGATACTGTGTCTTGCGAAGTGGGCTTTCAGCTTGTGAATGACAGTGGTGGATTGTGTGTCAGGTAAATAGTCAAACTCCCAGAAATTAGAGAGATAATCAACAGTGATCAGGTAATTTCTTTTGTCTAAAGTGAATATATCTGTTCCCACCTTAGACCATGGGTTGCTGGGAAGTTTGTGAGGCCACAAAGTCTCCTTCTGCTGTTTCACATCCATAGCCCTACAGATGTCACACTTTTCTATGAATGTCTTTATCTGTTCATTCATCCCCAACCAATAAACACATTCTCTTGCACGTCTTAAGCATCCCTCTATGCCCAAATGTGACGAGTGAATGCGCTGAACTATGTCACCTCTGAGTGTGTCTGGGATTACAACTCTCTCCCCCCTGAAGACAATTCCACTCTGTGCACTCAGTTCCTCTTGAAAAGAATGGTAATATGCAATGTTACTTGGCATGTCTTTCTTGTTCATTGGCCACCCCTCCTAGATTAATTTGATCAGTGTCTGTAATTTTCTGTCTTTGCTTGTTTCCTCTCTGATGGCCTGCATTCTTTCTTCTGCTATATGGACGTGCTGGACCATGTTTATGCTCTCGATCTCCATTTCTACTGAACCCTCTGATGCATATTCAGGTAAGTATGCACGGCTTAGTGTGTCGGCTAATAACATGTCCTTCCCTGGGATGTACTTGACTTCGATGTCATATCTTTGCAGTCTAAGTAACATTCTTTGCAGGCATTTTGGGGTGTTCAGCAGTGGTTTCCTAACTATATTTTCTAGCGGTTTATGGTTGGAGTGAACAGTTAATATGTATACTGATGGAATTTTTCCATACCGTAGACGATGGCCAAACATTCCTTTTCTATCTGGGCATACCCCCTTTCTGTCTGAGTTAGTGCCCTGCTCCATACGCAATTGGTGCCCCCTCCTGAAGTAAAGCGGCTCCTAAGCCTGTCTCAGACGCGTCACACTGAAGTGTCAGTGGTTCATCTGGGTTGTTATATTTGAGTATTGGTGCTTTGGTGATGGCATCTTTGAGCCATGTGAATGCTCTCTCATGCGCATCTGACCATTCCCAGATTGTGTCTTTATGGGTAAGCTGCCTCAGTATCACATCCATCTGACAGGTGATCACAGAATTTTGAGAGATAGTTGATCATGCCGAGGAATCTTTGTACGCCCTTGACATCTGTTGGGCGTGGCATATCTCTGAACGCTCTTGCCTTCTCAGGGTCGACTTTGAGCCCGTCTGCAGTAAGTAAATGTCCAATGTAAGGAACCTCGCTTCTTCTCAGTTGAAACTTTTCTGCATTCAGTTTGATGTTCTCTTCTCTACATCTGTTCAAAATTGCTCTCAGTTTGTCGTCATGGTCCTGGTTTGCTCTTTCTAAGGTTTCACCCTCTCCAGTGATCAAGATATCATCGGCAATGACATAGATACCCTTCCAGAGCTTGACTGAGTTTTCTCTGAAACACCTCTGGCTTTGGTAACTTGACTTTTCATCCAGAGTCACATGCCAAAATCCGTTTTTGACGTCACACACAGTGAAGACTTTTGCTCTTGATAAATCTGGCAGTATGTCGTCTATTGTCGGCAGTGGGAAGTGACATCTTTTCAGAGCTCTGTTGAGTGGTCTTGGGTCTATGCATATCCTAAGGTTTCCTGATGGCTTCCTGACAATGACAAGATTGCTAATCCATTCTGTGCTACAGTCTACTAGTGTGATGATCCCTCTTTGTTGAAGATCACTCAGCTTTTAGTGGTGCCATCCTCGCAACAGGGACCCTTCTCTTTGGAAGTTTCACTGGAGTTACTTTTGGGTCAGCTTCGATCTTATACACACCCTCCAAACAACCATCTCCCTAGAACACGTCAGCATAGTCTTTTTTTATTTTATCCATGCTCCACATTTCAACTTTCTCAGTCTCCTCTGTGACAATGCTTTCCACAACCATGATGTTTTCATACTGGACTTTCACTAGGTTCATGGCTTGTACTGTCCTGCTGCCCAGTAGTGGCACTGTAGACCCCTCGTCAACAACCATGAATTCTACTCTGTACAATTTCTTGTTTCTAGGGTTTGACTTTACATTTTCCCAATGGCTGTAGTATGCTTTTATTGTACATCACCAGCACTTTCTCAGTCTTTTCAGTTTGTGTGGCTGGGTTTAACAAGTTGACAGGTATTATATTACAGCTAGCTCCACAATCTAACTGAAACTTCACCTGTTCTTTCCTAGAAGCATGGCTGCAAAAAGTTTTGAGGGCTGTCTCTGTTTATCCTCCGTCACTGTGTTCACTGTCTCTACTGTTACACATAAGATGTCTTCATAACTTTCCTCATCTGACTCTGTGACAGCATGCACTGTCTTTCCTTTCTGCATTTTAGTTCTGCACATTGCAGCAAAATGATTGTCTTTTCCACAGTTTTTGCATTTTTTCCCATATGCAGGACATTTCTTTTTATTTCTGTCATGAATCTTCCCACAAAACATGCAGTTTACTGTGCTTTTACCATCCTCTTTTCTCACTGCATGTTTTACTGCAAGCACTTCCTCTACCACTCGCCCTTCAATTGTTCTGTTGTTTTCTCTCGACAACTCTGTTGCTCTGCAGATTTGCACACTTTTTTCCAAAGTCAAATTCTGCTCCCTCAGAAGTCTCTCTCTCAAAACAGAGCTGGTTATGCCCCAAACAATCCTATCGCGGATGAGAGAGTCTTTGATCTGGCCGAAATTGCACGTACTGGCGAGCATTCTTAAGTCCGTTACATATTTGTCAATGTTCTCATCGGAACTCTGATTCCTAACAAAAGAAAATGGTACCTTTTTCATTAACTTTTGGATTGCAGTGACCATCCAAGGCAGTCATTAATCGGTCTACAGTCCGATCTGGTGACGAGGAGGGGATCAGGGTCTCGCATAGCTCTCTTCCCGTTTCCCCAATGAGATGGCTGAAAACTTTCAGTTTCACGTTTTTGCCGGCATCCGCCAAAGTGAGATCCATATACAGCGTGAACTCTTCTTTCCATGTTTTCCATGATTTCGCCAGATTAGTTGAGTCCAAGCAAAAGGTTTGGTGGCGGTCTCGGTCCCAGCGAATTTTCCATCCGCGCTGTGACTGAACTCTCCGATCTCTCAACCATACTACGCAGCCTGTTTCTTGTGTTGTGTTCGCTTAATCTCCGTGCTCCCCTTCTTCAAAGAAGCACCGCTGCCACCATGTTTTATTCTATTCTCTATCATAAATAGAATGGACAATTAACGCCGATATAGTTGCGTACTCTTTATTGAACACTGCATAACCCACGGTCAGTAACACTGAGACTGTCAAACAGGAAGTCCGCCTGAGTGGCACCGAATACAGTCCGTACTGCAACAACATTTATTACAACAGCGCACGCTAAGCCGGGGCTTCGGCTCACTCTAGCCCGGCCTCAGCTCACTCTATTCTTCCCCTCACGCTAGGCCGCTGTGTTTTTCGTTGTGAAAGCAAAACTACTTTGTTTGGTCTTCCAAAAGAGGACACGACTACAAATCAGTGGTTAAGTTGTATTTACAACACTGTTCCAGAACAGTTTAACCCAAATATCCAGATGTGTGCAGCACATTTTATGGAGGACTGTTTACTGATCCTGGGAGAGTAATGTTAGACTACAATGCCGGCAGTTCTGACTCACGTAAGTACGTTTTCATTTAAAGGATTTGCCACTGATGATTCAAACGCGAGTTTTGGGCAGTAGAGTAGCACTTGTTGTTTGTCATTTCTCCGATCACAAATGCAGACAGAGTTTTATGTTTACGCGGCGCGATGCAATGCAATGCGTAAAAAGACAGTATAAGTCATTATAATCAGTAATTATGTCCCCACTAGATGCAACAAATGCAAACTCGTTTGTAATGGGTTTTAATGTTTTTGTCTCGTCGCTCCGGCCGGACACGGCATCAACAGTAATGGCGTAACATTTCCGTCTCACGCTTGAGGTATTCAGCTAATCACAACGCATTGGATAGCTGGCCAATCACAGCACACCTCGCTTTTTCAGACCGATGAGCTTTGTAAAAATCGACGCGTTTCAAAAAGGAGGGGCAAAGAGGAGAGACAATAATGTACAGTATGTGGAAAATAATGTGTTTTTTGAACTTTAAACCGCATAAACACATTTCATTACACCAAATACACAAAATAATGTTATTTTTAGCAGCATCATATGACCCCTTTAAAAGTCTCTCTCTCTCTCTCGACATGGCTATTTATTATACATGTTATGTTATTATGCTTTGCCAAAATGTCTAACCCACGGCAAGAACAGATTTTATTTGAAGGTTGTATAGGGAGAGAAACCTTTGCTTTTGTAGTTCAGTTAGTTTGGAATCATGAGCGTTTAAACCTTACAGGATGTCAATAAAAGGATCAGCAGAGCAGGGAAATGTCATTGTATTTTTTATTTGTATTTTTTTAATCAGTGAAATAAGTAGTGAGAGCGATTCCTGTAGTGAAGTTTTTGAGTCTAATGCTCAGGAAAAGGCTTGACTGAGCAATTTTTAATAGTATCACATGTTGTCAGAAGAGTCCTTGTCAGAATTTGCTTAGCTAAAAATAGTGATGCTACTAGCTTTCTGATTTTAGCGAGTTGCATTGGTTCATCAACTGGTTCAGAAAACAATTTATTTGAATATTCACTCAGTCTAATTCATTAAACAGCTGTGCCACTTTAGTACTCAGTATTTTAGCACTAAGTCAGGTTTATTTTTGGTATTGTTTATATATACAGTACAGCCAGAGTATGCAAATAACACAGTTAGCGGTGTAGCTTGGCTTAGCTAGCTAGGGTAGAAAATACAGAATAGAACACTGTGAAATCCTCCATTATTAGGCCTATTAAAGGAATAGTTAATCAAAAAATGAGACATAATTTATTCTTGCAAAGCGCAAAAGCTGGAGCTTTCAAGATTCAAAAAGTAGTTATAATCTTTTAGTTTTAGAAGTCAATGAATGACGAGAACAAATGCAACTTGACACTGCATATCGTCAAAAGTGGTTTCTTTTCTGTGTAAGTCACTGGCACCGTAAGTCATACAGAGGAGAAGATGACAGCTATGTAAATAATAAGCATTGCAGTGAGTGATGGCCTCTATTTCGACACTCTGTGATCATTCACTCACCTATTCTTTACCTGCTCAATTTTTTTTTCTGATTACACTTTCTTTTATTCATGAGAATTCATTGCTCTGTTTGAGTTTCAGTAGATCTGCGATCTAAAGTGAACATCTGTCGCAAGATGATTTTATCTTTGTGACTGAAGGCGGAAAATGATCAGTGATGGATTTCGGAGAGGGGTAATTTTATAAACAGTTGATTGTTTTATCCGCTGACAAGGTGATGTGTCACAAAGAATCATGGGATGTGCAGAGATATTCATCATGAGCTACCGTGAGAAGTAAACCTCTGCTGTTGCTGAAAAGAAGTGTAGTTTAAAAGCGTTTTACTAGCTTTTCCTACCCAATGAAAAGTAGATTTTGACATTACAAAAGTAATTTAAAGGAACAGTTCACCCAAAGATAATAAAAAAAAAATGCTTAGAATTTACTTATCCTCAGGCTATACGAGATGTAGAGTAGTTTGTAGCGTTTGTAGAGTCTTCATTGGAACAGATTTGGAGAAATTTAGCATTACAACACTTACTCACTAATGGATACTCTGCAGTGAATGGGTGCCGTCAGAATGAGAGCCCAAAGAGCTGATAAAAACATCACAATAATCCACACAACTCCAGTCCATCAATTAACGTCTTGTGGCCGCATAAAGCTGCAAATTTGTAAGAAACAAGTTCAACATTATGGCTTTTTAATTTTAGTTTTTATCAGCTGTTTGTATCATTTTGATGGCACCCATTCACCACAGAGGATTCATTGTTGAGAAAATGATATAATGCTAAGATTCTCCAAATCTATTCCTATAAAAGAAACAAACTCATCATGGATCGCTTGAAGGTGAGTACATTTTTTGTACATTTTCATTTTTGGCTGAACTATTCCTTTATATTTTATGAAAAATGGCACCATGATCATTCTGCTAAATGTTTGCTTTTGTGTTCCATGGAAGAAAACTAAATAAAAAGCCAGCATGTCGATTTACTGTTGAATGTTCAGATTCTTCATAAATATTTAATGTGTGTAGTAGTAAATAAAAAGTTAAAAATAAAAAATGATGAACAGAATTTGAATAAGCTCATACAGCGAAAAAGCAACAGCTCTGTGGGTCTGCAACTCTAAAAAAAAATCTGGTTGCATTAACATGTTAGCTTCAAACCCATGTGACTTGCTGGAAAACACACGTTGACTGTCACTAAGAGTCAGCGCTTCGTTGCAGATTCACAGCAACTCCAGACGATTGCCTCCCATCCTCAGGCTAGCATATGGGTTTTTCTTTTAAGAGCATGTTGTGTTTTCTTGTCTATATTTAGTTGGTAGTTGACTTAATATCTCTGTATGGTAGGCCAAAACTTAAATTTTTGCTGAACTCGAGTGACCAACAAATGAGCAAAATCTGCATGGGGATTTTTTTTTTCACCCTCACATGAAATTCCTGATTGCATGGATGCCTATTGGAATTACTCTATAATTTTGTCCCCAAAACTTGGCCGAGCAATGGTAAAAATAACTGCAATTTACGGACTAACTTCACCACGTTCACAGCACCCCCTGGCAAATTTGGGGTAACTTTGGCTCAAGGCTACACTGGTACAAACTCATGAATCACTTGTTCTGGAATTCAAACCTACAGCCTTTCCACTCTAGATATTTTATTACTAAGCCACACCACCACACAAATTAGTATCGAACTACCACAATTTGCAGTGCAGTTTCAACATAGTCTACAACCACTGCCAAGCAGCTTCAGCCAAATTTACAGTGGCTCAACTAGTACGGACAGAAATGCAAGCCCGGCAAGGATATAGAGCTCAAAGTGGATCAGGAATCTTGCGGGCGGCAGATAACCTTCACGGAACGCTTCCTCTTTACTGGTCCTGCCTCTCCGAGTCCCAATGTTTTGTTAGCCTGTCTCATGGGAAGGGTGGATGAAACATGACAAGACTATCTGCGCCCAGCACAAATGATTGCATCAACCCTTCCAACGCAGCCTTTGGCCAAACATGACCTACATCTTGTCTGCTGTGTGCAGAAACTGTGTTTATGCATGTGTATTTGTGTATAGCTAGTGTTCTCTGCATCCTCACTTTTTCCTTTTTTTTTTTTTTGCTTGCTTTCTTTCTCAGTTGTGAACACCTTGTGGTTTTTTTTTAGATCTACTGGTTGTCAGCTGACTTTGATTTGTGGATTGAAATGCAGACAGATGTTTGAATCACACTTCATGGCCAAAAGTATATGGGTAGCATTAATAATTTTTGACATGTTTGGTTTGGGGGGGGGTTTCCCCCCCCCCCCCCCCCCCCCAGTTTTTTGGACTCGTGATGAAATATACTTTAAAGTAGGCAAATGTTTGTCATTTGGCTCATTTTACTTTAAATTGGAAATTGAAAATTACCAATTTTATTAAATATATAATATAATATATATATATATATATATATATATATAATATATATAATACTATATATATAGATACAGTGGGTACGGAAAGTATTCAGACCCCCTAAATTTTTCACTCTTTGTTATTTTGCAGCCATTTGTTAAAATCATTTAAGTTAATTTTTTTCTCTCATTAATGTACACACAGCACCCCATATTGACCGAAAAACACAGAATTGTTGACATTTTTGCAGATTATTAAAAAAGAAAAACTGAAATAAAAAAAATTCAGACCCTTTGCTCAGTATTTAGAAGAAGCACCCTTTTGATCTAATACAGCCATGAGTATTTTTGGGAAAGATGCAACAAGTTTTTTTTGGGGATCCTCTGCCATTCCTCCTGCAGATCCTCTCCAGTTCTGTCAGGTTGGTGGTAATGTTGGTGGACAGACATTTTTAGGTCTCTCCAGCGATGCTCAATTGGGTTTAAGTCAGGGCTCTGGCTAGGCCATTCAGAACAGTCACAGAGTTGTTGTGAAGCCACTCCTTCGTTATTTAGCTGTGTGCTTAGGGTCATTGTCTTGTTGGAAGGTAAACCTTCTGCCCAGTCTGAGGTCTTGAGCACTCTTGAGAAGGTTTTCGTCCAGGATATCCCGTACTTGGCCGCATTCATCTTTCCCTCGATTCGATTGCAACCAGTCGTCCTGTCCCCTGCAGCTGAAAAACACCCCCACACATGATGCTGCCACCACCATGCTTCACTGTGGGGACTGTATTGGACAGGTGATGAGCATTGCCTGGTTTTCTCCACACATACCGCTAGAATTAAGGCCAAAAAGTTCTATCATGGCCTCATCCGACCAGAGAATCTTATTCCTCACCATCTTGGAGTCCTTCATGTGTTTTTTAGCAAACTCCATGCGGGCTTTCGTGTGTTTTGCACTGAGGAGAGGCTTCCGTCGGCCACTCTGCCATAAAGCCGACTGGTGGAGGGCTGCAGTGATGGTTGACTTTCTACAACTTTCTCCAATCTTCCGACTGCATCTCTGGAGCTCAGCCAAAGTGATTTTTGGGTTCTTTTTTACCTCTCTCACCAAGGTTCTTCTCCTCCGATAGCTCAGTTTGGCCAGCTCTAGGAAGGGTTCTGGTTGTTCCAAACGTCTTCCATTTAAGGATTATTTAGGCCACTGTGCTCTTAGGAACCTTAGGTGCAGCAGAATTTTTTTTTGTAACCCTGGCCAGATCTGTGCCTTGCCACAATTCTTCAAGGCAGTTCCTTTGACCTCATGATTCTCATTTGCTCTGACATGCACTGTGAGCTGTAAGGTTTTATATAGACAGGTGTGTGGCTTTCCAATCAGTATAATCAAACACAGCTTGGCTCAAATGAAGGTGTAGAACCATCTCACGGATGATCAGAAGAAATGGACAGCACATGAATTAAATATATGAGTGTCACAGCAAGGGTCCTGAATACTTAGGAACATGTGATATTTCAGTTTTTATTTTTTTTAATAAATCTGCAAAAAAATGTCAACAATTCTGTGTTTTTCTGTCATTTTGGGGTGCTGTGTGTACATTAATGAGGAAATAAAATTTACTTAAATGATTTTAGCAATTGGCTGCAATATAACAAAGAGTGAAAAAAATAAGGGGGTCTGAATACTTTCCGTACACACTATATATATATATATATATAAAAAAACCGTTTGGTTTTTATTGCGTTTACACAAGTATTCAAATGTTTATATTTACCAAAAATACATTGTTTTTGAAAGATATTGTAGATATTTAGTGTGTACTTAAAGGGGTCGTATGATGCGATTTAATTTTTTCCTTTTTCTTTGGAGTGTTACATGCTCTTGGTGCATAAAGAAGATATGTTAAGTTGCAAAGACTAACGTCTCAAAATCAAAGAGATATTCTTTATAAAAGTTTAAGAGTCAACCACGCCTACCTAAAAGGCTCATTCTAACACGCCCCCCACATGTCTACATCACTATGTGAAAACATTAGCATAATGCCGCCCAAATGTTCCAGCAAAGAAAGAAGGCATAATTTTTATTCTTGCTGTAGTATTGTTGTTGCTGCCATGTCGTGAAGACGCTGTGTTTTGTTGTTTGGCTCTTCCAAAAGAGGACAATATCCACTTCATCATTCCTAGAGCTGATCCATGCTGGTCGCTGATGAAATACCCAACTTCGCGCTGTGGATCGCCAGATTGGCTTTCATCGTGGACGAAGCGGAGTCCAGCCCGGTGTCGCCACATGTGGTTGCCGCAAGCCTCCGCTCACTCTAGCCCGCCGTGTGAGACGCTGTGTTTCGTTGTGAAAGTTGAAACTACTTTGCTTGGCCTTCCAAAAGAGGGCACAACTAGAAATCAGTGGTTTATGTTGTATTTACAACACTGTTCCAGAACCCTTCAACACAAACTATTCAGATGTGTCCAGTGCATTTTATGAGGACTGTTTCCTGATCTGGAGAGTAGACTACAATGCGGCTGTTCTCACTCACAGACTGTAAGTAAGTTTTTCATATTTAAAGGATTTGCCACTGATGATTCAAACGTGAGTTTTTTGGGCAGTGTAGAGTAGCGCTTTTTTTTTGTCATTTCTCTGATCACAAATGCAGACATGGTTTTATGTTTACGTGGCTCGATGCAACGCAACGCGTAAAACGACAGTATAAGTCATTATAATCCGTAATTATGTTCCCACTGGATGCAACAAATGCCTCATTTATAATGGGTTTTAATGTTTTTGAATCATCGCTCCGGGACATGGCCTGACAGTATGGTAAGGGGTGTAACATTTGCGTCACACGCTTGAGGTATTCGGCCAATAAAAACGCACTGGATAGCTGGCCAATCAGAGCACACCTCGCTTTTCAGAACGATGAGCTTTGTAAAAATCAGAAAGTTTGAGTTTCAGCTTAATAAAGTTTCAGAAACGCGGGGCATAGAGGAGAAACAATAATGTATAGTATGTGGAAAATAATGCGTTTTTTGAACCATAAACCGCATAAACGCATTGCATTACACCAAATACACAAAATAGTGTTCTTTTTAGCAAGATCATATGACCCCTTTTAAGTCCTAATTCTATGAGAATCATGAATCCACACAAAGAGAAGCAATGTCATTAAAAATAATTTTCATTACTTTTTTTCCGCAGCTGATGAGCAATAAAAACATCAGCAGCCAACCAGAATCTTGCACATTTTAAGCAGCAGACAATAGAAAACTGCAGCTCGCACTACTAATAAACAACGTTTTGCGTTGGTGTGGATGTTAAAACAGGATAATTTTCTCTACAGTTATTGTTATTGGTGTGAACAGGCCTTTGCATATTCTGACTAGCATGTAACTTTGCTCAAGTTCACATCTGTGGCATAAAATTTTATATTTGATTAAAGTTTATATATTTGATTCATCTTATATGTATAGGATATGTTTGGAGTTAATTAACCCATTAGCAAAGCGCTTCAATTTCTGACTAGTTCAGTTTCTGACTAATAGTTCTTTGACTATAATTTGGATTATTTGAAACAATCATGTTCTTTGTAGATTTTCTTCGTTAATGTGTTGTTGATACCTTGCGGGATCATTTCCCCCCCCTCTTTTTTGGTCAGCAGGTCAAGTTTCACAGTTAAAATTGGTTAGTTATCATCATTATGCGCTTTTTTGTTTCTTTGTCCTTGATGAAATAATGATAATAATAAATGGCAACAAACATTTTTGTCAGTAATTTTTTTGACAAGATTAACACTTGCATCCATATACATATGGCCATATATTGTATATCATTTGCGTGTAGCTAGTTAAAGCATTTGAGTTAAAGCACTGGCACTACTCTACTCGAGCTTACTTAAAAAAAGTTACGTGGAATACCCCAAACACACACACAGATGCTCTTGGTATCTTACAATGTCCCAAATCATGTACGATAAAACGGTCAATTAGCGCTTAGAGTGCTTGTGATATTACCACTTTTGTTAAATTAGGTGCGATTGAGCGCTTCACCAAGGGCCGCGTGGATGAAGCTTCTGTTTCATTGTACTTTGTCGTAAAATGGTGACTCGCACTCACTCAAGCCAGACAAGAGGCCGGTGATGAGCTGTTTTATCATCACCGGCAGGTGCTTGTGCCGTATCGCTCTTTCCGGGGTAGGAGAGAAGAGGTTGAAGAGGTTTCCACAGGCCAGGGCAGAAGTACGGACTTATGACTATTTATGAGACCTCACCGTTTTACCTGTCGCTAAATTACATCAGATTTCTGCCTGTAGGGCATGAAGTTCAGAGTAGCTGTATACAATGCATCAGTTTTCAAAGATGTCAAGGATGCATTCTGTTACCCGGAAGCAAGGATATAGACAAATGAACAGCGCTTGAATGTGTGCTGACTTTATATAAGCAAGGTGTTTTGTATTGAAATCCTGACCAATCAGCATTCAGGACCAGAATGTTCCTTTTTGTATTGTGCTAATGTACAGTTTTACCCACCCCTAAATGTCTGTGAACTGAGTTTTAGTCACTTTACATATTAGTCACATGGCATGTTCCTATCTAAATAGCTGGCTCTTGGACAGAATAATCTGGTGATACTGTAAAGCATAATTTCGCTCTATAGTGTGCAGCATATGTTAAAATATCACCACAGCATATGCTCGGGCATGTTTCCTTCTCCATTTCTGATGTATGCAGCTTCAGTGGCTTTTATTACCAGACTTTTCCCTCAGGGCAGAATGGGAAGAGAGAGAAAGAGAGTAGAGATGCTGTATTATCACCTCTGTCTGCCTCAGGGTACGTGAGAGGGTGGTCAACTAAGTAAAAGAAGGATTCTACCTATGGCATGTCTAGGTGTATAGTTAGATCGAGAAATCATATTAGATTTTTTTTTTTTGCCCTTTTTTTTTTTTTTTTTTCGTTTTATTAAGAATGCTGATGCAAAGTTGGTGTTTGACCACATCGGTCCAATGGCTTATTTTTACTGAATTTTCACCTTTTAACTATTGTTAGTCCTCTTTAATCTTTATAAATATTAAATATGTTTCAAATATATTTTTAAATAATATTCTAAAGTGTTATTTGGATTTTATTTAAAATTTAACAAACAACCCATTCACTTTTAAAGGGATAGTTCAGTCTCGCTAACATGAAATTCTGTTGTGCGCACCTCATGTCGTTCCAAACATGTAAGACAGCACCACACATGCATCGTGGCACTTCTCGTAGCTTCATTACATTACGATTGAACCACTGATGTCCCTGGACTATTTAATTATGTTCCTTACTACTTTTCGGGCCTTGGGGTTGCTGAAACTCGTGGATTTCATCAAAAATATGTTAATTTGTGTTCCGAAGATGAATGAAGGTTTTATGGGTTTGAAATGACATGATGGTGAGTAATTAATGACAGAATTTTTATTTTTTTGGGTGAACTAACCATTTAAACTGCATTGCTTTTTGGTAATTTTGGTAACAAGGCTGCAAAAATAGCAAATTGTTTATTTTAGGCTAAATTGCAACATTCCTGTGACACACATTGACATTTTTTTAATATAAATATATATTTTCTAATGTTTTAAAATATTTTTATAAATATTATTTAATTTCACATTAAAGGTTTACAATGCATTTAGGCAGTTATGGATTTTGTAAAAACTGCAAATTATTTACTGAGGGCTAAGAATCTAATTTCACTGACCATTTTTCTAAAAACTACTTTGAGATTTTCTGACACTTCCTTTTGTACCCAGTTTGTGGAAATTGGCAGGTGATAAAAGAGGCTATGCTGAAAGGGCGACATCGCTGTGTGTTAGTGCAAAATGCTTCCTAACCCCATAGTGAATTTTAGCAATTATTTCAAATCCTCTCCCTGCACTTAAATTCTGGCAAGCGAACTGGCATAAATGTTGCTGACATACTGTACAAGAAATAGAGGAAGAAGCGAGATGTATTAAGTTATAATATGAGGCAGAATTTAAGGGCACTTTGAAAAACCCAATCTTCTCAGTCAAGACCTGGAGGTTGAGAAGCCACTAATTATAATTCAGGAAGTTAAAGCTGCTGCCCCCTCTGGGGCCTTGGTCCCATGTAGGTCATTGGATGTCAGAGCGACAGGGCAGCGTCTGGGCATTTTGACACGGACAAATTTGTTTCTTGGCTGTTTGAATGCCCCTGTGGCTGCCCGTGTCAGTTTTGCTCTCGGGGTGAACGTAGCTCTCGCAATTCCGTGATCCCACAACCCTGAGGGGTGTTTGATGTCTCAGACGACTGCCTCAGACAAAACAACTGAATTTACTTTCTCTGAATGCGTGCTGCGTATGTAGCACGTCGGCAGGAAAACGGTGGGGTTTTCTTTGTCGGTACGTGAAAGGGAAATCAACACACTCTCTAAGACTGTTTCATGTTCTTCCCCTTCCTCGGAAAAGTTTTTCCACTCCAGGCAGTCTATGTTGCTGCTGTTTGGAGATAAAATTGGTATTCTAACAAGTGCACACTGCAGTGGCTGATGGGGGGAAAAAAGAAAAATCAAGCACTTAAAAGAGCTTGAAATGGCAAATAGTGGTGATTTTCAGAATAATATCACAGCTGGAAATCAACCAACCAAAACCAGTGCTCACTGTGAATTTTAAACATTAAAATGATCAATTATTGAACAAAAAGTACTGCTAGATATTAATATCATAGCTATTTGATTTGAGGCGTTCACACTGGGAGCAATTTGCAGTGACAAGACAAAGTCATTTCAAATGACGATTTAAGGCAACAAAGTTGAGATTAGTTCGACTTTAGTGAAAAGTAAAATGTGTCCCCAAGGACAAAAAGCAAGATCTTCAAACTTTTTTTTCAAAAACATCTGCTATTGGTCTAAACAAAGACAAAGCCCCACCCCAAACTCACGCCACTGGTTGAGTCACTGTTGCCATGTTGGTCTAGACTCTAGTCTGCTCAAACAAACAAAGCAATGTTTTGATAGTTATGCATTAAAACCCCTAAATGAGGGTTATTGTGTACATTAAATTAATTAATGAATGACTTGGTGAATGTGTAATTGCTGTTCTCCTAAATAAAATGAGACAAGTGAAGATTGTTTTCAAATGTTTTCCGAACACATCTGCCATTGGTCAACCAAACAGTCCCACCCCCAAAATCACACCATTGGTTGATTCACTGTTGCTAAGCTGGGCTGCTCAAACAAACAATATTTTGAAAACTCCACAGTGTTTACACTTTTTTTTGGGTAATGAATGGGTTACTTTATAGTTGTCTCTGCAGTTTAAGCTGGAGAAATAAGTATTTTAATAAAAAATAAAGCAATTACATGCTACAGCTTTAACTATCTCAACCTGCACGTCATTGCTTTTTAATAGGTGAGTTAGCAATAACTCCTCTAGGCTACTTCTCCCCAAAAAGAAGCGCCAGGTAAGGTGGAAATTGTTTAGCTTCAGCTGCCTCATGTCAAGAAAAGTGGCATTTTTAAGAAAGTTCCCCATCACTCAACATGCGTAGCACCTCTTGTTTGACCTTTGGCTAGCATAGCATTTGGCTGAAATTTTTTTTGTGTGTGTGTGGGTGTCTGCTCTCTGCAAGTAATGGTCTGAGTACATCTGATCTCATTCGCGTTCTTATTGTCTTTCTCTCTTCCCCTGAGAGGTTCATCTTTAGACTATGAAGTCTCTCTAAAGTAACTCCTAGTCTGGTCCACCTGCTTTCACAAGCTGTAATTAGCATTAGCCTCTGGTCCTAATTAAATCGCAGATACGCTGTGTGATAACTCGACGTGAGAAAACGGAAAGGGTTTCAGGTCTCCACAAAAGCCTGGAGCTTGGCAGAATAAAGGAAGAAAGAGAAGGTCTTAATTGTTTCTTTGCTGTTGCTAGCGCATGCTATTTTTGTCTTTTGAAAGGACAAGAGTGATAAACTCATAGCGTACAATGCCACCACTAAAAGATGAGGCAGGAAGGAAGAACAAGGATAGAAATGTAGGCGCATAGCGAATAAAACTTTGCATAAGCACAGATGCGTCAATTCCATTTGAACAGAGGTTTGATTTTTGAGCTAAGTGGATTTTGAATGCAAAATGTATTTGCATCTTTGATTAATTTAAAGCTGTTAAAAACACTTTCTCTTATACCAGCAAAGAACACTAAGTTAGACATTGGTTAGCTTGATTTTTCTAAAAAATATATTAACGCTGTGGTACTTAACAGTCATTTTCTTGTAAAGGCTACTAAGTTCTTAAAGGTTTTTTTTTTTTTTGCCCGTTTTGGTCACATTTTATCTCTTCTAGTGCACAAAGTAAACCAGTAGCACTGTAATGACCACTCACCCAGGAAAAGCTCAGAATCTGCGTCGTGATGCGTCGCTTTCTCTAATGTAATTTGTTGCTTTTTCAAACCTGCTGGGATAGTACATTTGGGAGATATTGTTCAGCATCCCCCTTTCTTGTACGAGATTACCTTTGTTATGTAACTCACTGGAAGCCCAAATGGCCCTCTTTTTCTTTCAGTCAACGTTGTCGTGTTCTTCGAGATTGTTGGTTTGTACATAATCCCGTCAGCCTGGCAACGTATATTTCACAGTCGCGTGTGTTTTCCACAAATGCTGCTTTGAGGACTCTGCTGTAATATTGAGGTGACCTTGTATTTGGACAGACTTTCTCAGTGAGGAGAATAACTGGTGGAGTGTTTTCTCTAGACATTAGTGAATAGACTAACTAATTAGATCTTTATCTGACGGGGTCAGAGCTCAGTGAACAGAAGGATGAAAATGAGCCGATGTGACTGGGGATGAGAAGGAGGTTAAACTGCTGGCATCGAAAGCAGTAAAGAGAGGAACTGAATGTATATGGTTAATCTGGGAGTAGTTGTCACAAGGAGAAGCTGTAACTATAATTATAAGGTTTTGAATCAAAAGTACATTTAAAATGGAATTTACCATTTAGCTAAAATTTATTGAAAAGCCTGTTTATTGGCAGATTCCATTGTGACGACATGCCCCAGTATTATTTCAGTGGGTCTTCAGCGTGATATCTTTAAAATTCTGGTCAACAACAATGGAAATATTCAATATCTTTCATTGCATGTCAGCATTTAATACTTACGGCTGGAATTTTGAAAACCCTTAGCAAGCACCATTCATCATTCCGTGTTTATCCCAGTGCATTGTGGGATATTAACATTTAATAGTTTGAAAGTGTTTGAGATATTCCACTGGGTATAATATCTTTTGTTGGTTTAATATGCAACAATCATCTGGCATATTGAAGTTACATTATGCAGCCGTTGTAGGATAACTTTCACAATTACGGCTGTTCAAGTAGTGCTATGTAAAGCTTTTTTCTCATCAACGGGGTAATTAATACTCCCTTTAGAATTACATCTCTTCACATTGAATTTGCATAAAAGTCTTTTGCGTTATTTGCATGCACTGCACGTTTCCCTTGACATAACTAGTATGTATACACACATACATTCATAGCCATACAAATACACCAAGTTGCATACAAACATTCCTATCGCATTTTCTTGGGAGTAATTTATATTTGTGAGTATTTAATGAGGCTGATGTTAAAGAGTTTTAAAACTCCTTACCTAATGTTGTTCCTACAGAGATGAAAAGACCTGCACACACATGTCAGTCTTGAGGGACTGAAAGATTGACAGTTACGAGAGTATCCCATGGTTATGACACACTCTGAGGCTCAGTTTTAAATCAGCTGACGTCAGTTGAGGAATTGAATTGTCAATTTCAATCTTGAGCTTTGGCACCAGGGGAAACGGGTTCTCTGTTTCTGTGAGGGCTTTAGAAATGAGAAGTGACTATTGTAAAATTGGATGCTTGAATTCTAGACTGAGTGGCTGTGCGGTGTGGCTTGAGTTTTATTATGCAAAATTTCATGACAATATTTGTAGTCTTATGTAAAGGATTATTAAAATTTAGTTCTGTGTGATTTAATTCAAAGCATGAATTAAACATTCCGTGAGCAGTCTCTCAGTACACAGGCAGTCCAAAGAAATTGATACATTAGCATTAGCAGGAGGCCTGTTGAGCATTCAGTGATTTATTAGACAGGTTTTTTGAAGTTACAAAATTAACCTGAGAGGCTTGATATCTATAGTGTCAAATTGCTATAAAGACCCAAAATATACCACCACATTGCAAGTATGGAAAGTTTTGTTAACATTGTGCTGTATTTACTTGCTGGGACAATATTGGTATTGTGGCATTTAGAAACTACCTGTACACTACTATGACACTGCCTGTAGCTTAAACTTTCCTAAACTTTTCAATGCATAATTACATATACCAAGTAACTCACATACACATATAAACACGCACACGCACATTGCTGTTTTGTTAAGCCACTTTAGCTGTGCTACCAATATGTTTTATGCATTTTATAACCAAGGAAACATGTGGAAACATGAGTGACATGTAGAATTGTGTTGCTTGGATAATGGTAATCCTAAATGAATCCTCAGAGGCACTGTAATACCTCAGTGACTTACAAAGACTAATGGCTGTTTTACATTCTGGTCCCTAATTATGCTGTCATTTATTCTTTCTTTTAGAACAGTTTTGAGCCTTTATTGTTTAGTTGTACCAACACTGTTTTACATAATCAAATATTGCTGACTTCTAAAACTAGCATCATTAAGACAAAGTTTCATGGCTTTAGAAATTTGAAGACATAAATGGTCTTTTAAACCTGGTTTTGTTTATAATTGAAGCATAATCATTCATTTCTAAATGTTCTCTCCCCACCTTTTGTCTCTTGTACAGATCCAAAGACTGACAGATTGAAAGCATTGCTCAGCGATTCAAAAGGAGAGCAGTCAAGAAGTCAAAGACCATGAGTTACAGCTGTGGCAAGCGACGCTATAAACCTATAACACGGACCACGTAAAATGGGGACAATGTTTGGCATTATGGTCCCTGAACAGCTGTGACTGCCCTCAAGACACTTTTTTTCCCCAGAATCTGTCTTTGTAATCCTATTGGCCGTACATCACCTGTGATCATTTTTCTTATTTTGAGCCCTAACCTCTTTCATTTCCCACCTTGATCAAAACAAATCCAGTTTTTGCTCAAAAATGGCCTGCAGGTTCAGCTTATCTTGTGCTTTTCCACCCTGCTTTCTCATCCTCTATCTCCCTATTTTTCTTCTCCTCCATGCACCTTCTTTTGTGAGGGGTGACTGCTGGCTAATTGAGGGGGATAAAGGCTATGTGTGGCTGGCAATCTGCAGTCAGAACCAGCCTCCATATGAGACAATCCCACAGCATATTAACAACACCGTCCATGACTTACGGCTGAATGAGAACAAACTCAAAGCAATTTTCTTCAGCTCCCTCAGCCGATTCACCAACCTTACTGACCTCAACCTTACCAAGAATGAAATCTCCTACATTGAGGATGGTGCCTTTGCAGGACAGGCCAATCTACAGGTCTTGCAGTTGGGATATAACAAGCTAACCAACCTCACCGAGGGGATGCTGCGAGGGTTGGGTCGAATGCAGTGCCTGTATCTGCAGCATAATCTTATTGAGGTAATTGCAACCAATGCCTTCTGGGAGTGCCCAAGTCTTAGCAGTCTTGATCTTTCCTCTAATAAATTAACGATGTGGCTTGGCAGTTTCACTTCCCATTTTTGCACTGTTTTGTTGCTCGTTGCGAGGCTAATAGTGGGTTGAACCTGGGCTTGAAATCCTTTGCCAGTATGTTGGGGCTGATGTGACAGTGTGTACGGCTATCCTTATTATCTGGCTAGAGGCATTTATGCACAACGTCATCTCACACCTATTTGATCCACTGGCGCTCTCACACTGTGATACCCCACAGCGTACTTTTGCTACCCGCTTGTATTTTCGCCTTCTTGAGTGTCCTAGCAGGTAATCATAAAAGGTCAGAATGCCGCCTCTATCGATGTCACGAGTCCTGTCATCCATGGGTAAAAATTTGAAGTGATCTGTTGAGTGGCTTCCACACTTGCCTCTCGGTCCTCCTACTATAGTCCTCTTCTGGATTGGGGATTGTGTCCTTCTTTTATTGAGCAGATAGGATTCGTTATCACCAGCGCCCTCACATCCACTACTCTAGCTTTTTCCTTCACCCTCTCAACTTTCACGATCACCGCAACATACAGCCTCTCACCACCATTAAGCTTACAACGGGGTCCTTGCCCCTTTCTCTCCTCTGCTCCCTCTTTGTTCACATACCCAAGCCCTACATGTATTGACTGCTCTATTCTACGCAGAAAAGACGGGCCGATTCTAAACAACCGTGGAAGCCCACACAAAACTTCCCTATATATCCGCTTTTGTAGTTGCCGTGGACGCTAGCTAAAACCCGGCTCAACTTCGCTCCAACAACTTTCCCGCGTGTACACATCACGTCACGTGTCTGTATTTGGCAACTCGGCGCATCCAGGGCATTGATGCCTGTCGAGATTCACACCCCTTCACCACCATTCACCCCTTGAACTATGTTTTGTGCTTCGTCTCAGCACTAACACCATTTTTTGCTACGCTCCGGGTTTCGGTGGTGAGCTCAGACAGGGAGAAAAGGGTCTCTCTACGTGCCGTGCAGTATAATACTGTCCAGGTCCGACCCAGTCTTTTCCCGCATCTAACGCGCCCATCTTGCCATGACATTGTCGTTGTTCCCCAGCCTCCAACTCCACATCTCGATCCTGTTATTCCAATGTGTGGCCTCGCACCAGACCTGCCGCGCGATGGTGGCATCCCCTACGTCCGTTTGCGTCCAATCTCCCAGGTCGAGCACAATGGGCGGTGACAGCGGGTCACCCGCCTCTACCAGAAACAAAGCGGGGACCGATGCCGTAAGAGCGTCCCGCTGAGATAAATAAGCTCCTTCGGAGGATAAGACGCGGAGGATGAGAGGCCGGAAGGCAACAGCGGGAGATCGCCACCAGGGAAGGAGGGACAAGGAAAGCAATGGAGCAATAACGCAGGGAGCCGCAAACAGACGCGGAGCGGGGGGTGGCAGCACCGGGCCACTGCAACTACAGTGGATAACACTGCCTCTCCACCACCTCCTAGTGTCCCTTCATTAGCCAGGGGGCTAATTCCACTTTCCCCCACCATCACAGAGACATGCCAGATCATGTCATCCCCTAAAATCCGTCCTCTACCCCCTGTTCCTCTTGTTTTGCCCCTTTCTGAGCGGCCTGGTATCAGCGGAGGTGGGTTTCTCTCCCCTCCCTACAGGGACCCACCCCCAGCTACAGCATCACGGCCATTGCAGAGGCAACTCAGTGCAGATGCTGCAGTTGTTCCTATAAACTCTGTTAAAAATCGCTGCAGTGTTTCTTCCGGTGGCTCTGTCAAAAGTGCTCGGGTCTTCAGTCTGGACGTCACCGACCCTCGAAGCATAGAGCCATGCAAGTACCCTGAGAAAGGCAGCCCTGTTCGGTGCGGGGAGCCACTGGAGAGGTTGCCCTTAATAGGGATTCAGGGAGTCAGTAATGGCAGAGGAGATGGTGGCAACAGGGGTGGAGGGGGAGCCGGTGGTGGCAGTGGTGGTTCGGGTGGGTGTGGTGTTGTGGTCGGAGTTGGGGGCAGCACAGCTCAGCAGCACCACTTGGAGGTGCACCCAGACTACCACTGCTCAGAGCACCGACACTCCTTCCCCGCCCTCTACTATGAGGGTGCCACTGACTCCCCTGCCCAGAAAGTCTCCTTTCTAAAGCCTCTCACTCGCACCAAGAAGGACACTGCCTATTCACAGCTTTCTCCCCGCCACCACAATTACTCAGGGTATTCCTCTAGCCCTGAGTACTCCTCTGAGAGCACGCTTAAAATCTGGGAGCGCTTCCGACCATACAAGAAAAGCCCCCGTGAGGAGGCCTACATAGCCGCTGGCCATGCTCTTCGAAAGAAAGTGCAGTTTGCAAAGGATGAGGATCTCCATGACATTCTGGATTACTGGAAGGGGGTGTCAGCACAGCAGAAACTGTGATACTTGTGAGAGACATTACAGCAGGAGGCGAGGTTGTGGAGAAAAGAACTGATGACTCTTGAGACAGCTCGGCAGACTCCATCAGCAGGTGCTTTCGTCCCTATAGGCCACCACAGAGACAAGTGTTCTGAAAGAGACAGAATTAAGCAGGTGTTCCAAGCTCATTAAGGCATAGATAAGTAACCAACCAGAAATGCACAGGAAATGTGGCACTTAAAAAGGCATCCAGTTTCAGTTTAGAATCCCTCCATTTTACCTTGTGTACCACCTCTCTTGCACTGTAATTTGACAAGATAATAGCCTTAAATGAGGAATTAGTGGTTTTATTTTACAAATGCCTGAATATAGTCTCGAGTGATGGTGGTAACTGATACTTGTTAATTAGTAAGAGGGAAAAAAAGAAAAGTTGTGAGTTTTGAGTTTATGCTTTGCTGAAGCCACATGTCAAAACATGGATACCCTGTTCACACCCATTCCCTAATGTTTGCTCAAGCAAAGTATATTCATTGATTTAAGAAACCTACACAAATTTTACACAGCATGTGTGGGACACTGTTATCAAACCAGAGGCAGCCATTTGGACTTGCTTTATTTTCAAGCAGTGTGGCAATTTGATGAAACACACAATGTTAATTCCTTTTTGGCATTCGTTTGTGGCACAGCCAGCTTCAGATACATTTTTTCTGTTATTTTGTGAAGACTTTACACATTTTTTGCTTAATTCTGAGAAGGGAAAGAGTAAAATGGAGTTTAAGAATGGAAGCTTTATGTCTCAGTTTGATTTTAAAAGTGGCAGCTAGATATAGACCCCAATGTAGTAATAGGATGATATACACAAGGTTACCATTATGCATTAAATGTTGAGGCATGTTACATTAAGAGTTTGCTTTGTTTAGCCTGTTGGGAGGCAAAATGCCAAAGCTTAACTCAATGACACACTTTCATAAAATGGCAAACTTAATTTGGAAGCTATAATTTCATGAAATGTTAAACATATTTCATAATAACTGTCTTGCTGGTGTTTGAGTAAAACTTTTCAATGACCTATTAAGCTTATGACAGGCACAGAAACCTTGAACAGGCTTCATGAGTAAAATACTTATATTTTCCACCATTGATTCCACAGAATCTGATGCCATATTTGCATTTCAATGATTACTTGGTCAGGTCTACTTTCATTGAATACTATAGTAGCTCTGCTGTTATTTCTCCCTATTGATCTGGCCTTCTGTTTCCTGTTATAATTCACTTCTCTTGACCTAATATCGGTTGTGGTCAAACTAGGGATGGTATGAAACAAATTCAATTATTTCTTACATCTAATTTTTTAAGACCATGTTATTGTCCTTGCATGGCTTTATAGGGAAAATTAATTAGTAATTTGCAGCAGAGGAGTCAAGAGGTCACAGAGGTGCTAATATTATTAACACTGCCAGATTGGAGAAGTGATTGAAATTAATCTCGCCCTTTCCGGTCAGGTCATCACCCAGAATGCATCCCTGGAGTTTTTCTGGTTCGCCCATGGCAATGAAAGGCAAGCTGAAGCTCTTCTTCATTAGAGCAATTTATTGGCTTAAAAATACATCTCAAATTCTACGAAATAGGCCTCTGGGCTTTGAAATTTCAGGCAAGGGCATTTTTGATGGGAAATATTAACATTTGTTGTTAACTAATGAATGCAGATCTCAATAAATTATGGTTGACATACACTGGGTTTTCTCAGCATTAAGTGAAAACGTCATTAGAATTCAGCCTGTACATGGAAATTGATCTTCATTTTACAGTCACATTTGGCCAGGGTTGAAACTTATGAACTCTCAGCATGCATCAATAATATGTCACATCATCCTTCAAGGTTCAAAATCAATGCTCGGTAATTGAGAATTGACACTGTCAACCCAAAATTCAAAGGTTTGCCTTGTGAGCCATTTTACTAAAACCTCTGAGCGAACTCCAGATTGCAGTCAGTCACAGTCTATGAGAAAAGACAAGATGAACATTGGCTACCCTGTTAAGAAAGAAGCTATATTAATGCTTAAGCTAATGTTTTGTTTTTGTTGTGTGTATCTGTATACAATAGTGTGAGAATTGAACAGTATATGAACAAAGTATACATGGATTGATATGAATATCACTGACAAACACAGACCCATAGCAAGAGCTTGCAACAAAACGACAAACCCACACATGCATATATTCCACCATCATTAGCTTTCTTGAAATCTCATTTATTCCTATTTAAGACTCCAAAAGTTGTTTTTTCCTAAACTAAATTCAGTTAGGAGATGAGTTTTCTAAACAGCCTCAAGGCTTGCGTTATTGCACTGTGGTTGGGAAATACCAAGCTAAGACAATTGGAGATAAATTATTATGCTCTTGGAATGTTTTAAGTATATTGTTGGCATATGGGAATGACAGTTATTTGTGGTTTGATTCCCTGTTGATAAGTTGTTGTTTTTGGTAACTTATGTGTGTGTATGGTCTTAAAGATATACAATGTTGATCAGATGTAACTGATGGCTGACTGTGAAAACTGTGACAAATGCACAACCAACAAGATAACAATCTATACTAACAATGGTTACATACAGTATATCTACAAGTAGTATTAGATTTCCAATGGGTATGTCCAGTGAAAACAAAATCGATGTATGTGTAGTGTACACGTACATACAAACACTCACACACATATACACAAAGGCATATGCAGAGTCTACAATCTACACATAATGTATAAGTTTACAGAAACATAGTAGTGCCCTCTTGGCACTAAAACAGAGTGAATTATTTTAAAGGACGGTGCCAAACATTTGTAAGATTGTAACTGTTATTGTCAAAGTAACTGCATTGTTTTATGATTGAAATGTCATTGTTGTAGTTGCCGTTTATTTAATGTGATTTTAAATTTCAGAGGACACTATATATTAACATAATGGATTCATTTTTGTCCACCAGAATGCCCTCCTGTTCATGTGTACTCAAGGCCAAAATCCAGATGCTTTTGCATAATTTTGATGTGGATTGTGTTTTGATTTATTCCTAGTTATATTACGTAGCTTAATACATCCTAATTGTGTCCAAATTAATACGATTAATGGATATTTTACATCTGGGTTATATTGATTTGCATAAAAACAAAGACATTCTGCAGGTTTCCTAAGAGCTCAAGCATTCTGAATCTGGAACTTACTGGAAATACCTCAGGAAAAAAAAGCAGTTTTGCTCACATAAATGCCACTGAAACTCCCACAAAATGGGTGAGTAAAGTTCCCCTCTCTATACGGTTTTACCGAGAACCATAGTTTCAACAATTTCCGTCCTCCCACTAATAAAGTTTAAAGACTTACGGCCCACAATTCTCTGGCCTCCTACCATCTTGTCCATGGAGATAATAAGCCTTTCAAAACCAACCATTGTCCTCTGATGCACTTGTCAAATTTAGTTGCATGTTCAGAGTGTGATGAAGCCGTTTTGCTCTTTTATTCCCTCCCTTTTTTCCTGCTAATGTATTGTGCCAGCAATTTCTCTTTCAAATCTCTATTCCTCATGCTCCAGCTGAGTGTCCGTGCTTATGCTCCTGAAGCCTTGATGAAATGAATTTGGTGTGCGGTTAGAAAACACAGAAAGGTTTTCTTGTTTTAATGAGCTGTACGTACTTTCAACTGCTTTAATCAGGCCAGGCCCCCTCAAGACCCCTGATTAGACACCAGAACAAGGAATAAAATGTCATTCGCACTCTCCATGGCACCACTCCGGCTTTAATGCAAATAGACTCGAATCGCAGAGCATTCCCAACCCCTTATCTTGAGATGGGTATTAACTCAGCGGGTTAACCAAGACTTTAGAGAAGAACCCGCTGTGATTGAGGCTCAAGTTTTGCATGCCTTTCAGTCAAACAATTTTTAAGTAATAAGTGAACTGAGTCTGGGGAAATTAACAAATTTAAGCAAGCGATGGATCGGCACATGTTATAATTATAGCTTCAGTAATAAGATCAGGTTTGATGTAGATTACTAAGTCAGTTGCTTTTATGGCAGCTTTGCATAATTTAGTTTTTTGTTTTGTTCAGGTTTGCAAACTGCCTTGTTTTATGTGTAAACTATTTGAAGTTACCATGCACTCTACTTTTTTGGTGCATAATTCATATATATGTTATTCCAACTTCTTTTAGTTAATTCCTACTTTTCTAGTAGTTAATTCGGAAATTTTGTTTAAAGTTAACATAAGACAAGTTTACAGCAAAATGTCAAGTAAAGGTAGATTTACACCATCGAGAAGCTCTTGGGGCGAACTTGATCTTCCATGTCTACATCCAAATCCAAAAGTCTCCTCAACAGCTTTGCTTCAAGAGGTCAGGCTCACTATTCTGGTATGTATCGCTCACTTTTTCCAATTCGAACAATTCCCAGTACACAGTACATTGAATATCCTGTTATTGCACATTAGAGAGATACAATGGGTTTTGAATGCTGTTTCATGTTGATTTTATATCAGAATTGAGTTGGCACAGTCTACAATAGCCTAAAGGCACTTTAAAGACTAACTTCAATTTTCAATAGGAAACATTACTCCATCTATTCAAATTCTGCAGGTCAAGTCTGCCAAACACCTCCACACTTCCTGTAGGGCAGGAAACGTCTAGAAGTATGACAGGAAGACAGTGCAGCCATCTTCATACTGTGAGGGTCAATCTAAGGTTGAGGGCTACACTGAGCAAACGGGAAAAGACACAAGTCCACAGTTATTTTTGAGAAAACAGACAAAAAGTTAAAACGCCAAAGATGTGGCTCAAGGCACAGCTCAGCCAGATTCATTTTTAATGTGCCTCAAACATCAAACTTCCCTAGGTCTCGTAAGTTCTGTCAGGTTGCGAAAAGTTATGTTATATACACTTTTAATGCATACGTACTGTATATGTCTTTGTGTGTGCCAGTTTTGAGGAAAAGGTCTACAGGGGGTCTTTTGGAAATGGCGTTTGTAATGCTTTTCACCCTAAGCAGGGATTTAATTACCCATATATGCCAAAGCTGAAGGATTGCTGCTTTTTATCATGCCGTGAAAAGATTAAAATGTCCCTCAACAGGTTTTCTTTTCTGTCCGTTTTGTTATTAGCTGTCAAGACTGGTAGACTGTTAGACAAATACATTAGTTTACAACATCTCAGCTTTGTTGAGAAAATATGTTGATCAGTCCGGATAGGCCGCGATATTGGCCAAAGGCGCATTTAAGACCTCTTTCGTGTGTTAGATGCATCAATTTCTTGTTTAACCAGGCAATCAATCTTTTCATGATGACTATAGGGGCATCTGATTTTTTTTATTCATACAATTCAAGAACACCTCACAGCATTTTCCCACCCCTTTGAGGTTTCTGAGCTATAGACCGTGTGGATATTTCATTCAGAGTTGAGTGAAATGCTTCGATAGTTGCAAGGAACCCCAGAGATGTGGCGTATACGCAACAGCAAAAGAGACTCGTTTTTCACTCAAATCCTGCCGTATGTGCACAGTACTGCTTTCCACGATCACTAAATCGAGGGCCTCTGGTTATCGCAACGAGAATGACTTTTATACATGTACAGCGTATGAGTTTGAGAGAGCGATAAATGTGAAAAAGAGTTTCGGTGGAAAATCAAAAAGCGGTTTGTTTTTCGACCTCCGGGCGTGATGTTCCATTTAGAAACATTCAAAGTGGATGTGCCACACTAGAGTGAGTGAGAAAGAAAAAGAGAAAACACAATGAGATATTCACTCGAGAAGGTAGAGGAGGAAAACACAAATCCTCTTAAAGTAAGGGACATGGATTTGCTCTTTGATTTTCCTCTCACTTTAAAAGTCAGCTTGAAATGGCATTTCCAAACCATGTTACAAGTGTTATGGAGCAGATTTTTAAGTGAAACAGGATATTCACTGAGATCAGAACATAGTGTGGGATATGATTTTATCCAATGGAAATTGTTCGGATAGTGAAAATTGTCTAAGGTGGTTAGAGGGGAGGGGTTGGAAAATAAGAGGACTTAAATGTCAGATGAAAAGGAATGTCATTTCTGTATATTTTGATGAAAGATTAGTAAATGGTCTATTTGGATTTCAAGTAAAAATTTTAACAAAGGTTCACCTAACATTTTGCTGAGGGAGCAGATATTTGCAGATGCAAAGCTATGCATTACATGAAAACTGCATACAACTGCATTTTGGATTTATGCTGAACTGCACGATTAAAATAATGTTTGAATTTGTGATATAATTTTGGGTAGTATGACATATCGCATGACCATGCTAAACTTTTTTTATTATTATTATTATTATTTCTACACTACCATTTAAAAATTTGAGGTCAGTAAGATTTTTCATTTGATTTTTTATGAATTAATACTGTAATTCAGAGAGGATGCAATAAATTGATCAAACATGCAGTAACACTTTTACATTTTGCAAAAAAATATGTATTTTAAAGAAATGCTGTTCAAGTAAAGAGTCCTGAAAAAAAAAAATAAGCAGAACATTTTTTTTAAACATTGGTGATAAAATGTTTCTTGAGCAGCAAGTCAGCATATTAGAATGATTTCAGAAGAATCATGACAATGAAGACTTAAAGTTCAGTCATCACAGGAATAAATTACATTTAAAATTATTACATAAAACAATCTATTTTATTTCACAATATTACTGTTTTTACTGTATTTTTGATTAAATAAATGCTGCCTTGGTAAGCTCAAGAGACCTAGCGACCCCAAACTTTTGAACAGTAGTGTGTACTGTATGTTAATAACCTTTTATGTAAATGGTTGAAATTTCATTCTAAATGTGCTGAATGTACAAGCTAACCGTATGCAGCTGTGCTTCAATTGCTTTGCCCTTTCTGCTGGTTTGCCTTGTTCTGACCTCCGTCGGGTCTAGTTCTTTTTTTTTTTAAGTTCTTTTATTTTGAATTGCGTTGATGAATTCAGACAGGGCTATAAGAGTATGCGCTAATGCAGACTCAAGGACGGCTCTGCTGCTGTCAGTACATCGTAGATAAGACCACTAAATGAGGCCTTTTATGTCCACTATTTCTAAAACCCTGCTGATGGCTTAGTGCTACTCCATATTGTAAGTAATGAATTCAAAATGGACCCTATTTGTTTTTTTTTTGTTTTTTTTAAATGGTCATGCTCAATTCTTCAATGAACCTTCATGAACCTCTTTAAAGATCACTATCAAAGTCATTAGCTTGCTTATGTCATATAGCCAAATTACCGGAATAATCTCAATGTTACTGTAATGGAGATATATGGCCTGTCCGTTTTTGTCAATTCAGAGTCTTTTAGCTGGTAATACATTCTTAAAAAAAGAATGTATTACCCTCTCATCTTGCTTAACCACTAATAATACTGCTTCCGATTTAATTCCAGCCATCCAGGGTAGTCCTTACTAGCTTTTGCTTTAGCTCTGCTTTTAGCTCTCAGCGTTTGGTTGAAAAAGCATTCCCAAATGAAGAGGATAATCCAGCTCCTAAATAAAAGAGCCTAGTTGGTGCTTTCATCGTGCCTGTTTTATCATTCCGACCCAATTTCAAAAGCATTTATGATTGGGGAATCAGGCATAGAAGAAACTAGTGCTACGTAAGCTAGCATAGCCGTGGTGGTGCTAACAGTTTCCAGTAATATCATTTAATGAGGTTTGAAAGTGCCAACAAACAAAGCTACTAACAAAGCACTTAGCATCATGCTAAAGATTCTCTGTAGATAGAGATGTTTGTTGCCTGAAAGTGTGAGGATTAGCATGCTAGCTTGTTATATAATGTGTAGTTTGCTTATTTTGTGTGTGGCATGGTTTCACATATGCTAAGTGAGTGACTAGCAACCAGGCAACCCATTTTCCTCGGTTCACATTTGGCGGTCATCCGAAAAGACGGTAATTTTACAAAGCAGCGTGTTTTCAGCCTCTTGCCGGGTGTGATATTCGGAATGTGTCTTAATTCCAGCGGTCTCTAAATGAGTCTACGGCCAGCATGTGGGATCTTGTGCGCTTTACATGCATAATATGCTGGAGATAATCATCTTGGAGTTAGCGCAGCATAGCAATCTGTTGGCAACAGCCTTAAAGCGCTGTATTGATTCAAGTTAACAGATGCCGTTATGCATTTTCCCATTTTTGATTTGATTTATGTGATATTGCAAATTCCTTCTCTTGTTTTATCTTAAACACTGAACATTAATAAAAAAAAACAGTGATGTATTTCCAAACTTGCTTAAAGTCCAGTGGTTGCTTGTAGTTGTTGCCTAGAGCTGATCAGTAGTGCGTTGTGGGAATCTGGCATTTTAAAATAATCATCTAGGCTATGAACCATATTAGGATTGATTTATGTGTTTGTGCATTGTCTTTTTGTTAATTTATTTATTCTGTGTCAATGTGCACCGATCAAGTTTACAGTGTTTAGGTCACCTGAATGGAGTCACTTATTGAAATGAAGGAAATGTGAAACAATTGTGAATTTTGTAAAGAGTCTATGACTGTTTTTCTACCAAGCTTGTTCTGTATATAATTTTTTTTGGGTGGGACCGGAGTGTATTTGGGGAGGTTTTTTTTTTTTAATGGTCGGGGTCGTGCAATGATCTGTAATTAAGATGACTGAAACTATAGACTGAAAAAAAGACATGAAATTTAAATAAAGTGTTATATTTGCATGATTTCCTGTATTTTCAATGAGCTTAAAATGTATTGTGTATTTTGAGTGGATGTATGTCAAAAACACTATGAAACTGAAATTCAGAGTTTTTTCTGTGATGTTTTGTCATTTTATTTTCCCCCTGGGCTTTATTGACTTAATTTTTTCAGGCATTGCTTCCACTGCCATCACATTTAAACTCATTTACATTCATAATGTATTCAACTGTCGCAGTAAATGAATCAATTACTTGATAAAACGATAGGTCAGATCATTGTCAAATGTGACCATTTACATCAAAACTTTGTAAATGTTACTGTGTACCCTTAATTTTCTTTGGCCTTTATCATACAACTCAAGTCGAACTAATCTGATGTTTTCATTCGGTACTAGTGGGGTTAATTGACATGCGTCCCTGTTTAAAAAAGATGAGCATTCATTGGTCGGAGAGGTCAACCGTTGAGAATGCAGACAACAAATTATTAGCATTTGCGAATTAATCCCATTGCTAATTAATGCCAACTCACCCCCTCAGTGTTTGACCCAGGAACATAGAAATTGCTTTAGCATTTCACTTAATTGTTTATTTAATTATTTTACATTTTTAATGTAATCCAAATATAGTGGTGAACTTGATGAGGGTCCTATCATAAATTGGTTTCGGTGTACCCTTGGTTATTTGTGGTCTCCAGTGGCATTTCCAACCGATTTCATCAACATAGTTCAGTGTTGGTTTCAATTTCTACCTGATGTTTGTCTACTACTTAATTAACTCAACTTAGCAAGAGGTTAATGTAGAGAAGTCAGTACACATTCAAGAGTGAAGTTTACCTCACACATTTGAGTAGCGTTCCTCTAGGTCCCTCTTGTGCTGAAGTCTTTGTTGTTATTTAATGCTTTAACAGCATTGATTAATCACCTCTCCTAGTTATTGATCTTCAGACATCCCAGAAGGCTTGTCTTCAACTGCTTTCTTAAGAGAGGTTTATAATGAAAGCGTCTTTGAACTGTCAAAAAGTACTGAAAGGATCATTTGTCAACTCATTCGATTCCTTGTCAAGAAAAATTGACAAACTCTTATGACAGTTGAACTTCTCTGGAAAACCTTGTCCCTTGATGACTTAATTGTGAGATAATTATGTATTATTCACAGTATAATCTGGGAGTTGGAAGTCTGAAAACCACTTGCTCAGAGACTATGATGGCCCAAATTCAATCCATCTGACAAATAAACTCCACCAGCCGCAATCGATTGGACACATTCTTGCTCCAACCCATGTGGGATGGCGGAAATAGCATATCTGCTGGTTGCAAAAGTCAATTTGACCCTTGGGAGTCTTTGAGTGTCTGATGAAATTGTTTTCATCCCATCAATATACTCAATTTGAGATTGGCATTCAGAATCAAAAATAAGCTGTTACACTGATTTTGAGTGATTGGGTTCCACATCAAAATGTGACCGTTGGCCAGGTTCACCTGTACTTAATTAACCCTGTGACTCCGAGAGGACAAGATGTTGGACAAGAGGTCACAGGTTATGTTCGCTTTGATCACCAGAGCTAGAAGCTCTTTTGCACCTCATTACAATGAAGGGGAGATTGATTTTGGATCCATGTATGAAATATTCTTCCCTCTGCATGGACCCATAAATACATTTGATTCAGTTCAACAGTGGTCCATTGCTAAATGTGACATTCATTGCTCTGTTTGTTCTTTATTTGATGATGATTCTCATTCTTTGACTCTCAATTTCTGTACAAAAGATCTATTTCTATATTTGCAATAAATTTGTATATAAAAAAAAAAATCTTCTGTTTCTGCATCTTTCGGTTCTGTTCCCCTGCATGGTCAAGGACTATGTATGTATGTATGTATATATGCATGTATGCATGTATGCATGCATGTATGTATGTATGTATCTATGTATCTATCGTTCTATCTACCGTTCTATATATCGTTCTATATATCTATCGTTCTATCTATCGTTCTACCGTTCTGTCTGTTTCTGTCGTTCATATTAGTTTGTATCATATAACTTTATTCTGTTCTTTTATTTAAGTCAAAAGACAGTTATATGATATACAATTTTAATTTTTCCTTACGTTCAAATTGCAATTCTGCATCCTCAAGGAATTGATTTAATCTAAATTAAATAAGTGTATTATTTAATGAGGTCTTAATTTAATTATTGAGTTGTTGCCACAGTGATTTAATGTTTTAATGTCTTTCATTTGCAGGCTTAGCACATATTGATATGCAGTTAAATGTGATTAATTTGAACCACCTTTTCCACCTTTTTGACACAGAAAACTGAGCTTCGGTTGCAACCAATGGATCTAATGAGAAAGCACCATTTTCTCCCATTATGACTGAGTGAATGGCCTGAGAGGAAGAGTTGTGAGTATGAAAGCGAGAGACTGCGTGATGACTCTGACTCAGCTAATGTGTTGTCAGTGTTTGCCATGACTAAAATTAGGTAATGGCAAAACATCTTAAACTTTTAAACACAAACACACACACTCGCTATAAGCAAATAGAGAAGAGCAGGAAGCAAACTGTCCTAAACGCACATACCCAGAATGCACCCATAAACAAATAGATAGTTTAGCGCTGTGCCCAGGCAGTGACAACTGCGCAGCAGTTCAAACAAGCAGACGGCGCCAATGTTTATCTTGTTACGGTATGTTGGCCCATGAATTAATTTGGCTCTATAATTTCCCCTATTTATACCAACCTATTTGTAAGTTTACATCAAATTCTTATAACGGAACCAGAGGGTTGAGTCTAATTCACTCACTGTGTTTATTTGGATTGCCGCAGCAACCCCAAACCTGACCATGCATGTCCACTGGGACGAAGATGAGTGGGTGTTTTTAATTAATTCTTTATGGGAGCTTAGCAGCAGGGCATATTGGGGACTGACAGAGGGGCAGCGGAAATGTTGAGAGCGTCAGAAAGTTAAAAAATGCTGAAGTTACTTATACCTACTTGCTTTTATCTTCACCAGATTGAATACCGAGAGCATTATATCGTGCTTCAGCTGCTGATGTATGGAGCCGTTATGGTGTGTGTCGAGGCTGTAATGAGTGAGCTGGATCAATAGAGGGGCGGGGAGGGATGGGGTTCTCATACAGCACCCTGCTTGCTGATTTAAGGGTCACGCAGGGTGTTTATGTCCGCCCATAGCGTAATGGACTCACGCGTCTTGTCCCCATTCCTGATTCATTTCCCGCTCATGGCATGTCAGGAACTGCAATGAAGGGTACAACTGAACTCCCCCTTGCCCTCAAGACCTTGATGGGATATTCCGAGGTTCTCTCCTATTACTCATTTGAATGGTTATTGATGGAATCCTCCAATCAATGAAACATACTGCTCTGGTTTAATCAGGAGTATGGGTGGAATTCTAATCTTCGGATGGTGTTTAATTCCAAGCATGCAGGTTTTTGTCTTTTGTTGAAAATGTTTTCTGTTGTATTCAACTGTTGTAGGACTGTTGAAGTTCTGTGGAGAAACAGCCACATTAAATTAATGGTTCAGCAGGTTCATTTACTTAGAAATTTTGGACAGACTGCCTATAATGCTCCTCAGACTCACCCTAGTGATGTCTAAACTTCTCTCTTCTTTATTTTAGAAGGCACTTTGGTCTGATTGATCAGATGTGAACAGCTACAAATATATAGCATGGTCAGTAAATCTGACAACCCAGTGTTTCATTACCAAAATCTGTTACCCCAGTCTGTTTCGCACAGAATGACTGAAATGCTAACCAAATTCACTCCGATGATGTCTAATCTCTTCTTTTTCATGGTCTAGAGAGCTTTTTTGGTCTAAAGTGTACAGCTGCACAGCAGGAACACCAAATTCAACAACACAATGTTACAGGTTACTGAAATCTCTTACCACCCTCTATTTCACACAAAATGGCTTTAATGTTAACCAAATTTTCTCTGGTGACGTATAATCTCTGTTTGATCATCTAGAAAGCATTTTGGTTTAAAGCAAGCAGCTAAAAATACACAGCAGAGTCACCAAATCTGACAACCCAGTGTTACAGGTTACCGAAATCTGTTACCCTTCACTGGTTCGCACAGAACAGCTTTATTGTTACCGATATCCTCTCTCATTATGTCTGACCTCCTCTGTTTAATAGTCTAGAAAGCATTTTGGTTTGATGTGAACAGCTGCAGATATACAGCAGTGTCACCAAATCCAACAACCCAGCGTTACAGGTTACCGAAATCCATTACCCCCACTCTTTTTCACATAGAATGTCTTTAATTTGATTCAAATTAACTTACCCTTCACTGGTTCGCACAGAACAGCTTTATTGTTACCGATATCCTCTCTCATTATGTCTAATCTCCTCTGTTTCATCCTCTAGAAAGCGTTTGGTCTGATGTGAACAGCTGCAGATATACAGCAGTGTCACCAAATCTGACAACAAAGTAATTACAGTTTACCAAAATCTGTTACCACCAACTATTTCACACAGAATGGCTTTAATGTTACCCAAATTCACTCTAGTGGCGTCTAATCTCTTTTGCTTCATACTTTTGAAAGATTTTTGGTCGAAAGTGAACAGCTGCACATATACAGTAGCGTCACCAAACTCAACAACACAGCATTAAGGCCTGTTCACACCAAGGATGATAACTATAAAGATAACGATAAAGATATAGTTCTAAAAATCGTTCTCAACATTAAAGAATAGCAGAGTCCACACCACAACTATACTGATAAAGGGACAGAGAAACGATATCATTGGAATCACTTCAGAACGATTTTTTCCAGCTGATGAACGATAAAAATATTGACCGCCAATCAGAATCCATCCTGCTGTAATGAGCTTGAGAATTTAAAGCAGCAGATGAGCGTGCGCTTGGAATAAACAGATGATATCGTCTACTAGTGTGGACACTAATATCGTTATCTTTATAGTTATCGTTCTTGGTGTGAACAGGGCTTTACAGTTTACCAACATCAGTTACCCTACTCTAATTTGCACATAATGGATTTAATGTTTCCCACATTTATTCTGGTGATGTCTAAACCTCTCCATTTTACATTATAGAAAGCATTTTGTTCTGATGTATAGCCTTATTTTCATATATTCTGTCCGTTGTTGTTGATGCATGCCAAAAAAACCTGTGTTAAGGAACGTTTTCATCAGTAATTTTGTTGACTGGATTAATGCATAGGCCTAATATCGTTCTCCTTCTAGTCTCATTGCCTGTTTTCCCATGTCATCCTCTACTGACGTTCTGAGATCTTCAGTCTCATGAGGTGCACTCTACTTACTTTGTACACAACCTCGCTTTGTAGTACTTTATAAATGTGGTCCTGTTGACTTCCTGAAGGCAATGTTGATCTTAAAGGCTGTTTTCCTTCCAAGGTACTGTATTGCCAAGAGGGGAACACCATGGCAAACATGGTCTAACAGAGCTGAAAATTGCTGAAAACTTGCTATTGAGACTATATTCAGTTTCTCGCACACAAACAAACATTTACCCATCATCCCCTGCTGCAGCTCCCTGAAGGTGGGAAACGCTCTTCCTTTCCATATTTTAACAACAATATCATGTACGGGAGTTGGAAGTGATAGTCCTCTGTGCGTTACAAGCTTTGATACAACACTAGCTCGCATTTTTTTGGACTGCAGTGATCATGAATCTGCAATTCTCCATATGCAAATAAACCGAGGCTCATCTGAAATGAAATTAGCAATGCTCGGTTGAGTGCTACAGTAAGTAAATAAGAGGAAAAATCAAAGCCTTTAATCATGTCTAACTCTATAGGCAGCTTCAGCACTTAAAGCACTTTGGTCCTACATTAAATGCGGCAATTAAATCCATTAACTGAGGCGTTTCACAGATCATATAATGGGTGTTCTGTTCCTCACAATAATGCATTTTTATGACACATCCTTGTTGATTTAACCGTCAAACAGCTACCAGCCTTGATTAGTTTATTGGAGAACAAAACAAAATCTTCAAGCGAGTCAATGATTCATTTATGTTTCATTAGCTCTGTTTATCTTCTCCTGGAGTGTTCGAGAATTAGGTTCATTGTCATCCTCGTGGTTCATCTTCGATGACTAAAAACCCTGGAGGGTTTTGTAAGCCCCTGCTTTCCAACTCGTGATTACATTTCTACCGATGTTTTTCGGTGTCTGTCTACCAGTAGTAGAAATCTAATCTTACTCCAGGGCCAAATAATAAACAAGATGCTAAATTAGAATTCAGGGTATGAGCGTTTGTTGTGTTAAGTAAGTGATTGTTTCTTAAACTTATGGGCACTTTTGGCCATGTGGACTTTTAAAACACTTTCTTTCTTTCTTTTTCCCCCTTCCAAACGATGAAAGTCAAAGGGAACCAAAATGTTTGTTTAGGATCCCAATGACTTTTACTGTATGGAGAAAAACAGAAACATTCTTCAAAATGTCTTCTTGTGTTCAAAGGTGAAAAAAACAGGTTTAAAGGAAGGTAAAGGTTGCAGAATTTGGCATTTTTGATTTAGCTATCCATGTAAATTGCAACATTGTGTAGTGCAAATTAAATAATGTGAAAAACACCTAAACAGTAGGAACACTATGAAATGTATCAACAGTTTTGGACATTAATTTTGAAGTTTGTATGCAAAATAGCAGATTCTATTGAAACAATGTACAAATCGCAGTATTTTCTTTGCAATAGTGTAACTGGTATTGTAGTACATTAAAAACAGTATGCAATAATAACATATTAAGTGTAAATTATAATTTTAATTAAAATTATTAAATGGATGCACCTTATTGGGACAATAAAGCCCTCCCTATAAACACCCATGATTTTTCCAATGATGCCTCTCCAATGTGATATGTAATGTGAAAAGGGATAAGAACGAGTTTGGATTTGAACTTGGGTTGATCATGTCAAAACGTTAGAGGTACATGCTTTATTACCTACGCCACTGGAGCTGTTGTTTAACAGCAGTCTTTTGTAATGTTGTCTAGCCCAACCCCACATTGGTGGGCAGAGTTAGTGTAAATAGCATCTGCCAACAAGGTGGGCTATTTGCACTTAGTGTAAATACACAATTCATCCCCCCCCAAGCTTAGAAAAGTGCATTGCATTGCAATTTTGCAGTGATTTACCAAATTATAACCCAATGCAAATTTTGTTTCATAACTAATGGCTCCCTTAAAAGTGTGAAAAAAGTAATGCATTTCTAAGCTTGGGTCTGCGCTACATTTCTAAGTGTCCAAATTCATATAGTTACAGCTGCTTTGCTAAAAGTGTGTTTTAAAGTTCACAACAACCCCAAGCACAGTTTCGTAATGAGTAGAAAGAACCCAAAGCATATGCACCTTTATCAAATCAATTACAGTGACGCATAATTAAGTCCAAAACTGTCCCGGCTCAGTTAGCACGAGTACTAATTACAACACAAAAATACCCGGCAGTCATTTTCGTTTCAGAAGAGAATCAAATTAAGTCCAAAGGGATGAGAAACACAAGAGAGGGAAAAACACAACAGGGAGTGCTGCAGGAGAGATCTGTACGTCACATTATCCTCCGACACTGTTTAATTAGTCTTTATAGGTTTCAAACGGAGCGATGGACTCCAAAGACAAGCCATCTAATTATAGATAACGTGTATAAATATAAATAAAGTCTTAAGTGTAACTGAATTAGCTGAACTGCTTTTTGAGAAAGCATGGCTGTCCATTTTACGCCTGGCATTCCACCGTATGAATTGTCAGCAATTAAAATCAACACAAAACAGCATTCGCAAGCCATTTAACTTACAAAATGTGACATTAAAACGGAATATTATGTGAATTTAATTCATCAGGAATTTGATGGTGAAAAGTGGGTGTTATGTACCAGAGTCAGTGCATCACCTACTTTTAAGGTTTTGACTGTTGACTGTCAAACGTCAAGAGCATCTCGATGGATCCAAAAAATCAAGAGCATTTCTGGTTTGGGTTGACAGTAATTGTTCTCCAATTATCATCACATTTGTTCACGTTAAGATAGCCAAATTAAAAGAAACCAAACCTCTTTCATTCTCAAATCTGAAGATTTCAGATCTGTTTTGAAGGATTTGTTGTTCCTTCTTTACCATAAAAAAAAAAAAAAAAAAGCTAGCAACTCCGAAAAATCGTTGATTAACCTCTAGTGTTGCTTTTGTCAACGGAAATTATGACTAAATATCATCATCAACGAACATTTATCACGTGACGAAAACGAGACGCAACGAAAATGCTGGTCATGTGACGATGACTATAATTAAATGTATAATGCAATATCGTTGACGAATAAAAACGAGACTAAATGTGGTTTACAAAATAAAAACTATGCTAAAATGTCTCTTCATTTTCGTTGACCAAAACGAGACGAAACGAAATGTTAAAACGTTATTTTGTCTCGTTTAGTCCCGTTATTATTAGTATTTTGCAGTATTTCTGTTTCCTGTATCTCACTTCAGGGGCTGCATCAGGTCGCACTGCGCAGACGCAGGCGACGTCACTTCCTCAAGCCCCACTCGTGGCATTATTTAGAACAGTGTTTCCCAACCGGGGTGCCGCGTAAAAAATCCTTTTTTAATATTTTTGAATTGCTAAAATGTTCAAAAAAGCAGCTATTATATAATATCCATTTCTAATGTCGCCAATAATTAGAGATGCACTGAAATTCCGGCTGCCGAAAATTAGTTCACCGCTCAGGATTCACTTTCACGTGGTGTGACGCTCTGCGTATTATCCCGCTCTATGCGTGTGTGCTGGGTGCTCGCTCAGTCACTCACGGCCCCCATGTGAGTGCTCATCATATACCTTCATGATCACGGAACAGCAAAGTCCACCTCAGAAATCGAAACGGACAGAAACATCATGTAGTACATAGTATGTTTCTGTTTGAAATAGCCCTACGGGCTGTAAACTGGTGTAGTAAATGGGCAACTCTGGTACATGCACTCTCATTCATTGATCTGCTAACCGTTATGCTCATGTGTCCTCTGATAATAATAGCTTTCTAGGATAAAAAGTCTTGGCTATTGGTAAAAAAAAAAAAATCTCTTAATAGACCTACTGTGTGTTAGACCTACCTGAAAAACTAAAAAGCAATTTTTCATTTGTAGGCCTATCGTGATTTTTTAAATTTGTGCTATCATTAGTAATTTCTTTTTGTTCTTATTTTATTATTAACTGCTTAGCCTCCTTATCATTTTTTATTCAATTCAAAGTTTTAAATCAAGCTCTCTCGTACTACTGCAACAAAATTACCCCACTGTAAAATCAAAAATACACTGAGTGAGCAAAACTTTGTTTAATTACCATTATAACTAGCTATCTCACAATGCTTACATATGAATAAAAGCCTACATTAAAATCTGTCATATAAATTGGTCTCTTCATTAGAAATTAGCCTATGATTGCCACCATTGATAGACACATTTCTTTTTATAATATTAAAAATATCTGTATGACATTATATCTGCAGTTCTTCCCTGTTGTACCGAATAGCTACACTTTTAAAATTCTCACACGAATTTTTTTTTGAAGTTAGAAATTCAAATATTGTGAAAACATTTATTTTGTAGGGTGCCACAAATTTGTTAAAATTTCCAAAGGGTGCCGCGACTAAAAAAAGGTTGGGAAACACTGATTTAGAAGACGAAAACCAAACAAAGTGAAGTCTGACACAGAGAAAGGGACCGATGGCCGGCCAGCCGGGGTTCGTCTTTATTTAAATTTATGTGTGTGTACTTCTAACATGTTTGGTTGGTAAAATAAATGATGTAAATTCAAATCCGAGCATCTTCCGTGTCTGGAATGGATGCATTCTTGAGTATAATATATAATAATATAATAAGATAACCTTGTTTAAAATGGGTTTGGCTAAAAGAAAATTTTGGTTTCGTCTACTAGGTACTTATACTATATTGACTGGGTTACATAGAATTGCATTTCTAAAAAGAGACTAAAATACAATTTTCATTGACTAAAACTAGACTAAATGTCATCAGTTTTCGTCGACTAAAACTAGACGAAAATAGTCATGGATAATTCTGACTAAAATAAGACTAAAATGCTCAGACTTTTAGTTGACTAAAACTTGACTAGACTAAAAAGAGTATAAACGTGACTAAAACTAATAAAAACTCAAATGACAGTTTCACACAAAGACTAGAATAAAACTAAAATTAAAACAGGCCGCCAAAAAAACACTTCTCTCAACACAAACATTACCACAGAAAAAGTTAGACGTGGTCATTTTGCATCAAGGTGGCTTCATGAGAGACTGCAGCTGGTGGAGTTTGGATTAGTTGAGATATTTGCTCCTCTGACGGGGAACAGAGCAAACCACCCAACTCGCTATATATTTGTATCGACAGAGGAGAGCTACAGGCTTTTACCTTTCGACCCTCTTTAATGGGTTCATGCTTTCCTGGGAATAATCCTCCAACTCCAGAAGCCACAAATTAAAGTTGTTCAGAAATTCTCACAGCATGTCAAAGGTTTTAACTCGCCACTGTGAAAGAAGTTCCAGTGTTTCTATCCTCGAAATAAAGACGTCAAAGCAATTAATCCTCTCCAAATCCCTGTCTGAAAGACATTCATGTATGGGTGACTAGGGCATCTAACACATTTTGTCTGAAATCTAATATAGTTTTTATTTTATTATAATTTTTTCAGTTATTAATTTATTTCAATTATTTTATCTGCGTGGTCTGGTTATGCCGTTAATAAATATGACAGCTATGCAGATTCTGATTATTTTAAGAAGTGTATTTATACTCGTCAGTGAAACCCATTTTAATTACACATTGTTTGCTAAAATTAAGCTGATAAACATATGTGAAGTGATGTAAATGAATGCTCTTGATAAGACTGTTTCCACACCATACATTATCTTTAATTACAGACTTCTAGCAAGCATAGAATGATTTTCCCATCTACTACGCTGAAATATTGAAATATTTAGGTACTGGGACATCACACAGTAAAGATAATTGCATATTAGATTTGCATATTCAAATGTGCCTCTGCTGTCACATACATATTCATCCGAGTAGAGTTGCTTGTTGCAAAACTTTGCTTTTAAGGCACATATATATAGTATAGTTATGTAGTTGATGCGTATGTTCACACCTAGTGTCGTGTTGTGAGCAGGCGGGGCCCAAATCTTACTGCCCTACATGGTAGTCCGTACACAGAGATGATAAAGGCAAATCCAGGAGAGCTTTGCCCGACAAACGTGGTGATCAAGATATAGGAGGAAGGGGATGAGTCAGGACAGAGAGGAATGTATCATGGTGTTGGTTAAACCATTCAATACTAGACAAATATGATTAAAAAAAGTTAAATCTACTACAAATTGAATGTTTTTGTTTCTCACAGTATCAGACTGTTAGCTTAGCAACATGCTCGCATTTTGAGGTAACGCTTTAGAATACAACCCGCAATGTACTGCGTAAGTAAACAGAATTTACAGCTTAACTTTTTTGTAATTACAGTGTACCTATTCAGTACCTCCGTGTAGGTATAAGGTAACAATATGCGAAGTTTGGAGAATAAAGGAGTAATAATCTGTAAAATTACAAATTATTTCTACTGTAAGTATTTTGAAACTAAGGGGTACTTGCACGAGAGCGATTAAGCAAAAACATACACTGTGTACTTTTTTATAGCCTACACATATAAAACACGCTGGTAATTGTTTCAATCCAAACGCTCTGTTGAGACTGTTGGGTTAGGAAGCTTGCTTGACCGTGACCCAATTTGGGTTGATATCAGTAATAACCCGATGTTGCTGGGTTATGAATGTGGAGGACGTGAATGAGAGCATGCAGCAAGTCACGTGAGTTCAAACGTGAACAGCTCTGTGTGCGACGAAATCCGTGTTTGCGGTGCTTAAGACGGGAACATGTGTGGAAAATAGGAGAAAACTAATCGAAGCACAGACGAGGGACAACTTTTAAACTGTCTGGAGTGTGTTCCTTTAAAACTGCAACAGTGAATGTGGTGAGCGCGAACTGGAAACAGCTGGAATGGCGCATGAGACGAGTCTATCCGTGTTTGCGGCGCTCATGACAGGAATATGTGTAGAAAATACAAAAAAAACTAATCGAAACGAAGAGGAGAGAGATTTTTAAAACTGACTGGAATGTTATTCTTTTAAAACTGGAGGGTTTTGTCATAGTATGTTCTCACAACATTGAGCAGCTGTTACGGGACTGGCTTGTGGATATCGTATCACCGGGATTCATATTGAAATATGTTAGTAAAAGGTACTTGAGGACGGTCAAAACCGGATAAATCCAAAAAAAAGCCAGTCAAAGCCTGCTCGAAGGTCACTCTAATAATACCACAGTCTTTTAGTTATGTATGCGGTTTCGCCACTGCGTCGGTGCACACTGTTCAGCTTTCGGCACATAATAGTTTAAATCGTGGGTCATTTTATCTAGTTAATACAGATTTGTAGTTGGTCTGTATAAGTCAGTGGGTGAAAAAGCAACCACATGAACATATTGAACAAAATCTATTCTTAAACAAGCTTTTCAAAAGAATTTGGTTTAACTGTATAATCTGTATAAGTATGGAGTTGCTTTGCTTTTTTTCTGAACTGGTGAAATACGTTTTTATCTTTTATTAGGCTATCTGTTGTCTGTGTTGTTACTGTTGTCATATTGTCTGTGATTTTAATTTTAAAACCTATTTTGGGTTAATTTAACCCAGCAGTAGCCTATAGTAAATTGCAAACAATATTTGAATTAAATAAAACAATCCACCATGTTTATTGATACATTACCTGATATATAATGTATGTATGTATGACCTAATATATAAACAATCGTTTCAGAGCAATTTGTTGTAGCCACTTACCCTGTAACTACATGGAACAAGGGGGGAACAAAGCACCACTTTAATTTACAGCCCGCAAATGTTGTATTTACCTGTAACTACATGGAACAAGGGGGGAACAAAGCACCACTTTAATGTACAGCCCGCAAACATTGTATTTACCCTGTAACTACATGGAAAAATGGGGGAACAAAGCACCACTTTAAATTACAACCCGCAATTGTAGTATTTACACTGTAACTACATGGAACAAAGGGGGGAACAAGTGGGACTTAAATCACAGAACAGTATATACTTTGCCAGTAATTACAGAGGAAAAATATACTGCACTAGTTTTAAATGTAATGTTCGCTGGCCAAATTAAACCCTGTACATTTTGTTTTGCTATTAAACACCACAGTAATTCCACTGAATGAAATACACAAATGTTTGTATCATGTATTTTGTTTATGCGAAACAGTGGCCCAAATGAGTGTATTGAAACTGTTTAAACTTGTTGAACCTTGATGATATTAATGCCAAAGTTATTTGGTGATAGTGGGTGTGAGAAAGTTGCTGGTGTTGTGAAGTTGCTGAAATCGACGAATAAACTTTCATAAGGTAAGCTGTCTTGTGAATTATAAATCATAGCTGAAACTCAACTCATTTCACTAGATGTCCAGTTTTATTGTTCAGTAATCTCCATCATGTCCGTTCTTTTATAATAGAATGTGTACCCCATGGTTAAACGCCTATAATAAAATACCAATATAAATTATAAAAAGTACATATCGTCTTTCTAAATCACTCCCAAACATAAGATTGTTGTTTAGGCCATACATACCACATAATATTAGAATAGGTACCTCTTAGTTTCAAAATACTTACAGTATAAATGATTTGTAATTTTACAGGTTGTTGCCCCTTTATTCCGCAAACATTGCATATTATTCTTTTATACCTACACGGAGGTACTGAATAGGCACACTGTAATTACAAAAACGTTACACTGTAACTTCAGTTTACTTTACGCAGTTCTTTGCAGGTTGCATATTTGGTTGTTACCCCCTTATTACCCAAATTTAACACATTGTTCCCTTATACCTACACATATGTTCTTTATGGGTACACTATAATTACAGAAACGTACACCGTAAATTCAGTATACTTACATAGTTCTTTGCGGGTTGTAATCTAAAGTGTTACCCAACATGCTAACAGTAAACTATTGGAATCAACTGTCAAATCTCCAGAGTTCTGGTCTTAGTTGGTTTACCAGGCTGGTCTTAAAGGAGTTTGGGCAATTCTCAGTCCATCAGACCAGATTATGCTGGTTTAAATGGGTTTTGGGACCTATAGAGAGCGTTTCAAAACATTTTCTTGAGGTTCCGTGATGGCTAGGATACTCCCTAATAAGACACCTGCCTATGCAGTGAAATGGTTCACTGGATTTTGTGATTGATTCTTCTTGGATTTGTCAATGTGGCCACGAGTGGTGCTTCAGTAATGAGATTCTCTATGAATGCAAGGCCCGGACCTACCTGATTAGTGAGTTTTAACGCTTTTCTCTTTTTTTTTTTGGTGTTGCGGAGGTCTCACAGGGAGCCAGTAGAGTCTCCGAGCTAGGAAGGTGTTGACGTAGGTGGGAGGCTGGCGGTGGGGGTCTCAGTGGGGATTGGAAGGGTCTGTAGGAAGCCGCTGAGTTGTTGCTGTTGAGATGCAGATAAAATATTGCATTGATTACTGATGTCTGTGGTGACCAATTAAATATAAATCAGGCTGTGCTAGAGTGTGGTAGGGGTTTTAATTCAGGATTTTTTGGCAGACTCTTATTCATGAATAATGAACCTGCTATGGGGAAACTCACATCAGTACCCTCTGGAGAGGGGGAGATGAGGAGCAAGCGATCGTGAGAGATAAGGAGGTTACGATGTTCAGATGTGTTTTTCAGAGGGAGTTGCATGAGCGTCTTCTGTGGAATGCAAAAGGAGAGATTTTGATAAATGTTCATGCTGCACTTTTACATATGATAATCGCAAGAGTGAATGATGGCAGAATTTAAATTAAGTAAATTATTCCTTAAAATATGAATATTTTAGTATGTGGAGGTAGGAGATGCTTTCATTTGGTCAGATGTGTCTCTAGCTGCCTACTGGAACCCGTAATCTAGTGCTTGTGGATTGTTGGCTGGTTGGAGTAAGGTGGAGTGGTTGAAAGAGGCACATTTATTTATAAACATATATTATTGTTATTATTTTCCAATGCATAATTTAATTTCTATCAAGAAATACTGTAAGCATTGTAGTCAATAAATATTTCCTTTTATAATTGGGACATTTTTTTAATAACTGCTTTGTAGCTTGCAATATGACACTATATCTCACATTTGAGACGTTATTTCACATTTGTGACTTGTTCCTCACAATTCCAACCTATAATTGTGGCTTTTTATCTTCAAATATGTTTTTATATCTCACATTTGGAAGATTATTTTTCCCCCTCATAAATCCAATTTCCCAGTCTCACAAATGGGACTTTATGTCTTGTTAACTTTATTTCACAAAATCAATATTCTAATCTCACAATTTGGTTTCCTGCCATTTGTGAATATTTCTCACAATTGCAACTTTATTTTCAATACTTGCAATTTGTATTTAGGAGGTACAGTTGGTATCTTGGAAGATGCCTTTACAGTGGGTACGGAAAGTATTCTGACCCCCTTAAATTTTTCACTCTTTGTTATATTGCAGCCATTTGCTAAAATCATTTAAGTTAATTTTTTTTCCTCATTAATGTACACCAAGCACCCCATATTGACAGAAAAACACAGAATTGTTGACATTTTTGCATATTTATTAAAAAAGAAAACTGAAATATCACATGGTCCTAAGTATTCAAATTAGTAGAAGCACCTTTGATCTTAATACAGCCATGAGTCTTTTTGGGAAAGAGGCAACAAGTTTCTCACACCTGGATTTGGGGATCCTCTGCCATTCCTTCTTGCAGATCCTCCAGTTCTGTCAGGTTGGATGGTAAAAATTGGTGGACAGCCATTTTTAGGTCTCCAGAGATGCTCAATTGGGTTTAAGTCAGGGCTCTGGCTGGGTCATTCAAGAACAGTCACAGAGGTGTTGTGAAGCCACGCCTTCGTTATTTTAGCTGTGTGCTAGGGTCATTGTCTTGTTGGAAGGTAAAAATTCGGCCCAGTCTGAGGTCCTGAGCAATCTAGGAGAAGGTTTTCATCCAGGATATCCCTGTACTTGGACACATTCATCTTTCCCTCGATTGCAACCAGTCCCTGTCCCTGCAGCTGAAAAACACCCCCACAGCATGATGCTGCCATCACCATGCTTCACTGTTGGGACTGTAATTGACAGGTGATGAGCAGTGCCTGGTTTAATCCACACATACCGCTTAGAATTAAGGCCAAAAAAAGTTCTATCTTGGTCTCATCAGACCAGATAATCTTATTTCACACCATCTTGGAGTCATTCAGGTTTTTTTTAGCAAACTCCATGCGGGCTTCATGTGTCTTGCACTGAGGAGAGGCTTCCGTCGGGCCACTCTGACATAAAGCCCCGACTGGTGGAGGGCTGCAGTGATGGTTGACTTTCTACACCTTTCTCCCATCTCCCGACTGCATCTCTGGAGCTCAGCCACAGTGATCTTTGGGTTCTTCTTTACCTCTCTCACCAAGGCTCTTCTCCCCCGATAGCTCAGTTTGGCCGGACGGCCAGCTCTAGGAAGGGTTCTGGTCGTCCCAAACGTCTTCCATTTAAGGATATGGAGGCCACTGTGCTCTTAGGAAACCTTAAGTGCAGCAGAAATTTTTTTTTGTAACCATGGCAAGATCTGTGCCTTGCCACAATTCTGTGTCTGAGCTCTTCAGGCGGTTCCTTTGACCTCATGATTATCATTTGCTCTGACATGCACTGTGAGCTGTAAGGTCTTATATAGACAGGTGTGTGGCTTTCCTAATCAAGTCCAATCAGTATAATCAAACACAGCTGGACTCGAATGAAGGTGTAGAACCATCTCAAGGATGATCAGAAGAAATGGACAGCACCTGAGTTAAATATATGAGTGTCACAGCAAAGGGTCTGAATACTTAGGACCATGTGATATTTCAGTTTTTCTTTTTTAATAAATCTGCAAAAATGTCAACAATTCTGTGTTTTTCTGTCAATATGAGGTGCTGTGTGTACATTGAGGAAAAAAATTTACTTAAATGATTTTAGCAAATGGCTGCAATTTAACAAAGAGTGAAAAATTTAAGGGGGTCTGAATACTTTCCGTACCCACTGTATATCAATTGGAAGATTTTGCCTCGTAAATCCAACTTTCTCATAATTGGGACTTTTTTTTATTCTTAACCTTATTTCTCAAAATTTAGATTTTAATCCCACAATTTGCTTTCTTGAAACTGTGAATAGATTTTAAGGTTGTAATTGAAACTTTTATTTCTCATAATTGTAACTTGCAATATGACTTTATATCTCATATTTAGAAGCTTTTTCCCTCGTAAATCCAGCTATTTCTCTCAATTGGGACATTTTCTCTCAATTTTCTTTTTTTTTTTCTTAACTATATTTCTCAAAATTGACATTTTAATTGTACAGTTTGCTTTCTTGCAATTGTGAAGGTCTCATAATTGCTACTATTACAATTGCGACTTTTATTTTTTAAGAATTGCCATCTTATTTCTCATAATTGTAACTTTATATCTCACAACATTGTTTTGTTTTTTTGGCAGTATATGGATTTAGGAGATGCTTTTATCTGGTTAGACGTGTCCTATTACAGCCCACAATCCTGTGCTAACGGTTTGCCGGCTGGCTGATGTATGATGGAGTGGTAGAATGAGGTACATTTATTTATAAACATCTATTATTAATTGTATTCCAATGTATAATTCCATTTCTGTCGAGCAATAAGCATTGTAGTCATGAAATATTTGTATTGTTATCTCTAAAGCTCACTTGAATTTGTTCTAGATCTTCAGACATGACAATATACTGCCTTGGAAGCCTGTCTGCAAGCAGTTTCCCTTGGAAAAAAACGTTTGTGAAGTCTTTGATGGACTGGGAAGCGAGACGGCAAGACAGCTGCCTTCAGTTTCGGCCAGCTGTGTAAAAAAATTCTCTCTGTTGTATGGCTAGCTGTCAGGTCAAGGGTCCGAAACAGTCATGCATGAATCATAAATAATAATTTGAAATACATTTTAATGTTTTCCAGCATATTTTGCATTCATTTACTAATTTAATCATGCATTTACCAGATTTACTGGAATTCTTTTGGTTGCCAAATAGTTAGCGCCTTGCTAACTGTTCAATAGAAAGAAAAGGAGGTTAAAACAGCAGTTTTAAAGCTTTAATGGCCGTGGTACCCAAGCGGGAGGTTTCTTTGAAATGTTGTTTTCATTTACTTTGTGTTTACTCTCCAAAACATATAAAAACATTATAGCTTGCTGTGTGAGGTCTGAGGGCACTATAAGCTGCTCTGCTAACTGCATGCGGTCCTGGTGGGCTGCTAATGGCTGTGCATTTTGTAAACACTGCTAGGAGAATTAGCACGAGAGAAAGAAAGGCGGTTATGTGAGTTTTTTGTGTGAATATGAGACTCGTACTTGTGATGAAGTGACAATAATTTCTTTTTTCCCCACACTTTGTGTTTTTCTAAGTCTCCATCTCTCCTGCTGGTGCGCAGCATTGATTGCTCGCTTTGTTTATGCGCGCATAAGTGTCAGGAGACGAACTTGTTTGTACAGCTGAGATGTAAATCAAGTGTCCTCCCAGCCCAGATGCTCAATTCAAACAAGAGCAGATGACAAAGTCTTATAAATGGCACGCTTGAAAAAAGGCAGACGAATTGTAAATGATTACCCTCGCCGTTATTCTTTTTAGAAGACTTCACTTGACTTGCTTTGGTTGTTTATGATGGCTTGCATCGCTAGCGTTGTGTCTTAGAGATTTTGATGATGCCATGCTACCAAAGGAACAGCACTTTGAAAATAACAATTGAGATTTTGGATACATTTCTTTAGTAATGTCGGTGCTAAAACAACTCTTTTGAAACCCAATTTTGGGGGGGGAAGGGGGGGGGGGAATGTTGTTAATTACTCTCAGTGGAGATTGATCAATAACAGCTGATTTCGACTGATATTCAAACTTTTCTTCTCAGCCAGTTATCGGTTCCCCAATTGCGGGTTTATTAAATGGCAAAATGTGTTTTGAGACATAATAAGATTTATTGTCCGCATTATTATTAACTAGGTATGTATTAGTGTATTAATATACTAATAAGAAAATAATGTATTATTATTATTATTTAACTGTTATTATTTTTAATCAAAATATAGCTAAAAATAATGATATCTGATTCTTATATTAATTTAAAAAGTATTAATTAATGGCATAGTTTTAAAAAATCCCCACAACAACAATAATAATAATATGATTTTTATCAAATATTATTATTATTTTAACACTAGGTATACTTTTTTATCAAAATATTGCTGTAAATAGTGACTTATATATTAATTAAAAAAATAAAAAAACTTAGTTTAAATAATTAAAATACAACAACAACAATAATAATAATTTATTGTTGTTGTTAATATTAATACATATCCATGTAAATTAATTTGGGTAAACACTAAAATAACCTTGGGGGGAAAAAAACTAACAACAAAACAACCTTGATCCATCTCTTATTTTTATTGCATTTTAAATAGTTAATTTTTGTTTTGTTTTGCAAATCATATTTGTTTAGGCAATATTGCTAATAAGTTTGCCATATTGAACATTCAACCTTTTCTGCATTAACATTTAAAAAATAAATAAATAAAAATAGTGCACACAATCTAAATAAATTATTTTTTACACTAACCACTATAGAGATATCAGTATACAAGTGTACAATTTTTACAAGCACTTTTAAGAAATAGAGAAACTTTTATAAATAGAGCCCAAATAAACATATTAAACACAAAAAAAACAAATAACAGTCTGCATAAGCATTCATTTGCAGCAAAGTGGGTAAGTCATTAACAGCATGCACTTATTATACTTATACTCATTATGTTTAATAGGCAAAGTTCATTCAGCTGTGGTTATGCTGCTGTCACTGCAGGTGCTCATGCTGGTGTGCTGGAGTAAACCGAGCGGCAAGATGAAGTGCCTCGGCTGCATTCACATGGAAGAATCATTCACTACTGTGCTGATTTCTTCCCCTTCACAAACCGGTCTCTTGGATGGCACTGTAACGGTTTTGACTGGGGCATACGCTGTAAACAGACCGGTCTGCAGTGTATTGATTTCCATTAAAGACAGTTGTATGGTATAGGACTATTAAGGGTGCTTTGGAGCGGGTGGTCAATATTGCAGCTGTGATGGGTGGTGATGTGTTGTGTATTCTTGTATGTAATGATCAGTTCCACAGAACAATCTTTGGGTTCTGATCGGCTTCATGAAGTTGCACCAAATGCACGTTAAGACTTCGCAAAGCTGTAAGATGAACGCTATAGACTAGGACGGGGAGGCATTACGGTATGTACCATGTTAACCTGAAGAGAATTCTCTTGATTATTTATACAGTATCTTTTGATTTGCGTTCATAAATTTTTCAAACACAGAGAAAACAATAAAATTACAGATTTACCTCACATTTTGTGAAGCTTTAACCTGGGTATTTTGCCTTTATCTTACAATTTCGACGACTTGTTCATTTTAATTTGGACTAGATTAAACTATCTCATAATTGGGACCTTTCTTTTGTAATTTATTGCTTGCAACATGACTCTGTATCTTACAATTAAAACTTTATATCTCACAGTTGCTGCTTTTTATTACACAATTGTGAGTTCATAGACTTTTTCCTTGCTGTTGCAGCTATCTCATAATTTGATATTTTTCACATTTTTTCACGATTACAACTTTATTTCTCATAGTTGCTACTTTTTATTACACAGCTGTGACTTTCTCATAATTGGTAGTTTTTCTCGTAATTGTGAGAGTCTTGCGAGTTTTTTTTCTTCTCACAATTCTAACTTTATCTCATAATTGTATGATTATTTTAACATTTATTTCTCACAATGGCAACTTATTGCACATCTATTTTTATTTTATTTGAATTGTGACTTTAGTAGTTTGCAGTATTACACTATATTAAAATGGCAACCTTATATCTTACAGTTGTGATTTATCTCATAGTTGGAGTTTTTCACATAATTGTGACTCTTATACAGCTTTATTTCGCACAAAAACTTTGCAACTTTTTACTACACAATCGTGATTTGTCTCATAATTGGTGGTTTTTCTAATAATTATGACTTTATATTTTGCAATATGACTTTATCAAAATAGCACATTTGTTTGTAATTTCAACTTTATCTCATAATCTTATCATTATTTGTATTTCTCTTGACAGCGAATTTAACGCATTTGTGATTTTTTTTCATCATAATTGTCTTTATAGCTTGCAACAGTCGTGACTTTTTCATGTAATTGCAACTTACATGCAACTTACATGTAATTGGAGTTTATTCACATAATTGTGTCTAAAGCTTGCAGTATAACACTTTTTCTCACAATTGTGACTACACAATTGTGCTTTTTTCTCTCATAATTGTAACTCATAATTCGCTCATAATTGACTGTTTTACAATGATGTTTTTTCAACGTCATCTCAGTTTTTGTTATTGTAACTTTATCTTACAATTGCAACTTTATTTTTGATATGTGCTATTTTTATTTCTTGTAATTGTATCTTTATATCCCACAGTGTGACTTTTTATATTTTATTTTAAACTTGTTTGTAGAAACAGTCTTCCACATAATACCATATTATGATGTTGTTATTGTGAAATAAAATGACAAAACCTTGATATTTGATTGTGGCCATATCGTCCACCCTTGCTACAAACATTAGCAAGATAATTTCCCTTATGTCTTGCTGCAGGGGTTGCCATGTCTTTTGATTGATTAAGACCAACTGTGTGTTTTCTCTGAGGAGGGGAAAGTATCGTAGTAAGTTGGAGTTGTTTGAATGTTTGGAGTGGACATTTTGAGTTTCCCTTCAGGCGTTTCCAAGTTATTTCGGAGGGACGTTTAATGCCCTGTTGACTGTGTTACATGAGAAATGTCACTAATTGGCAAATCTGCACATTATGAAGGCATTGCAAGAGAAAACAGCACAGAAGATTCTTCATCATTTAGCTTTTTGTTTTTTGCCCTCACGGAAAGTGGAAGGTGCCGTTAATGAGGCCATGAACGGTGAACTTCTAGCCTCTGTACACATTTAGTCTCATTTGAATACAAATGAGGAATTAATAAGGATAAATGAGAGAATGGAGAGAGTGAGAAATCACATAAGCTCTGTTCAGAATAGCACGCTAACATGCTACTTTTGCTGTTTCTGAAGTACATTGTGTATTTAATGTGAATTAAACCAGTGTTGGGGAAGCTATTTTGAACTCTTTAGCATGCTAAGCTACTCATACAAGTTCAACAACAGTCAAGCTACTAATTTGCCAAGTAGTTAGCAACACCACCTGCGACAATCAACAGTGGTTTTAGATTGTAACTGTTTCACTCACCTCACTCTTCGTTCGATTCTATTTTGATTTCACGGTTCTATTTTCTCACAATTTTTTTTTAACAAAAATGAGATTTAAGACAAATTATAAATTTTTGTCCTTTTATTTTTGCTTGGACAAAACGCTGCACGTTTCTTTGTGAAATTGAAATTCAACACTATATCTATACTAATTAGCACTTTCATATCTTGGCTCTTTTTTTGGTTTTTGATTGCTTCTATTTTCCCTCATTGTAATTGCTTTGGATAGAAGCGGCTGCTAAATGACACATCTAAATAATAATGTAATAACAAACAAATTGAAATTTTAAAACACGCCCCAAATCAAATAAATAATAGCACAAATAAAATAAATCTCCTTCATATAAACAAAATATGCTTTGTCCTGTGCTCTTTCCAGTTAAAATTAGAGGCAACCATGCATTTTCATCATGATCCAAACCGATCTGCGTATATGCAACATGAGCAGTTTTTATTCTAAATTACATTTTATAATTTCGAAATTTGAAGCAAAAACAGAATGGTTTGACTTCAGTTTTGTGAAACTATACATAAATATCTGCATGAAACAGCGGATGAGCCGAATGAGACGCAGATGCTCTCTCTGCCAGCAGATGACGCTTAAACCCTTTCCTTGGTTTCCGCTTTAAACAAAGCAGCGCTGCACTTATGAACTGCACTTATGAACTTTAATATGCATTATACAGAGACAAGATGAAAAGAAAATATAATCTAAACTTTTCTAAAGACAGTAACTTCCCTTCAGACATGGATTCTTATAAACTCCTACCCCTAATTGAATCACGATTTGTTTAGCATCTCAACTGGTTTGAATCGTCACATATTTTAATCTATTTTCAACCGGCTCGCGGTTAATCGTTACATCCTAGTGATTTAGCATTTGGTTGTGCTACAGTGCCAATTGTTGCAAAAATGTGCTTGTTTGATATTTTAAAAACTAGTAAATGAAGTTACTAGCGTCGCTGATTGGAATAGCCCAGTACTGCATGGAATACTGTATCCCATAATGCAATGTTCTTGACTTGACCTTCGGCTATGTCTGAAATAGCATACTCTCTGAGTACGTACTTCGTTTGAGTAAGCATTACTTAGCAAGCATTAAAAACAAGTATGTTCAATATTGTATGAATGCGTATAATATGACGGACGCATTGCATTCATCATGTTGTCATTAGCTCTATTCGCACGGGATTAGTATTATCTGCAGACCTTGTGTGATTTTGAAATTATCCCCCTACATCTGAATTTCGTGTGGTGCATTCGCACGGGATAAGCGAAGCTTGTGATTTTACTCAAATTTACTGACTTGTCTCCCGGATATCCGGATGTCAAGGCTTTGAGAGTTCCGTTCTATGGTTCAGATGGATTAAATAAATAAACTAATATAGTTTCGTGCGCTGTGCCATTTACATTTCACCAGGTTAAAATAATATCTCAAGCTTTGTGCTTGATTTATTTGTAGAGATCAGTAGAGATCTACTGTAAATTAGAAAAATTTTGGGCATGACCGAAAGTGTATGTGGGTGTAAATATACTCATCTAATTTGCATAATATGACGTCATCTTGAATTTCATAATATTCAGGAAATAGTAGATATTGAATAGATGTTTGAACTTATTTGCATGGTTTTTTTTTTGTTGTCTTTTTATCCTCATTACAAATGATCAGAAAAAAGGAAACCAACAATAAAACAGGAGAAAATACTAAATTATTACTATATTACTAAACTATATAGTAGTAAAACGCATGTGAACAGTAGCCTACTTTTTGATCAGTTCATCAGTAATATTCAGGAAATAACAGATATTGAATGGTTGTTTGAATTTATTTGCATGTTTTTTTGTCTTTTTATCCTTATTCCAAATGATCAGGAAAAGAGGAAATCAACAGTAAAACAGGAGAAAGTAGTATATTATTCCTATATTACTGTGCCATAGTAAAATGCATGTGCCTATTTTTTGATCAGTTGACCAGCTATCTGTCCAATCAGGTATCTAGGTGACACAGTTTATAGTTATTGAGAGTATGGTACCTCTCATTGCATGGCACAGCACACAGACCTACTCCACACTGACTGCACCATGTACCGCGGCCACTCCTACCTCTTTGGGGCACTGGATCCAGAGCGCGCTGACTGGATCCAAAGAGCTAGTGCTACTTCCAGCCCTATTTCTCCTACCCCTGCCACCCCCATCCCCGTTGGGCAAAGGGTCAAAATGATCACTTGTTTGTGCTTCGTGAACACTCTCGCCTTGCACGGTGGCACCATTGTGCTGCAAAGATGTAAAAGTACTTCTCCAAAGATGGGATAAGCGCGATTATTAGACGACCGATCGTCATTTCCAAAAGGCAAATATTCCCCTCAGAGTCAGACCATTTGGCATTTTCTCTCACAAATCTCACAATTTACTCAGACGCTCTGAGCTGAACTGCTTCCGCATCAATGACATGATTGCTCACTTGCTCTGTTATTTCCTCGAACGCTTTGAATAGGAACGTGAAGTAATTTTGGTCTAGAATCGAAGTACTACATGTCTGGTAGGACATATTAGGAACTACAGTCTATTTTATTAAGTATGACGTCTTGTCGCAATTTTGCGACTTTGGCGCTTAGAGGGTTAACCTCAAAGCCTTTTCAGCTTTCTCTTTCTGCAAATTGTAGGGTGTAGCGATATGACAACACCCAAAATACTATCAAACACTCCAACGCAGCTCCATTCTTCGTGGAAGATGGATAAAAAGGCGCACCACAAACAAAATCCTCGAAAAATTATATGCGACCCGCCAAATGCTGGCCGAATCACAGAGATGCCGATTCACACGGGACTAATATTATCACAGGACCTCGGTGTTCGGCGAAATATGGTAGGTCATTTACGGGGGAATTTTTACTTTACAAATTACAGAGATGGCCGATTCGCACGGGATTAAGATCACAGACAACCGCCAATTATTACAAATGACTGGAGGTCACCAGGTAATACTAATCCCGTGCGAATAGGGCTATTGTCATGTGACCTACCAGCATCAGTTAGGGCACTTCACTGCCATTCACAAATCCTCTCCCATGGCCTCATGAGATAGTAAATCATCCATCAGATGCACATTTCTGAAATAGTGAGTATTCTGGGGGCTTTTTGCCTACCGTTTTTCTACGGTTTTCACACATGTGAATATTCACATATTATTTTTCACTCACCATATAGTAGGAAAGTATGCAATTTTTGGCTACAGCCTTCCGTTTCTAGTGCAGGAAATGAACAGGGAATAATTACATCTGTAATTCTTAAAATGTTTTGCTCATTATTTAATGACACTGCCAAATATTATACTTTTTGTATGCAAAACTGAAAAAAAATGCAAAAATAACAGTTCTTAAAAATATCAGGAAGTTTATAGTACAAGTAGTAAGCTATTATTGCACTCTGAACGCAGTCGCAACGTCTAATTGTGAACAGGACGCAAAAGGAAATGTGTTTAATATTCAACTGAATTTTATGTTTCCTCTAAGACTTTCGCCACAGGGAAAATCAGCACTCACACACAAACCGAACACAAGCATAAGTGCAAACTCAGAGCCCTTTCATTGTTGGCAAATCTACAAGAGCACCATTTAGGAGTGCAATCAATTGACTATTGCAATTTGTCAAGAGCCTCTAATCGCAAACTCTCCATTCCGTCCCTGACTTTTCCACTTTCACGGCGCCAGAGTTTCACTGCTCTGGTGGCCAGAGGGGATGTCTCCAATTACATGGAAACAGCGGCTCTCTGTTCTCTTCGTTTATTTATTTAAATGCCATTACTTTGGATGGGTTTTAATAAGCTGGTCATTTCAGCTGGCTGAAAACGTAATTTGGTGCTGATAGAGTCGGAGACTTTGATAAGTTAACACTCCTTTTCATTTGTCAAAGCGACTCGCCTTACCTGCAGGTTATTACCTTACACACACAGCTTCTCAAAGAGCACTTTTATGGCAATACTCATTTATCATTGTCAATTTGAAATAGAGTTAGAAATTATATATATATATATAGTACACATTTTAATTATAATCTTAGGAGAATATGCAATTATGATATATCACGTATGTATGGGACTTAATGAGCATTACACAAAGGTGTGCAATTGACTTCTCTGTTTATCTACTAGGTAACAGGCATGAAGTTTTACAAGCATTTTTGACTAGCGTACTATTAAGACAACATTCAACAATATGCTAATGTGAATAAATTAGTTTTGGAAATTTCAAAGGAGTTGTTTTAATCCTGAGGCCATTTGCGTTTTGTTCATTATAATTTGGTTGAGGGCTTACCGTGGAGACATAAATAGTCATTAAATATTTGACATATTGATTACAGGTCTTATTAAATAAACATGCAGAGTGCATTGCTGTTAAATTATTATTATATGCAGTGTGAGGTAAAATAATGACATGCACATTAGTATTTATGAAAATCAATGCAAAACTGTTATGCATTACATTATGAAATATTGCAACTCAATGTATCTGTCCTATATTTTAATCATATATACTGTATACGTCACAATCTCGGATTGAATCTGCAACCTCTGTGCCACTAGTTCAGACCTCTAACAGTGAGTTGTTGTGCTCCATGTACACTCATATAATTGTAATTTTATTAGTTTTGTTTAGTTTCGTTGTGCTGTATTATGTTTTGTTGTTTTTTGTTTACTGTAGTTTCATTGTGCTGTGCTGTTTTGTTGTATTATAATTTAGTACTGTTTTGTTGTTGTACTGTTGTTTAGTTTGTTTTTGTTTAGTTTTATTGTGCTATTTTGTTTTACTGTTGTTGTTTAATTTCATTGTGCTGTGCTGTTGTATAGTTTTTATTTAATTTCACTTTACTGTTTTGCTATTACTGTTTTTTTTTAAGTTTCATTGTTCATTCTGCTGTGCAGCTTTGGTTTATAATATTACATTTTTTTTTCATTGCTTTGTACTGTTGTGTAGTTTGTTTTTTAGTATCATTGTGCTATATTGTGTTTTGTTGTACTATTTGGTTTGGTTTTGCTTAACATAGCATGTATACAGTGCAAATAAGGCAACAATTAGCAAAACATTCATACAACAAATTACTGCTTTATCTAAATAGGTAATTGCTGAAATGATGCCATATTTGAAGTCATGACAAACTGGCTTTTTAAATTTAGTTTAGATATTTATTTGAAATAAGTATATGAATTCAATTTGAAAGACCCATGTTGCCTTGATATTCTTTGTCTTCAATCATCACCTCATTTTTACAATGCACAAACATATATCTTGCTCGAAAGCATATTCATTATCAGCCATACAGTTATGCATGACGAATCATAAGGGGGTGACAGAAAAATATGGGCCAGCACCCAGCAGAGGAGAACTTATAGGCTATAGCAATTAAATGTGTGTGAGAGGCACTGTAGAGATGAGTGCTCTGGAAAGAGCAAGCACTTTAATGAGAGCCCATGAAGATATATGGTCACGCAGGTTAGGAGTTATTGCAACCATCGTACGAGGGGCAAACAACTGTTTTACAGAGGAACCATAAAGGTTTCTGAGGTATACATATATGCCTGGCTTAGACAAACTGTGATTTATGATGGTCTTGTTCAGCTAGAATTCCCCTCCAAATTCGTAGCACTGAAATGCTTACTGCACAGAAAATGAGAAAGGGAGGGCATGAGCGTGGGGGGAAAATGAAAAGAAAATGACAACAAAATAAAATACTTGTGTAAGTTGAAGGTGGATGTATTTAAAGTCAACATCAAACTGCATTCACAACCTAGTTTTACTTCAAAGTCTGAAACCTCGCCAACACCTGCTTTTGAGGATACTTTTTGACAAGGACGTCAAGGTCAAGTTCACCCTCAACATATCCAGAGGTAACGTTATTTGCTATTATTCCAGTAATGTTTAGTACATTAACATTAAATAGCATTAAACTGCTGTTTATTATCTGTAAGAAAGGCTGTATCTCCTATAACAGTTACTAAAAAAGTGCCCAATTATCTATTTGACTACTGGTTAATATTAGCCAATGTGTGACCCAGGTGATGCAACAACTGCTATTCTTGTAATGCTATGACTTTATAATTAATACTTTTATTAGTTGCTGTATTTTGTTGTACTGTTGTTTAGTTTCGCTTGTTTTTGTTTAGTTTCATTGTGCTGTGCTGTGTTTTGTTGTACTGTTGCCTAGTTTGTTTTTACTGTGGTGTGCTGTTTTGTTTTGTTGTACTGCTTTCTTTAGTTTGCTTTGGTTTAGTTTTATTTTGCTGTTTTTTGCAGTGTTTAGTTTTTTTTTACTATTATTGTGCTATGCTATGTTTTGTTTAGTTTGTTTTTAGTATCATTATGCTGTTTTGCTGTACTGTTTGTTTAGTTTGGTTTTTGTTTCATTGTGCTTTGCTGTTTTGTTGTACTGTTGTTTATATTACCGTATTGTCCCGAATATAAGACAATGTTTTTTTTTTTCTTGGAAATACATCTGAAAAAACGCGGTCGTCTTATATTCAGGGTCTAGACTTTGACATGTCAATAATACACCCACAACAATAGGTGGCGCCAAATACGAGTGTGCCATGTAATACGTAATGTAATGCATGTTGTAAAGATCGCGAGTAAAAACAAAAGAAAACCTTACGGCTGCATGAGTCGTGACTGTCACGTTGGGACCAAACTCCCTTTGTGATTTTTAAAACGTAAGACAGTACCCAGATTTGAAGACTACAGTAAGATTTAACTTCTACTGTTAATAAGATTTTGGTAGGCTATTAGATGGATAGCCTGAATGTCCTAATTCAGATGGGCTACCTGTTTTTTTTTTTTTTTTTTTAATGGTATATCAAAAAGTGTATATTTTTAAAATGTGATTGTTGGTACATTTTACCAGTTTTTACCATACTTACAAAACAAAAATTCAAATAGGAAAAATATGCAATATGAAAATAATTGAAGACAAAATGTGTTTTACTGAGAAAAAAACTGATTTGTTTTTTAAAAAGCCTTTTTCGAAAAGGTACATCTTGAAAAAGGGGGGTCTTCTTATATTCGGGCCAATACGGTAGTTTGTTTTTGTTTGGTTTCATTGTGCTATGCTGTGTTTTTTGTACTGCTGTTTAGTTCGGTTTGTTTTTGTTTCATTCATGCTGTCTTGTACTGTTGTTGAGTTTAGTTTGTTTTTGTTTAGTTTCATTGTGCTGTGTTGTTGTACTGTTATTTAGTTTGGTTTAGCTTTGTTTCATTCATGTTGTTTTGTTGTACTGTTGTCTAGTTTAGCTGGTTTTTGTTTAGTGTCATCATGCTGTGCCGTGTTTTGTTGTACTGTTGTTTAGTTTAGTTTGTGTTTTTTACTTTCATTGTGCTGTTGTGTTTTGTTGTTTAGTTTGTTTTTGTTTAATTGTGCTTTTGCTTAGTATGGTTTCATTGCGCTTTGTTGTTTAATTGTGCAGTTTCATTGGGTAATTTATTGTAATATCGTCATTTTGTACTTCTCAAAATATTAACTTCTGACTTTCTGCTTTAGTTTCACAGAGAAAGAAAACTCGGATTTCAAACAACATGAGGGCTAGACTCATCCCTTTAAAATTGAATATTGAGAGGGGTCAGCACTGTTGCGTTAAAGCTTTCAAGAGTACAAGCGACAAGACGTGACTGACGGCATTCAACAGCGAGGTAAGATGTTCTGTGAAGCTGCAGGGTGAAAAGAGGTTTTGTATTAAAAATGCAGAGGGAAATATGTATGAGGAATACTAACATCTCTGCTGACGCTGACTACCTTAGCCAGCTAAACGTTAGCCTTTCACAAGATTAACATATCAGTGTGTTTCTAGCTCAGTGCAACCTATAGAAACCCCTTCAGGGTGGAACAGCCAAATGAACACTAACATTTTCATCAGTGATTTATTCATTTACATATTTATTTTTGCTTATTTACAATATTCACAAAAGTGAATATCTTATGTCATAATTGATGACATAAAACTACATATTGGGGGTATTTCAATCAGTAATTTCGGCATGTTTTTATCATGTCAAATAGTTAAATCAGGTTATTTACATTCCGAATATATTTCTCGGCCTGCTGGCTGCAAATATGAAATGTAAGTTTTGTTATTTGCTTTGCTTTTGTTTGTTTATTCCAATTAGCCCAATTTCAAGCCTGCTAATGCAGATATTTAAGATGCACAGGTGTTTTGTTTATCTTTTTAGATAATATTAGCAAATCAAAAAATAAATTGAGAGGGAGTTAGAGATAGGCCTATATGTGATGTTATTAGCATTCACACACAGAATGCACACTTATTTTGGATACTGATATGCTTTGAATCCTATTATACATGTTTGTGTAACTTATTAAATACATAATAGTAAAATATAATTATATTATTATATGCAAATTATTTTTTCAATTATATTTTAAGCTAAATTTTGTTTATTATGATTATTAGTATTATTATTATTACACCAATTCATTAATTAGATAAATATTTTTTATTTATTTTAAATATGGAATCTATTTATTATTTTTTAAGTTAAACGAAATGGCTGGATGTTGGTGGTTGAATGTTAAATCTTAAATGTTTTTATTTAATAGAAAATATTTGACTTAATTTGTCTCATTTATTATAAATAAACATTTGTCCATAAAGTCATAAATACATAAAGCACATTAGTTAAATAAGCTGTACACACATTATGTATCACTATGCAAATGTTAAAACTGCATGCATTTACAGTAATACTTGCAATTTAAACGGAAACGTTTGCAGCACAATGTGACCCAAAAAGAGAAACTTTTGCAGCTTTGTCACTAAGACCAAGGTCTGATCTTAAAACATATATGCCGGCAGCAAGCAGCTTGAGCCTTGGATAAAGGGAGAAGCCTGGAGAAGCTTTCTTTCACACTTCCCTAAAACCCCAAAAACTCAGACGCATGTTGGCTAATGCCAGGGAAAGATACTGGGTTTATGGAGCTCATTATGACACATTGAACAAACCACAAACCAATTCGTGACAGCCTCAATTCATCCAACACAGTTTATTTGGGGGGAAAAAAAGACTTTCTTCTTTCTTTTAATTACCTTTTTGCATTTTATAAAATCTTGAAACATCCACCGCGTGCGGCTCAGGAACATCTGTGTTTTTCCTTGAGTGTCTCCGCAGGTTTGATATCTATTATTCAGAGCTTTCGAGTCTCTCTCTCACACCAATTAAACTCTCACTCATGTCTCGACACTGTTCCCACAGCACTTCTGATGAGCTTCACAGAGCTCAGGGACTCCAAGCACAGGTCATGAGGGACATAAACGGTATGTAACCTCACCTGCTTACCATGTCAGTTTTGAAATTCAGAAGTACAATAACGTCTCTATTAAGCACAGGCCAACTACATACTATGATATATGACTCAATTATTGATGCTTTTGGCATCTAGGCCGCTTTGAGAAGTATCAAAGTCCTTTTGAAGCCATAGTGTGACCAAGGTTCAAAAGCAAGTTTCTGGACTTCATCTGAGTTGGATCTTTGAAAATTGAAATAAATTAGCTATTAATGATGTTAAACTATACCTAGTAAATCTTTGGTTGTTTTTCAGCCATATACTTACTATGTTGGTCAACTAACGCTAAAATTGCGATCCTATTTACCACTCCTCTGTGAAATTTTGCAGGCAAAATCCAGTCTTTTCAATATGAATCCACATAATCGGGAATTTCACGTAAAAGCTAAAGATATCCACTTGTATATTTCACAACGGGTTCAAGTGAATTCTTTGCATTCATCAAAACAGAATGCTGCTTGGTTTGAAAGCGACCTCTAAACTTTTCTTCATACCTCGCTAAACTATTGGCAATAGACAATTGACCTTTTTTTGCCTGTGAAATTTCGCAGAAAATTTGCTAGTGACCCCAACCTGGTGAAACTGCCAAATGAGCACTGCAAATTTTAAAGATGCTCTATAAACATATTCACAAATGGAGATGGGAGTCTGTGCCTCAAGAGATTGTCGACACTATTGACAATAAGCAAAGGATCTTTATTGTCTGCAAAATTTCACTAATGTGTGTGCACCTTAAATCTGCTATTAATGACATTTAAACAGAAAATAATAAACCATTGGCTGTTTTTAGCTTTATTTCAATTACCGTATTGGCCCGAATATAAGACCCCCCCCCCCCCCTTTTTTCCAAGATGCACCTTTACTGTTTCTTCATAAACACATTTTGTCTTCAATTATTTTCATATTGCATATTTTTTTCCTATTTTAATTTTTGTTTTGAAATTATGGTAAAAACTGGTAAAATGTACCCAACAATCGCATTTAAAAAATATACACTTTTTGATTTACCATTAAAAAAAACAAAACAGGTAGCCCATCTGAATGAGGACATTTAGGCTATCCATCTAATAGTATCCTACCAAAATCTTATTAACAGTAGAAATTAAATATTACTGTAGTCTTCAAATCTGGGTACTGTCTTACGTTTAAAATCCAAAGGAGTTTGGTGCCATCAGGCTAACGTGACCGTCACGACTCGTGCAGCTGTAAGAGTTTCTTTTTCTTTAGTTTTTACTCGCGATCACACGCATTACATTACGTATTTCATGGCACACTCATTTTATGCGTATTTGGCGCCACCTATTGTTGTGTGTGTATTATTGACATGCCAAAGTCTAGACCCTGAATATAAGACGACCGCGTTTTTTCAGATGTATTTCCAAGAAAAAAATATCGTCTTATATTCGGGACAATACGATCACATTTTCTGTTCCTCAGTGAAACTTCACAGGAGAAATCCAGTCATTTCCATTTTCCAGGAATCCACGTAATCTGGAATTTCACATGAGGGCGAAAGATTTCAACATGCAGATTTCGCAATGAGTTCAAATTGGTCATGTGATGTCACGGTGTTGACCAGTAAAAGCTACTTGTTTTGAAAGTGACTTCTGTGTGAGCTGTGTTTTATAATTTGCTATTGGTGAAATTTCGCAACCTGATCTCAAAAGAAAATGTAACTATTTTACAATTTGGTGACTTTGTATGAATTTGTAAATCGTAGTGAATCGTAGAAAAACGTACAATGTTTATGGGAATAAGCGAGTATGAATGCTTTCCCTAACCTGCAACCTTAAACATAACTGTCACTGGGGTGTGAGCAGATTGTTCGAAAATGTACAAATGAGATTGTACGAATTCATATGAATTAGCCACCAATCAGAGCAGAGAGGCAAAATAATTTAACTGAACCTGTTTGGCAACAGAAAGCTGAATGGTTTAAATTTGACTTCTGTGTAAGCTATACTTCATTTATCGCTACACTAATGACAATATATATATTTTTTGTCTGCAAATTCTCACCTAAATTCCACTAATGTCACTGCACCTTAACACTATGGGTTTAAATTAAGTCATGGTGTTTTTGCCTCAACCTATTCTTCCATTCAAAGGTGACACCCACCACATCATGATCTTGGCAGAGAGAAGGAGAGAAAAAGACAGCAAGAGAGAGGGTTTCTGAGCAGACAGCTGGAGGATTAGCCTATTAGCACAGCACATTTGCCATTTGCTAAGCTGCTTACGGAAACATTACCACACAAATGTAGGGAGAATGTCAATATCTAATTTATTTCCGGACTTAATTACCATGCATCTCCGCGCTTACATCTTACTCAGGCCTGACAGGCAGAGAAGAACAGCATGGGAGAGAATTAATTGCGCTTTATTTAAACTGACCTGTATGACGGCAACTTCAACTGGCAGAAACTTTGCTAATACCTGAATAGCTTGTGTACTATCTTTGATCTGTCAGGAAAATAGGACAAATATGATTGTTTTATTTGTTATGCTCACATCGGGTGGTTGGGAAACCAGGCCGCGTTTACTGGCTCACTCTTTTTGGAGCACAGATTCAGTGTGTTTATTACGGTTGTTTGTCTGTCTTTGCTTGAGTTGTAGCTGTTATCTCCTTGTTCCCAGGAGTGTACGACAATTTCGGGTGTCTTGTGTGGAATATATTGGTTTAATTTGCAAGCCCGGCATTACACAACTTCCGTGAGTTCGTGGCACACCAATTCTGCTGGAAACAAAGTTGTAGGACCAACTTGATTGTGCTTCTGGGAAAGGACTACTCTCTAGATTTTGTGAGGTTAGAGGCAACAAATCTTTGAAAGCGACTTGGAGTGAATCTTCATTTGTGTCTGTGAAATAATCAGTCTTTTTTTGGGCCACTCGGCCATAAAGCCCCGACTGTTGGAGGGCTGCAGTGATGGTTGACTTTCTACAACTTCTCCCATCTCCCGACTGCATCTCTGGGCCTCAGCCACATGATCTTTAGGTTCTTCTTTACCTCTCTCACCAAGGCTTCCCTGATAGCTCAGTTTGGCCGGACGCCCAGCTCTAGGAAGGGTTCTGGTCATACCAAACGTCTTCCATTTAAGGATTATAAAGACCACTGTGCTCTTAGGAACCTTAACTGCAGCAGAAATTATTTTGTAACGTTGGCCAGATCTGTGCCTTACCACAATTCTGTCTCTGAGCTCTTCAGGCAATTCCTTTGACCTCATGATTCTCATTTGCTCTGACATGCTCTTTGAGCTGTAAGGTCTTATATAGACAGGTGGGTGGCTTTCCTAATCAAGTCCAATCAGTATACTCCCCACAACGGACTCAATTGAAGGTGTAGAACCATCTCAAGGATGTTCAGAAGAAATGGACAGCACCTGAGTGAAATATATGAGTGTCACAGCAAAGGGGTCTGAATACTTAGGACCAAATGGATTTTCAGTTTCTTCTTTTTTAACAAAAATCGTCAAAAATGGTCAACATTCCTGTGTTTTTCTGTCAATAGATGGGGTGCTTTTGTGTACATATAATGAGGAAAAAACTAACTTGAAGGAGATTGTGAGCACATGGCGCAATAATGTTAAGGTGAAAATTGGTAAGGGGGTCTGAATACTTTCCGCCCCCTGTATTCTATAAATAATCTATTAGACTTATTTGACTTAATCCATGTATATTCATGCTCCTGTTCCATTTTATTTACTTTGTGTGTTAATGAACACAACGTACTTCACATTATTAATAAGCACAGACCAATACGACGTTGCATAATAACCTGTAGCGGATGGCCAGTATAATGTATATTTTGTTTTTTATTTTGATCTTTTTTATGTAGATTTTTATAGTGCATTTATAATAACACTATAATATTTATAGAATAATAACACTTTATAAAAACGTCTCTAAGGTACACTGATACATCTTTTTAATGATTTTTAATATAATATAAATATTAAAAACATCACAATGTTTTTCTTTCTTTTTTGAAAGATTTGTGCATTGCTTTAATAATGAAAAATTGTAATGAGTTATTTATTTTGTTTTTTTTTCTGATCCAATTTTTTCCCCTTGTCCTCTGAGAAAACCCCTCAAGCTGTTGTTAAAGGATGGCTTACACTGAATATGTCAAATCATGAGTTTGAGGACCTCAGCTGACCCCATGCAAAGCTGGACACCGTCAGAAACACTGTCCTAGTTCTGCTTTAGACCTGGATGAAGCTGAATATACCCCATTATCCTCGTTTTACCGCAGCATGTTTCATGCATGCTCATATATTTCGAGATTGAGTTTTGGCTGCAAGGATATTCAATATTAGCAGCAAACATTATACTGCATGTTCCCAAAGAAGTCTCAAAGCATGCTGGGTAAGCTCTTAATGTGGTTTCCTGCTCTGTTCCAGATCGGCCCTGCAGAGGTTGTGTTGAAGTGGGCGTCTGGTATCGTGGGCTCTTCCTCTGTAAGACACAAGTTCATCTCTTTGTAGGAGTGAAGTCAGCTTTACAGCCAGAAGCAAGAGATGAAATTAGAACCGGTGTGAGTTTCCGCAAGCGTTATGATGCTTTCTTCTCATCTGAAAACAAGTTTAATGGGAGTTTCTAATCACAGACATCACATGAAACATTGGCTCTATTCCCAAACCCAGTTAG